>CM062808.1:725917639-726517639 GCA_031772625.1 Pinus tabuliformis | reverse complement strand
TGTGGATGAATTTATAATTGGTCTTGATAACATGTCTACAACCTTATTATGTATGCCCTTCTTATATCTGATAACAAGATGAAATTGTTGTAGAAAATCATCCACCTGTAATGTCGTGATTGTTACAATTTAGTTTGTGAGTGTAAGTATTGTAGTGGTTGATTATCTGTGTGTATGATTGTTTCTTTACCCATTAAGTAATGTTTCCACTTTTTAACACTCTGAACTAATGCATACAATTCTTTATCATATGTAGGATAGTTAACTACTGTTGATGTGAATGTCTCAGAATGAAAGCATATAGGTTTTATGTGTTGCATCAACACTGCCCCCATGGCATATTCGCTTGCATCTATCTCGATCTCAAATGGATGTTGAAGATCTGGAAGTGCTAGTACTGGTGTTGTATTGATCCTTTCTTCCAATGTGTCGAAGGAGTTTTGTTGTTTGCCTCCCCACTGAAACACCTGTTTCACACTTGTCAAAGCATGTAAATGAGCTGCAATCAAAGAAAAGTTAGCAATAAACTTTCTCCAATATTGTGTTGCCCCTAAGAAACCTCTAACTTATGTAGAAGTATTGGGCTTAGGCCAATTTACAATGACTTTGACCTTAGAGGGATCTATCTTCAATTCACCACCCCCTACAATATAACCCAAATAATTCAAAGATGTTCTGCCAAATTCACATTTTGACAGTTTTACATAGAGAATTTCTCTTTTCAAAACATCTAAAATCTGCCTTACATGCTTTACATGTTCATCCCATGTTCTACTGAAAACAAGAATATCATCTAAATAAAATATTACAAAATCATCAATAAATGGTCTAAATACATCATTCATGACTCGCATGAATGTAGCTGGAGTGTTAGTTAAGCCAAAACGCATAATTATCCATTCATAGATTCTTTGCTTCATTTTGAAAGAAGTGTTCCATACATCTTGTTATGCGACTCTGATCCGATGGTAGCTGCTTCGCAAGTCCAATTTAGAGAAGTAAACTGCACCTTTTAAGTGATCTAACAAATCATCAATACAAGGAAGAAGATAACGATTCTTTAATGTGATTTTATTTAATGCTCTAAAATCAATGCACATTCTACATGAACCGTCTTTCTTTCGCACTAACACAATAGGTGATCTGCACGGTGATGTGCTTGGTTGAACAAACCCTTGATCGAGCAACTCCTGCACCTACTTCTTTATCTCTGCATTCTCTAGAGCTGATAACCTGTACATTCCAATGTTAGGTAGTGGAGCATTTTGCTGCAAATAAATCTCATGTTCTATCTCTCGCTTGGGTGGAATCCCTTTAGGCTCTTGAAACAGAATATCATAATTGGAAACAAATTTAACTAGATTTGATTTATGTTTAGGATTAAAGCCTTGGAAAGCATCAGATTTATCAATATCCTTTTCTTTTACAATCATAAGTAAAAATTGTTTACTTGAATTTACAATTCTTTTCATCTGTTGTGGGGAAAAGTATCCGATGCGGATGACACTAACCCTTCTAAAGGTGACAGTCTTTAGCAACAACTGAATGATAAAGTTTTCATGTTCCACTTTATGAAAGTACAGAGAGAATAGTAAGAAGGTCAACCAACCTGGTGTCTTGCGCTTAGTCGATCCTTGTCTTTCTCTCTTTGTATCCTGCTCCCAGCTCTTTGCTCCCCTAGCCGATCCAGCAACATACAGATCCTGCACAAAACAAGAGAGCGAACTACAAGATACATGTACTCATAACTGAAGCATGGATTAGGGTGCATCAAATATACATGTAAACACAAAGCATCTATGTAAAACAAGTATATAGGAGAACATGCAAACTTTATTGATAGAAAGTAACAGGGTTCCAGAGGAAGTTACAACCAATGATGTTGGATCCAATCCAGCAGCACTTCCTCGGCAGCAAGAACTCTCCTCTTCACCTCTAGTAAAACAATCACCCAATAATCCTGGCGGTATACCAACAGCACCTCCTTGCTTATACCAAATTCCAGCCTCCCTAGACCTCATAGAAGAGCTCTATATATAGGAGGGAAGAGGAAAGGATGAGTCAGCTGGAGGCTGGCATATAGCTGACTAGTGTCCTCTCCATCTTCAGTTAATCTTCAGTTCGTGTGTCCACTTGGAGATCCTTGCTTACACATGGTGATCAAGTACCTCTTACTCATCACAGGGCGAATCTCATGAACCAAGTGTCATTTTGGAAGCTTCCTGGGCAATTGACACCTTGCAGGATGACTGTGCCACTTGGCCAATCTCGCCCAGCGCAGGTAGCCTTCATTGTTTTTTACTTCCAGCGCAGGTACAGAGTGGGACAGTTGCAATACAGCGCAGATGCTCAGTTAAGCAGCTGACATGATTCAAAATAAGCCTGTTTTGAAGTGTTTTCAGGTGGAGAACTGATTGGAAGTGCTGTTGTTTGATGACCTTGTTCTTTTAGGGGTAAGAACAACATATTTAGGGACTGAGGATCCCTGTAATTATTGACATTCCATGCTCCTTGACGCGAGGCACAAAAATGTCTATAACAGTTGCCCCCTAAAGTATGAGGCCGTTTATCGGGTGAAATGCTTTAGCTAGAGGATCCGAAGTTCGTTCTAGTGCTGAGGAGAGTGCCCTGTAATACAATACAATACAATACATTATTTTTCATTCATCATTATTCTCATGATCTAGCTGAGGCGGGCATTCCCATGCTCAGCTTTCTATAAATACATTTTGGTACATATGACAGACGATCGTCTGAAGATAGACTGATAATTTTCTGCTGAAACTATCATCCTTTGAATAGGATGATCATCTGCAATGATGTACATGGCAAATGTTTTTATATTTCCTGAATATATATCGCAGCCCGGATGGATGAAACTAGATCCGGGGTCTTCAAACTCGTTCGATCTTCACTCTAAGTACAAGTCGATCCATGTGAGAATTGCGCTGAAGTCGAACATGGAAAGACATCGCTTGATTACCGGTCAATAATGAAAACCGTTAACAAGCGCGAGAGGAATCACCAATAATGACGATGACCCTCAAGGTACTGCAGTACAATTCACGTGGCGTGAAAAAGGACTTGGCGTCGAACGCCACGCAAAATCTTCTGGTCAAAGGTCATTGATGTATACCTGTCGCCGGAAGTGAGAAACTTGCCATTGAGGCATGCAAGCTTCAAAGTACTGATGGGGGTGTTCCTAGATCAACTTCTTGGATAATGAGCTGAAGTCGACAAGAAGCGATCCGTCAAAGGAGGGCCTTAATGAATCCCACATCAATGACACGGAACGGAGCTAATGACTTTAGTGGAGGTGAAAACAAACTGTGAAATATGATTCAGGGTGGCGATCATGAATGGATGAAGGATAATGTATGGTAGTGGATGGGACACGGTTGACACTTCCAGAATGACCCCTCTTGAACATATAACGACACTGATGCGATGGATCGGTAGCATTACCCCAAATGTGGATGGTGTGGCGAGGACCATGGTGATGAGACCGGTGAATGAAACAACCCAACCCGATAAGGTACGGAGGAAAAGTGTCATGTCCAAGAGTGACTTGCTACCTTTAAACTTTGATGTTCTCCCAATTTTTCCCCAGTCATTTCTGACCAGTACCTCTTTATTTTTGTCAAGCTTGAGGAGGATAACATATGCTTGTTCTATAACCTGCCCTTCGGGCAAGCCCATCGCTATGATTTAACGAGCTTAGCGATAGGGAAACTCGTTCTCGTCTAAAGACAAGTTTGTCGCTATTTAATCATTTTAACGAGTCTAACGACAAAGAAAACACGGTCCTTTTCATTTTTAGAGAGTCTAAAAAGGTACAGAAAGTTAACTCCATAATTCCTTTTTCGTCAGCAAATCCCTTAAGTCCGAAAAAGTATAAAACAATACAGAAGGGATGGCTGTTCGGTACTTTTAACGAGCCGAACAAGACAAGCGCTCGATCCTTTTGTGCAATAATCCCTCAGGTCCAAAAAGATTAAAATTTAGAGGAGGGATAGCGTTCCGGTCATTTAACGAGCTGGAAGGCCAAAACTCGGCAAACTTTTCATATTTTACGAGTCAGTGAAAAGAGCTGAAAGAAGACTCGTCTTTTGAGGAACGAGTGATAAACAGGGATAGCTACAGATTCCAGGTACAGGTTGGAATTTTCCAATCACGGCAGTGTCACGAGGATGGCTAGGTGAAATCACTCTTCGCAGCTGTTTCTCAAAAGAGGTAAACACACAAATGGAAGTGAATGATCGGCCAAATGAACAGTGGAGGTGATGGATGAAAACACGATCAAGGTTCTTATGGCTGATGAATTTACGATCTCAAAAGGTTATTTACCGGTTCATTTTTTCCATGAGCTTGAACTCTGGGGGAAACTTTTGCTCACACTTTTCTATTTTTTAACGAGCTTAAATTCAGGTCTAAAACTGCTCGGATTTGCGTTTATTTTTTAACGAGCATGAACTATATGCTAAAACTGCTCGATACACCAGTCATATGAAGAACGCCTCTCGTAAGGACCAATTTTTATAGAGCTTATGCCTTACCACAGCTGTGCTCACCTTTGGCAAATTTTACTTCTGCCCCACAGGCTTTCTTTCATGCAAGTTCGGAAACGGCTAATCTTAAAAACCAGATAAATAACCGCCCCTAGCTTGCACTCCAGAAAGTTTGCATGCCCCCAGGTATAGGATAGAATTTCGAGGCTGCCCCTCCTCTCCCCTACTTCTGTTTTTCTTTGGGTGTTCTTACTTATTTGTCATCTTGCTAATCTAATGTTAACGATACTTGTCTTCTCGTTATTTTAAGGGGTCTTACGCAGTACTCAGACTTCCTGTCGGCCCACTTTTAACAAACAGCTATTTGTGACAATAGAAGAACACTACTCAAAGATAAAACATTGGTATTATTGAGGGAGGCTTGCCTCTTTCTTATTATCCGAAGAGTGGTTCTATTCGCTGCCGCAAATCAATCTCTTTCTTCGGCGGTGTCTATCATTGGGTTGTCCAAAGATGGTTACCCTCTGTCACAACAATACGGTCTCCTTCTTAGTTTACTGCCCCTGCTTATCCTTCAAAACATATGTTTCGATGGGCGAGGCTTGAATTTAAAGATGGTGACTACTTGTTACAATAAGGGAATTCCTACTTGGGCATTGCCCACTTTTTTTAGACAAAGGTGAATGATTCCCAAACACATAACTTTAACAAAAGATCATTATTCCAGAACAACCCCACTTCCTTCGGACGGGGTACGGACTAGTCATGTTCTTCTGCGGAAATTCTTCCTTATACCCGGAGTTTCTTCTGCCCGAAGCAGACCAGGGTGCATGCCCCCTGGGTCCTAGTCTTTCTTTCCGAATCACTCGCGCTCATCGGGAAGGAAGACCGGGGGTGGAGGCGAATCTTGAGTGAACAGACCATTTAGGATTGGTATTTGACTATTTGCGATGCGAGATCCCGGAAATGAAAGTTGGTCTACGAGCTTGACCACCCTTCCTTCGTGTGGAAAACACATTACTCTAAAGAGTGAGGAGACTATCGCTCCCATGCAATAAATATAGTCGCGTCCAAGGAGTAGGTTATAATCCAAGGGTCCTTGAACTACCAACACGTTCATCCTGACGGTCTTCCCTTTCAATGTAACAGGTACATCGGGGAGGATCCCTAATGGTCGACTGGTTCCTTTATCGAAACCTGAGAGATTTCTCAACTCAGGTAAAAGCGCTGGGGAACCCAGTGCTTTCCAAGCAACAGAGGAAAGGATACTCACAGACGCCCCTTCATCAATGATAGTACCAGCCATAATCATTCTATAGATCTGGACAATGATTCTGAATGGTACACTGGCTGGTAACCGGGGTCTGCCTAGTTGATTCCAATCAAAGGATACAACCAGGTTGCTTGGTGGTGGGACCGAATATACGGCCGGATACGACTCTGATGATGTTCCTTCCTGCGATAAAGGAATGGGCGCATTGCCCTGATGCTCGTCTGAGTCGGTGCTGATGAAAAGAACCTGGATGGTGTCATCCTTGTTCTCATCAGTGAGGGTGTCGCATGAAGATGACTCTTCGGCGACGGTGTCATTTGAAGACGGGTCTTTAATGACGGGGTCATTGGACAATAGAACCTCTGAAGGAAGAACCGGGCCAACTGCCGTATCGACCTTTAGACTTTCGTCTGGTCTAGATTCGGTAGGTTCATTCTCAATGACCGACATTTCAACTGACCACCTGAGTGGTTCAACTGGATTTTCAACTATCGAGGGATTAGGCGCGAGTTTTCGATATCCAGGAGGAAGTTGCACCGGTGACACCGGGCGATCTTCCAAAACTCTCTTGGCCTCATCTAAGAATGGACATTTGTGGATGGCATGATGACCTTCACACAATAGACAGGGTGATCTTGGTCCCCTTCTTCGTCCTTCACTCTCGCTAGTTGACGGAATGCAATCAACTTGACAACCAGAGGTTGATGCTACCGGATTGTGCAACCTTGGGGACTAGTCCCTTAGTATCCGGGGAATACAAGGACAATCACGATGGAAGTGGATCCCTTTGCAAATGACACATGGCGTTTTAGGCCCGGTCGGTGCAGTGTGTGGGTTTTTGTCAGCTTTCTTCTGCTTGCCCCCAGTCGCCTTCGCCAGAGGCTCCTTCTGCTTCTTTTCTCTCTTCTTCTTTTCCTTCTTCTCCTTGGGAGGCTGACTTTTGCCAGCTCTACCTTGCGAAGATGAAGGATCAGAGGAAGTATTACAAGAAGTGGAAGGCTGGTGGGTAGTTCTAGATTGTTCTGACTGTTGATTCGAATGCTCAGGATTAGTGGCAATCTGGACTACATTAGTTGAAAAGAGCCATACAGGGAGGCCGATTGTCAATCCTGGAAGCGACAATGTAGCCATATGAGGCGCACCAACATCTCCCCAAGAGGAGAAGGGATTTGGATTTCTGCCAAGGTTACTTCCTTGGTTGGTAGGCTCCATACTTTTCAACTGAAAGATCAACGTGGGAATAACAGGTGATTATGTTCTGCTTTAAAATAAATTTATTTACGACGCTTTTAGACACAAACTTGCTTTTTCATGTTTTAAGAGTCGAGAAAAAGCTAAAGATGACTCTAGTCGCCTTCGATGTATTAACGAGCCCGAAGTGACAAATGCTCGGTTGGACCTTTTCAGTTATAGAGTTTGAAAAGGGCCAAAAGAAACTGCTCTGGAGATCTAGGCAGAGGGTGTGCCAAACCTTTCGCGAAACCACAGAATACGTTTTACGGTACGGGTGGTCGATCTTCGTGAATGCTGTGTTCACTGCATCGCGATCAGTAGGGCGGCCGACACGGTTTCCTAAGGATAAAGGATAAAAACCTATAGGGGTCTCCCAATATACGCGACGGTACGCGGGAGCTCAAGTCCGTGTTAGTGCCACCGACTCTCAGGAGGAATCACCCACCTTCGTAGAGATCGACAGTCACTATGTTTAACGACGCCGGAACACGTCTCTACCTAGACCTCTAGATGTTTGCGTTAAATTCCAAAGCGTTGTTATGTAAATTGAGTTTATTTTAATGTTGATCTTTCTTAACAGTTTGCCTTTCAGGTTCGCCACGAGATGTATATATACAACTTCCTATATGCAATCTAAGAATGAGAAGCAAATCTTTTCAATCTTTCAACTTTTGAAAACCTTAATCTACTTGAGGGAAAAGAAAGACACAACTTTTTCCACAGATCAAAGAACACACACTAAAATGCACATTTTCCTAAATCGTCAAGCACACAGTCAAATGCAAAATGCACAATGCATGTATTTCTTTTCGTTATCCTTAATGTTGATGCTAACAAAAGGAAACTGTTGTATGATTTTTGAATCAACTTTCAAGTAGAAATAAACAAGTTTGTCCACAATCAAAAGACACCTTATGATAGACTTGTTTAAACACAGGAAAAGTATAGATTCAAACCATAAAAGTGAAAAGCAAACAAACTCAAACAGCCATGAACAGTAATAAAACTAGCTCATAAGATCACAAAGACACTTTTACAGTTCAGGATCTAAGAGGTCACAGCTATACTGGTTCGCTTTTCACAATGGGAAACTGTAACTGAAGTAAGAAATACTGAAAGAACATTCACAGTTTCATCACACAACTGAGGCGGAATAAAGTCAAGGAGAAGTGGTCTACCGCAAATACAATGACCAGCAAGCAATCAGCCAAAAACAAGTGCAAACAGGGCCAAGACACAAAAGGAAGACTGAGCAAGACAAGGGCTAACTGGACCAGCGCAGGTTCTAGTCTGCCAATCTCACTCTCAGCGCAGTTCCCGAAGGGAGCACCTGCGCTGTAATGCAGGCTGCCTGTGTACAGCCTGCACTGACTCACGAGAGTTACGTCTGCTAAGAATTCCGGGTCATAAAAAGCTCAAAAATGCACTGTATTTGCTGAAATAAAAAGCTATAGGTCGAGTACAGGCTAAGGGATGATCAAGAGGATAAAGATCTATCACAAAGAGTAAAGATTCATCTGTAGATTAGCTCTTTAAATCTTGAATTTGCTCAGCAAAGGAGCAAGAGTAGCAAAACCCTCTACTTCGCTTTTGATATAGTCAAAAGCTTTTCGATTCGGTACTCTTTTCTTCAAGAGATGAATAGCAAAATACTACAACAACAAGATACTAGGATCTCCCCAGTGGAGTCGCCAGTTTGTTGTGGGGAAAAGTATCCGATGCGGATGACACTAACCCTTCTAAAGGTGACAGTCTTTAGCAACAACTGAATGATAAAGTTTTCATGTTCCACTTTATGAAAGTACAGAGAGAATAGTAAGAAGGTCAACCAACCTGGTGTCTTGCGCTTAGTCGATCCTTGTCTTTCTCTCTTTGTATCCTGCTCCCAGCTCTTTGCTCCCCTAGCCGATCCAGCAACATACAGATCCTGCACAAAACAAGAGAGCGAACTACAAGATACATGTACTCATAACTGAAGCATGGATTAGGGTGCATCAAATATACATGTAAACACAAAGCATCTATGTAAAACAAGTATATAGGAGAACATGCAAACTTTATTGATAGAAAGTAACAGGGTTCCAGAGGAAGTTACAACCAATGATGTTGGATCCAATCCAGCAGCACTTCCTCGGCAGCAAGAACTCTCCTCTTCACCTCTAGTAAAACAATCACCCAATAATCCTGGCGGTATACCAACAGCACCTCCTTGCTTATACCAAATTCCAGCCTCCCTAGACCTCATAGAAGAGCTCTATATATAGGAGGGAAGAGGAAAGGATGAGTCAGCTGGAGGCTGGCATATAGCTGACTAGTGTCCTCTCCATCTTCAGTTAATCTTCAGTTCGTGTGTCCACTTGGAGATCCTTGCTTACACATGGTGATCAAGTACCTCTTACTCATCACAGGGCGAATCTCATGAACCAAGTGTCATTTTGGAAGCTTCCTGGGCAATTGACACCTTGCAGGATGAATGTGCCACTTGGCCAATCTCGCCCAGCGCAAGTAGCCTTCATTGTTTTTGACTTCCAGCGCAGGTACAGAGTGGGACAGTTGCAATACAGCGCAGATGCTCAGTTAAGCAGCTGACATGATTCAAAATAAGCCTGTTTTGAAGTGTTTTCAGGTGGAGAACTGATTGGAAGTGCTGTTGTTTGATGACCTTGTTCTTTTAGGGGTAAGAACAACATATTTAGGGACTGAGGATCCCTGTAATTATTGACATTCCATGCTCCTTGACGCGAGGCACAAAAATGTCTATAACATCATCTGTCCTGAATTTATGAGAGAGAAATTATCTTTGAGTTTATGAGCCCTTACAATATATTCAGTTCCATCCTTAGTGAGTTGATATTTATTTTCAGTTCGATATAAGATAGCATTTCTATCGTACAAGTATGGACTTCCTAATACAATCCCACATATGTCCAATGGGACTATGTCTAACTCAACCTCATATACAAACTTTGACCCAATAGAAAAAAGAAGTTTACATTGTTTCGTAACTTGTAGCTTAGTTTTATCACACATCCAACCTAATGGATATGGATTTTTATGAGGTTTGTTTCTAGACCCAACTTCTTTACAATTGCTTCAGAAATCAAATTAACTTGTGACCCACTATCAAATAAAGTATTAATTTTAGTATGATTGGAAATGACTCTAATATGAAATAGCTCATTTCTTTTCCTCTCATCATTATCATTATCAATAGAATGCGAAGAAGTACTTGTAGATGCTTTAGAATATTTACCTTTTATACCTGTAGCTATAACCATTGTCTCGTCACCTAAATCTAATCCCAAGTCCTTTTGAATAGCAGCAACATTCTTTCGCTCTTTACTCCCAAACATCTTAGGCTTCAATTCCGGATGCAATGACCAGCAGTGTGCCTCATCGTGTCCTTCCTTCTTACAATGAGTGAATGAAGGTTTATCCTTCTTCACAATGTTTGTTTTCTTCTCCTTCCATTTAATTTTCTTTTTTCCTTTATTCTTGCTTTCAATAGGTTTGGATGATTTCCCAACATCTTGGGTTACATTTTTGCCTCTAGCTTCTAGATGAGTTGCTTGAACCGATACATCATCTAAGCTAGTTGGATTAAACATAAGTATAGTATGCCTCAAATAACTATAAATACCACCTATGTATTTCAACAATGTCTCTGATGAGTCCAATGATATGCCTAATGTTAAAGCTCTCTTACGGAATTCCTGAGTAAAACTTTGAACACTTTGACCTTTTAATTAACGTAGTGTTTTCCAACTCATAATTTCTTGTTTCATATAAGCCAAAGGATAAAATTGCTTTTTAATAGTAGAAACAAATTCATTCCAAGTTGAATTGATTTTACCATGCTTTTGGAGATCTGCTTGTGTCTTGCCTTCCCACCATACAAGTGCGGTTCCTCAAAGTCGAAGGCTAGCAAGATGGATCTTCTTTCTTTATGAAACAACTTTCTGTACCCTACAATATACTTCAATTTGTCTTATCCAATTATCAATCTTTTCAGTGTTAAGTTCTCCATCATAAATTGGAAAATCAAATTTTACATCTAATTTGATCAAAGAGGATTTCTTCTTCTTCTTCTTAGAAGGACTAGATTTATGAGAAGAAGAGGATGATGATGATGATGATGGTGATGATGGAGGAGATGGTGGAGGAAGCATTCCTCCCTTTCCCTTATCTTCTTTATCTTTAGGTGATGAAGTGCCTTCATCTTTGTTCTTCTTAAACTCACGATACATCTCTTCCACCATTGCACATATTGTCATGAAACTATCCAAGAATTGAGATTCTGACCCAAGTGGAGTTTCATCTACCATCCTTCTTTGTGAAAAGACCCTTCCAATCTCTGGATTCAGATCAACAAGTTCACCTTCACCTCGTCCGATCCTCAACCTAGTAAGCATTCAAATCTTCACACAAACTTGTCAAACCTTAAAAACCTTGCTTCTCTAATACCACTTGATCCGTTAATGAAAAATGTATTATAGACTCTGCGTGAATTTGCTTATGTTACTTAGTGCAAGAGATCGAAAAGATTGTGAATAACATAAACACGTAAACAATTTGAAAACACATTCAAACACATCAACACAACCAAATTTAATAAAGGAGTTCACCAAACTTTTTGTCTACGTCTCCTGGTCCTTTCGCTTCCAGTGCTGACCTCTTTAGTTTGTCTTCAATTTGTTGTTACAAGTATGAGCTCGAAAACATAGTCTCAAATAAGAAAATGAACATCACCACTACGTTCAGCTTGAGATTTCAAGTCAAACGAGTATAAACTCGACCATATTTGGCCACTGTGACCTCCAGACCCCCTGGAATCGTCCAAAACCACCTCTGTCCCTGCAAAACCACCCTCTGTTTGGAAAAAACTGCCTCATCCTACATAAAACCACCTTGGACTGTGTGCTAGTGGTAAGGCGAGTTCGACACCTGCGATGGTCTATTAAAAATTGGTGGCTTGGTTAACCAAGTCCCACCCTCCGGCATATTCGTTATGTTTTGGTGATATGGTATTGATATACCATATGTAGTTGCAATCTGCAGAATGTGGGATAATGTGATAACATAAAAGCAAAGGACCGGCGGTTGTGGGGTTGACCCCGACTGTCTGGCCTTTTTCTAGCTGAGATCCCAACACCAAAACAGTCTCAAAGGCTTCCTGGCTGACATTCAGGCTTCATCTGTAGTTTTAAGAGATAAAAAACAATAGGAAAGTTCGATTTATGGTATCGGTAGAGCTTTATTACCTTATTTGTGACACTATATGAGGAAGTGCCCCAGTGGATTCACCATTATGTTATCACTCAGGTTGTCCTTAAGCTCTAGAAAAGGATACGGCCGAGGTAACCACAGACCAACTTTGGACTGCAGGTTCTAGCCAACCTGCAATCAGAGAGGGCTCTCTCTTTTAGGATTTAGCTTTGTTGAAAAGGATTTTAGGCTAGGTCTCGAGTTCAGAGGGTTTTTGTTTTGTTTTTGGTGGGAAAATTGATGTTTTCAGACAGAGAGGCAAGGCATAGCCTGGAAATTTCAAACCATTGGGCGTGGAGTCGAGGAGTGTGACTGTTGGCGCTTTCACTTGGTCACAACAGAGGGAAAATGGAGCAAGACAACTGCGCAGGAAACAATGTTTCAGGTCTAAGTGGTGGAAAGAAATGCTAAGCAATGAGAGGTAGTTAAGAATCTCTCAATCAACTTAGCAGAGGGAAGTAACAGAGCGCTACCTAGGGGCAATTAAGAATCCCTAGATAATTGGCAAACACAGGTGAATCGGGATAAACATGAGCCAGAAGGAATTCATATTCATAACCAATTCATTCAGAGGAAAACATAAAGAAACAACAGAAATTGAGCATAGAGAGTATTTAAACTAATTCTAAGCTATTCTTTCTTTCTGCTATTTAGATAGTGATAACAATAAAAACAGAGGTAAGATGCACTTATTGTTTCAGGCTGCAGCACAAGAATTCCATCTTCAGTCTCCAAAACATTCATTTACAACAAAAGTTTACTCTCCAAGTTTTCTGCAATCTTTGATTATAGAAACAGTCAGGTATACAGTGCGGGTCTCTAGTGAAAATTCTCAATTGACCAACCCTTAAAACTATACAGAGGGTGGTATATATAGGGCAAAACTATCTACAGAGTTCCTTTATTACATATTGACCTAATCAGGTCATAAAGAATAATTAATTTACCTACTCCTATCTGAAATAAATGTATGAAAATATCTCAGGCTGCGCTGGGGTGGCTGTATCAAAACTGAATAACTTATGTAGTCCTTGGTGGCTTGGTGCAGGTGCTTCTGAAATAAATGTGTGTGGGTTTCTGCTTCTTTGCTGTCTAGTGACTTTGAATGCCTTAATTGTGATTTGAAGGTAAGGATGGGCTGATGATGCATGATTTGACTTTCTAGGGGCTTCATTAATGTACAGGTGCTTTGAGCCACTGAACAAAATCTTTGCTGATACTCTTTGGCGTCCTTTCTTCCTCTGATACTCTTTGGCAATAAATTGATGCTGTTCTGACATGCTGTGGGTCTTATTCACAAATTAATGGCCGTTGTTCGGCCTCTATTTCTTTCAAAACTGTTTTCTGCTCCTTTCGGTATGCTCTGCGAAGAAAACAGGTCATTTTTGTGCCTTTCGGGCTTCCTGGGGGCCGTATGATGAAAAGATTCCTTGAAGATTCCCTGAAGATTCTCCATTTTGGCCTAAAAAATCCTGCGATGAGCGATTCGCTCATCAAAAACTGCCTCAGAATTGGATTCCGGGGCTCCGAAGTGCGATTTTTGCCCTTCGCGCCAAAAAAGTGCTGATGACGTCAGCATGACGTGACGTTGTACGGCGGGTGACGTCAGCGATGACGTCAGCATGATGACGTGGCAGGATGACATCATCATGTACGGACGGTGACGTGGCATGACACGTGGCAAGGGGCCACGCAGGCAGATGACTGGACATGTGACTGGGCAGAAGGGGGTGACGTAAGCGGTGACTGTGCAGGGGGTGACGTATGCGGTGACGTCACCGGGCAGGAGGCGGTAAGCGGTATGGTGGCGCACCACCTTTGGGGGAGAGCGGTTTCGTGAGGGGGGCCTCCGCCACAGCCCAACGCTTGACGCATGGCGGGAGTACGGCGGCAATACCGCCCATCTCCCGGACGCTAAAGCTCGGGCAGCTCGGGGATGGGATGGCCCGCCAGCCATTGATCTGCGGGGCAGATAATCCGACGGCTGGCGGCGAAGGTAATATGGCGGGGAGATACGGTGGGGGAATATTCAAAGAATATTCCTTTTTTAATAATGCGCGCGGTGGGTTATAACTTACGGAACGGTGGATTATGAGGGTTAATAGGGTCGGGGTTAGTATTTTATACAAAAAACTTTGGGTTAGGGGCGGGGAAAGGGGGTTTATGGATGTAAAATGAGCGCGGTTGAAATATTTACAGCTGGGACTTGGGGATGAGGGGTAAAACATGGGTTTTTGAGGGTTTTTAGGGCTAGGGGAGAGGTTGTTAGCATGACCAGGTGTCATCTAACCCCTGCTATGACTCGGATGGGCTAAAAACAACCCCAGATGGACTATTTTTCCCCGGACTTATAAAAATATGGCTATATTGCCAGGGAGGGGATATTTACATAGGGGAGTTATATGTACATAGCTTTAGTAGGGGAATGGGAAAATTGATAGGGAGTTATATAATACTGTTAGTAGTTAATATGAAGGTGACTAGCAAGCACTAAGGTCAGGGACCTTAGGCTAAATTTGGGGAAAAGAACTTGTAGAGAAATGAACTCCTTGAGTGAAGCAGATCTTTGCCAAGGCAACTGATATGGATGATGATGAAACTAAGAGGAATCAAGCAGATCTTGACCTCTTTGGGGAGTTAGTAAGTGACTTGGGGAATTAGAAGAAGGGGAAGTTAGTAATGTCCAGTTCTGAGCTCTTCTGAATAAAACTGCCTGCACTGATCTAAAAAGATAAAACAATTTGAAACACAAAATTGATCATGCATCACCATTCTGCAACCACAGCTACCTACCCAGCCTACTTTCCTAACATTTTTTCTTCTTTTCTGATTAGGGTGCACTTAGACTTGCAGACCCAGATTTACATTTTTTTTTCTTTTGAATGTTTCCTATCTAAATCTACACTTATTTCTGCCAGGGCCCAGATTAAACAGTTGGGTCCCTTTGATTCTCTACCTATCTACAAATCTGCCAAGGTTAAATTGTTTGGACAGATGCATTCTCTATATTCTACAACAGGAAATTGAAACCTAGGGAGACCAAGATTAGACTGTTTGGACCTCCCTTAAATGAAAATTCTTCAAAACTGGAACAACTCATCAAAATGGAATCTCAGCAGTGGCATTTGGACTAGCACACTCTCATGGTATCTTCTGGAAATATGGAACACTGCAGCTTGCCAAGTATGACATATTTGGCATGTAAAAATGTCAATCATGAAAGATGAAACCTGTTGCAATAGGAGGCTAACAAAGTCTAAGGACTACAATGTGAATTTGCAACACTCCAAGAATGGGCACAAGAGCCATAAGATGATGGGGTGGTAACAAATTTGTAGGTTGAAACAAAAACCAAACTAACAAAGCATTACATCAGCCATACCCAGGATGACAACAACAAATTGTTTTATTATTATTGAAAGTACTCTTTAAAGCTATGAAAAAGTTAACTCAACAAAGAAATGTTGACACATGGGAGTCAACGCAAAGGAAGTTCGCGCTAATATTTTCTATATGATTTTGAGAAATGTTGGGCAACAACAGAAACAACAAGTTCATATGCACCTTAGGCATTATGCGTCCACTCCTGTTTATGTTTTCTAACAAAGTAATCTTTTTGACTTTGATCCTTTCCAGCAGTGGATCCCTTTGGTCCTTTTTGTTTTCTATTACAAATGTAAATTGTCTCTCCTACAATCATAATATTTTTGAAACCAACTGTATAAACATAATGACCCCAGGCTTCTCCTACAACGAATTAGAGCTTCTGTTCCATGAGAAACAATGTTGTCGATGATCTAGTTCTCCCATTTCTGCGAACATACCATTTATCCTAGCTTCCTTCAACTCCAAGTTTGAGCATCCATTCTGCAATTTATTATTTATGTTTAAGGATAGATCCCACATAAGATATAATTAGTTTTTGTGGATTGCATGGTACTTTTCATTCACTAATATGGATGAATTGAATGTACACAAATCTTATAGATTGGATTGTGCTTTTATTACACCAATTGATTTTTTGCGCAGTTACAGTGTCTTATGGTTTTATGGGTTCCTTTACAGATATTGGTTATTTAGTGACTTGGTCCATTTGCTAATTTTTTCTCTGCCATTCTTATTTGCATGTAGCCTAAGACCATATTCCTTCCCATTATGGTAGTTTGGTTCATGATTATTCAACAGATGGAGTACAACTGTTAAAATTGGCAACCAGGGCAAAACTTCATGTGGGTCATCTTATTCATGGCTAATAATATTTTTATTAGATTCCTCTCGTCGAGAGGTGTAGGATTGATATAAAGATCATCCAATTCCGATAAGTATTCATGGAGATATGAATTTATTTTGATTATGGAATTATTATCAAGCCGACCTACAACTCATGTAGGCTCAGAAGCCCAACAGTCGCATCTATTCACCCACCAACGTTGTGTATAAATATAAGAGGACTTTTCCTCATTTGGACTCACTCATCTCATCACATATCTCTCTCTCTCCTGCGCAGATATGAGTCTCTTCTCTACTGCGCTGAAATGGGTCTCTCTCTCTCACACATTTGAAGCCGGAAACTGCTGAAACTGAAGCTGCAACTGCAGAAGTAAAGATTGACATGCGTGGCCTAGAAGATCTCCTCTTTGGAACTGCATTGTAGGTTCATCTAAACCTCCTTTGAAAGCCGCAACTTTTGGTGGTGGAATGAAGTCAATCCGACGAACGGTTTGCAAGATATCGACTGCCCTAGTTTGAAGCCGGAAACTGCTGAAACTGAAGCTGCAACTGCAGAAGTAAAGATTGACTTGCGTGGCCTAGAAGATATCCTCTTTGGAACTGCACTGTAGGTTCATCAGAACCTCCTTTGAAAGCCGCAACTTTTGGTGGTGGAATGAAGTCAATCCGACAAACGGTTTGCAAGATATCGACTGCCCTAGTTTGAAGCCGGAAACTGCTGAAACTGAAGCTGCAACTGCAGAAGTAAAGATTGACTTGCGTGGCCTAGAAGATCTCCTCATCTGAACTGCGCTGTAGGTTCATCTGAACCTCCTCTGGAAGCCAAAACCTTTGGTGGTGGAATGAAGTCAATCCGACTGTCGGTTTGTGAGATATGGTCTGCCCTAGTTTGATAATGAAGCCGCTAATGCTGATGCTACTAATCTAGGGTTTGCTACTGCTGATATGAATCAGATTTATTGTACTATTTCTCTCTACTAAATTATTGAAGATAAAAGAATATTTGATCAAAGTGTTTCCCCACACATTGTGGGGTTTGTCCCTAGCTAGCCGCCACATCTTGTGTCTCTTGTCTTGGCTTGTTTTCTATCGATCGTTTAATGTTCTATCTGCACTTTACTTTATGTACATGTGATTGCTAATCGGTGGAATATAATAAGAAAAAGAAGTAAATTGTTATAAGCATAGAACATACCATAACTTAACAACAACGCTTTCTTTAGTTGGGTACATACAGTTGCTCTTGCATCTTATGGAGGTGACCAACACTGCATGTCTGAATAGAATATTGACTATCCCTTAGAACAATGGAGGTGTGCAGAATATTTCATTATGTGGAGGTGTGTAGAAGCTTTCATTATGTGGAGGTGAAGCACAATGAAAGCCTCTGCACAATGGTGATAGAATTTGCATAGCAATAGCAAACATAATACTGACCAAACTGGTACACTCAGCTTCAAACAAATCAATATTGTGAAGTTAACCCAATCTAATTATTAAGCCTTAAACGTCAAATCAAAAGCATAAAAGTTCCTACCAATATCACGGTTAAACTATTCAAACCAAGTGTCAGGTAGAACTCACACCCAAATACCAAGTTACAACCTTATCTATTTGTCCTTTTAGCAACTATCATTAAGAAATATCAAACTTCATCAAGCCATCCACATAATCATGATATGAATTATTTGTGTCATTATACATCAAATATAAGTCGTATAAGTTTCATCCATTCATTATGAGACTTATGCAATAAAAACCATTGAATACTGAATCACACTTGTTTACACTTCAACCAATGTTCCAAGTGCCAATGATGCCAATACATAATCAATATGGAATACTAATATTAGTCATTGAAATTCATTATGCCCACATAGCATTGTCATTTCACATCAAGGAAAATCACCATTATCAAGTACCAAATCAAAACCCTAACTTGTTATCACTGTGAATTCAATCAATCTATAAGCGAAAACATATCTATGAACTGCCAAGAATCATGTCAAAATTCAATACTGCTCCTTTTACCAAACATTGTCATATACTTGCTCCAATGATCAACTCAAGACAAATAACATGTTATATGCGTATTGTAGTCCCCTGCAAACACAAGATTAGTTAGAACATTCATATTCTATGTAATAAGTAAAACATTAGGTAAAACTACCCTATTCATAAAACTCTCCATCATTTGTTACATGTATGTAGTCTTATCATACTGTTATGTGGAATTTTGCATGTATGGATAAACACAATTTCCCTAGGTGGGTAGCTACACCTAGAACAACAGATTTAAAGCACTTAACCTTTTTCTATAGAAGATAAATAAGACAAGGGACCTACTTGTTATCTTTCTCTTTCCCTTTGTCTCCTTTGTATGGTTCCCATCACTCCTTCTCGAACTTAATCCGCTCGACAAGTACATGCAATCATAAATAGAGGACAAAAACCAATCAAACAAATAGATATATCTACTACAAGTAAATGGAATCAAAAGAATTTACACATATAATCATCATACATAAAGACAAGAATATGGGAAAAGGTGTAAACAACTTTATTAAGTAGAAGGAAGAGTTACAACCATGAAGTCCGATCCAATGTCACTCCTCCAGCTTGGGTTCCAACCAACATCACATCAAAAGCACAACACTCCGGCAGCATAACAATACTTGCTTACAATCTCAATCCTCACACCAACAATATCTCCTTACAAATTCTCAAATTCCAACCCCTGATCATTCAGATGACTGCTCAATTTATAGGAAAATGAAGGAGGTTTGGTCATAAATGAGGGTATTGAATGGCCTTCCAAACTTAGAGTTAGTTTCCATGGAGGAAGGGATGAGAGGATAGGAGGTTACTTAACTCATTCCCTATCCAATTTCGAGCTCATAGGAGATGATAAGTGTGGGAATCTTCTAGAAAGCTCCAAAAGATAAGAATATTCCCAGAACCCTATGATGATTTCGCTCAATATCGCCCAGCGCAGGTCAAAGTGGGCCTAAGTGCTCTGGAAAGCACCTTGACATGGGCCTACCAACAATGAAGCACACTTACCCCTGACCAAGGTTGCGTTGGTCCCTCAAGGAGGCATTTCTGGAGGGCTTCAGGCCAAGAAACTCTTAGGGAAGGAGGCATTCAAAGTGATGCCTTGTCTAGGTCATGTAGCAACTGGATTAGGGTTTGATGAGCCCTAATAGTACTGATCTCAATGATGGGAGTGATGTGCCCAAATGGATTTGTACAGTTGCCCCCTAAAGCATGAAGTCGAAAATAATAATGTCGAGTGATATGCTTTACGATGTGATGAGGAGGTTTCGAAGTGGATAGTGACCCGCATCAATTACAATACATAATACCATGATATTTTGATTTTTCTCATGAATTGCTGAGGGAAGGCATGCCCATGCTCAGCATATAAAATTTCATTACAAGTACATAGATATTCGTCTACAAATATAGACCCTTGATGGGATGACCATCAATGTAAAGCCATTGTACGGATGATTTGGTACTTTCCTGAAATCGCAACCCGAATGGATGAAACTAGATCTGGGGTCTTCTATCTCCTTCAATCATGTGCTCAAGTATGAGTTTAACCATGTGAATCTGTGATCTGTGGTCGAACATGGGAAGACACTGTCTGATTACCAGCCAATGATGTAAGCCGTTAACAGACGCGAGAGAAATCACCGATAATGATAATGGACCTCAAGGTACTGAAGTACATTCTGCATGGTGTGAATAAATGTTTTGATGTCAAACACCATACAAAGTCTTTCGTTCGAAGGCCAGTGATGTCAACCTCTCGCCGGAAGCGAGAAACCTGTCATTGATGTATGCAAGCCTCAAGGTACTGGAAGGGTGTTTCTAAGTCAACTTCTTGGATAATGTGTTGATGTTGACAAGAAGCGACTCGTCACAAGAGGGCCTTGATGTATCCCACACCAACGACATGAAACAAGTGTAATGATTTTTGGAGAAGAATGCGACTGACGACACAAGGTTCAGGAATGGCAGTCATGAAAATGAAGGTTTATGAGTATTGCAAAGGATGAATTTTGACTGAGTGACTTCTCTTGAACATGTCAGCGACACTGAATGAATTGGTAGCATTGACCCAAAACCAAAGTAATGGATGGTATGATAGACCAAGCTATGATGACCATCAAGCAAATAACCCAACCCATGTAGTCACAGTGACGAAGTGAAAGTGTCATGTTCAAGACCGACCTGCTGCCATAAAGTGGTTTACCCCTTTTCCCATTTTCCATAGTCATTGCTAACCAATACCTCTTTATTTTTATCAAGCTTGAGGAGGATAACATATGCTTGTTGTATAATTCCACCCTTTAGGTGAATCCATCGTTATGTGATATTTTAACGAGTCTAGCGAAGGTGAAACTCGGTCTTGTCATGATGGACAAGTTTGTCACTATTTGATGTTTTAACGAGTTTAACGACAATGATAACTCAGTCTTTTTCATGTTTAGAGAGTTTGAAAAGGGACAAAAAGAAAACTCCACAAGTTCTTTTTCATAGATTTGTCTCTCAAGTCCGAAAAAGTGTAAAACAATACAAGAGAGAACCTATTGACCATGTTTGATCAACGTGTTCCTTTTTCGTAAATAATCTATCTCAGTCCAGAAAAGGGTTAAACTTATACTGAGTAGATGTCGTTTCCAATTCATTAACGAGCTAAAAAGGACAAGCGCTCAACAATCTTTTCATATTTCTAGAGTCTAAAAAGAGCTTAAAGGGGACTCCAAGGGGGTTCCCTTTTCAATGTTTAATAGAGCTCGAAAAAGAGATAAAAGTATGCTCTGTGGTCAAAGTACAATTCACGATCGTGCATGTCAAATTTTGTAAGTCGGCTGTAAATCTGTTGAAAGCAACACCAAACGAATCAAGCATACCTGTTTCATTGGTAAAAATAGGTAAATACTAAAGTTTACTCATTTAATGATCTTGAAATAAACATAAAAACAAGAATTTACCATGTTATTTTCACCATTTGATATTTGCCATTCAGTTTGTGCTCTGACCCTGTTTTTTACCTCGATCTTCAACAATTGATTAAGAGAGATTCTATGGATCATTTCTGGTGTCGTCCGAACTAGGTAGGATATCTACCCCTCCTCTTTATTTTCATGTCATTCTTTTACAGTTTCATGCAACTTTTTAGGGTTTTCAGGGTCCCTGGGGTTAGAATATTTCCCCATGGGATCAACTCAATCTTCAATGTCGAAAATTGTGTTGCAGAGCACCCACGCAGAAGGGTATCTGCACTACAGCGCACTGTCTCCTTGCCTGGGCTATGCTGGGCTAGTTTCACTAATTGGTTTCACCTGCTTGGCCCAAAATTTCTCTAGTTTTTTGCATGAAAAGGATCCTAACTAAGCTTATGGTTTGATTTCAAGATTTCATCGGATCAGAATGTCTATTACTTGGTGAGAAAGAGAGCATGAAGAACAAGACATGGTTGCCCTAAATGATCCGGGTACAGTTGAGGCCCTCAGAAACTGTGGGTTGCTCAAATACTTCAGGTTGTCCGGGATGAGGCAATAATCAGAACTATTGCAGTTCCTAGTTCATGCATGGGATCCAATGAATCAGGATTTTCACATAAGGGACAAAGTGGTCCCTATTATGATCTATGATGTTTACTTTCTTACAGGGTTGTCGAGACGTGGTGCCCCCATTTCTCTTTCAGGTTCTTCCCGTGGAGGGGAATCAATGAGGGACTATGTTCGATAATTTTGTCAGCCAGGTACACAACCTAGCAAGGACGGAAAGATAATCATCAAAGATATTCGTGATTTACCCTTGAGAACAATCCTTTTCACCATCGAAAAGTTGGCAGGCAGTGTGACACTTCATCTCTTGAATAGATCATACATGCAGTATGCACTTGAGTGCCTTGAACCAACTATATTCAACTAGTGTGAGGCAGTACTTTCTTCACTGAAAGAGCAACTGATAAAGGTAAAGAGCAGTAAGACAAAGAACTTTAGGTATGGATCGCTCTTAATTTCTTTTACCTTATAGAGAATCCCATTGATGCAACCTCAACATTTAACACTGGGTGTAGTTGGTCCTAGAGATCCATGGATGCAAAGGTGGGTCGAATTGATGGCTAGACATGTTGATTAGTCATCGATTACATTTTATATTGCATTCTTCAGTTGGCTTGATTGAAAACACATGGTCATCAAGGAGCATCCATATGCAGGGATGGATTTTCGTGGAGATCCAGAGTTGAGTTTACCAGTGGGCGCTCAATGGGGTGCTATAGGTAAATTGTTTTTGACCAATTGTTTTTTGATTTTTAATTTTCTACATGTTTTTGTGTTTTGATGTTTCCAAGACTAAACTAAAATCGTTCTCATGCATACGGATGTTGCTACTGTTCGACCTATGAGACACCAACAGGAGGCAGGTGGACCAGCGTGGAGAAATGTTGGGAGGGCAGTTCTCCAGGATTTGTATTTGGCCGAGACACTGGCAGAGTTGCAGGATCATGTAGAGGGATTAACCCTCAATATTTCAGATATTCAGATCGAGGATTTACCTATGAGGCTGCAACTCCATACTATTGGTGTCCTTGGCCGTTGGATGCGACTCTTACACATGATAGGTCAGGCTGTGACCTGTTATCATGAGCATCACTAGGTCTACTTAGGATGATTTTTGCATGCATTTTGAGTTTTTAGGTCAGATGACCAAACATGTCTTTGACACAAATTTTGTAAAAAAATTTAAAACATCTATCTATTTTTACTTTCAGAGTTTTTTATATATGGTTATGTGCAATCCTATTCAACTAATGATGTGAATTGAAAATTTACTTTTACATGTGTCGCAAATGTCTGTTTAACACATAGTTTGCTAATGAATCGGTTAATGTGTTAAAGTTTTTGGAAATATGTTGATATTGAATTTACTCAAAATGTCTTTCCAAAAGACAAACTCTAAGGAACATATGGAGAATCATTGGATTTTGGATGGTATAAATGTTTGTTAGTTGCAGTATGACGAGTTGTGAATCCAACCTGATGATGATTCAGCGAATTCCAAGTGAAATGGCATCAGATAGAAGTTCGATCAACGCACTATACTCAACAATATTGTTTGTAGAATGACTGATACAAATCCCTTGAAAACTCACTAACTCACCATTTTGAGCAAAAATGGCCCATGTTGTAGAAGATAGGTTCTACGTACTACGACTAGCACCATCGGCGTAACCAACAAATGATTCCAAAGATTCCGACATCTATAACAAATGAAAATCAGATTGCTAACCACATAAAACCTATAAAAGACACACTGACACATACATGTGCAATTAAAGCATATATACAATGATTTTACTACACTCACTTAAGCATATTAAAGTTTAAGATACAACCCGTTTCGGGGCTGTGACAATGGAATTCCATCATAATCCACCAACCCGTAGGCACCTTCTGCGAAAACACACTTGACAATATAAGGGCCCATCCATAGTGGTTCAAATTTTCTTGCTCCTATTTTATCAGCTTCCTAATCATATAGCAAGACCAGGTCTCCTTCTGATAAAATGCGAGGCTTGACATTTCACTCGTATTATGCCTTGATTCGTTTCTTATGTGCTTCGTTAGCCAATATGGATTCACAATGGGTTTCATCCAGATGGATGAGTTCTAAGAAACGTGCTTCTTCATTAGAAGTGTCAGGTAACAGGTCAATTGTGAGTTTAAGAGATGAAATTTCACATTATATCGGCAAGATTGCCTCCAGACCATACACCAATTGAAAGGGTGTGAATCAAGTTGTATTCTTAACCGAGGTTCAATATGCCCACAAATCTGAGTACAGGATTAAATGCCAGTTTTGTTTATGATACCCTATCATTCTTTTAAGCATTCCCTTCAAGACTTTGTTGATGGCCTCAACTTGTCCATTAGCTTACGGATAATAAGGAGTAGAACTATCATGTGAAAGTCCTAACTTGGCAGTTAACCCAATCATCATGTGATTGCGAAAATGTGACCCATGATCTGTAACTATAGCATGTGGTACACCAAACCGGGCAACCATGTGGTTGAAAAAGAAAAATGCATCTATCTCGCCATTGTTGTTTAATGTCGACATTGCCTCGACCCATTTTGTAAATAGTCAACGGCGACTATAATGTACCCATGTACCTTTACGGTCATATATCTGGCATGCATGATAACTTCTGACAACAACAATGCAAGCTTTGAATATGGTAGGCCATAAGTAACTAGCACAGAGAATTCTCTACACGGTAGCATAACTAGATAAGTGTCCACCACAAGCACCTGAATGGAAATCATTCAAAACTTTCTCAGCTTCCTCATGAGTGAGGCACCTTCGTAAAATCGTATCAATACCACGACGGTAAAGAGTGTCGCCAATGATCAGATAATCTTTGGCTTGGTATCAGATACATCATTGTTGCGAGCGAGAGGTATCAGGCCGGAAAGTTTGGGTCTGGAGATAAATCAGTATATCTCCATACCATGGGTCAGATGATGAAATCAGGAACAGAGACTCATCCAGAATTGATGGTTCTGATGTTGAATCAATGGTATTCAAGGGAAGGTTGCAAAGAAGCTCGACAAAAACTAGAGATTTATTTGATTTGGATTTGATGAATTCCAAATAAAATTCCTGCAAAATGACGATCCATTTTGAGTATTTGCCCCCCAGAAATTGACATGACAAAATATATGTCATAGGGTTGCAATCCGAAATGATAGTAGTCTTTTGGAGCAGGATATAGTGGCGAAATCTCTGTACATATTGAACAACAACCAGAACTAGCTTTTCGATGTAAGAGTACTTAACTTCTGTATCATTGAGATTGCGACTCAAATAATATATCGAATTTTCAATCCCATCTTCTTCTTGGACTAAAACCATTCCAATGGTTGTATCTGCAGTGACGAGATACAGGAAGTAGTCGTTTTGATAATTCAGGGAATACATTAATGAGGCTCTAATCAAGGTATCTTTAAGAGCATCAAAGGAAGCTTGTGCAACCTGATCCTAATGGAAGGGTATCCCCTTTTCAAAAGACGAGTAAATCCTTTAGCCATTTCAGCATAATTGGGAATGAACCTCAGAAAGTTAGCCTTCTCTTAGAGTCTTTGTAACTATAATAGATTTGAAGGTGGAGGCAAGTCAAGAATTGCCTGAACCTTAAGTGGGTCAAGTCGAATTCCCTCTTTAGACACTATGAAACCAAGCAAATGACCAAAACCAACACAAAACACACATTTGTGTGTATTGAGTCGTATTTTGTAGTGTTGGCACTATAAAAATATAGCTCTCAAATGTTGGGGGTGATCAGTCCGCTTTTGTGAATGAGTAGGTAAATCATCAAGGTATGGTTGAACAATACGTTTGATGTCATGGAATGCATAGTTCATTGCCCTATGAAAATTTGCCCCTGCGTTCTTCAAACCAAAAGGGAGTTTCCTGTAAGCGAATGTGCCCCATGGACAAATAAAAGCAATTTTAGATTGGTCCTCTAGGCGGATATTGATCTGATTATAGCCAGAAAAGCCATCCATAAATGAGAATATTTCACATCCGGCACATTCATCAATAATCTGGTCGATAAAAGGAGTGGGATAATTGTATTTTGGACAAGCCTGATTATCATCCATATAATCGACGCACACTCGTATTGTCCCTTGTTTCTTCGTGATAGGAAAAATATTGGAAACCCAATTAGTAAGAGGAACATGGTAAATGAAACCAGCATGCAAATTTTTTTCAACTTCTGTTTGAATGGCAGCAACCTTCTTTGGATGAACAAGACGGAGGCACTGTCGCACTGGTTTGACATCAGGATACATTTTAATTTCATGTTCAACTATACTAAAGTCAATTCCTAGCATCTCCTCATATGACCATGAAAATATATCTCGGAATTCATGAAAGAGAGCACGGTAAATATCAAGTTCTGATGGAGAACAAGATTTGCCAACATGAATGTTTTCTACAATGTTAGGTTTGGTCGAAATATTGATAGAAATAGTTTCTTCGGTATTTGACAAGTTTAGCTCAGAATCTATTGTATATATGAAAATAGAATTCGAAACGAAATCGACAACTAAAGGGTGGTTAAGTTCATTTGAAAAATCTTCTATGTGATCTGGAAGATGGGAACCATGATGATAATCTTCCCATGGTTCTTCTTCCATCATCATTGATAGGATGATTCCTTCATCAGTAGAAAATATACGTGAAAAGGGATTGGAGGAAGTACCATATTCTAATGAACGATCTACCATACAATTGGGGAAGATGGATTTGGGTTTGCCACACAAGCTAAAAAGATTGATTGCTATGCAAGCTCAATAGGGCTTAGCGTCATGATTTCATTATTACTATCAACTTCAGAACTAATGGTAATCTCCCTTAAGTTAGATGAAGTGGAAGGTATCATGTTGCAAGTCTCAACTTTTGCCACTTCCGCCATGTTTGATGGTCGTGGTAGTGAAAAAGTACCCATTAGGGAAGAATCCTTGAAGAGACCTACACCAATGTTTTGAAGAGATAGAGGGGTTCCATTAACTAACAAAATGCTTCTAGTAGCCTGTGAACTAGAGACGAAGAAGGCGAGTTGGTCAATAACTGTGATTCCACCCTTATGACAATCGTACGAAACTATGTCGAAACCACAGCAGCCATGGCATAAGTCTTCCTAGCAAAATGTTGTGGTCAAGGGGTCCATCAACAACCTCAACTTCAATATTTACTGTTTTTCCTCCTAGTTTGATTTGTAGATTACTCAAGATTCCACAACGCGTATATGTGCGACCATCAAAATCTTTTAACGTTGTTGGTGAACGTGACAAAGGCAGTGAACAAAGTGTTTTCCACCAATTCATAGACATAATACAAGTAGATGCCCCCTTGTCAATAATGGTTCAGTTAATAAGTTTATTCAAGGCATTTACTTGAATCAGGAATGCTAATTGTGCTGGTAACTGTGGCGTATAACCCGCATGGTTGAAAACCATAAGATGGGAATCAGTTGGATTGATTCCACCAATTGCTAACATCAAAGCCTTCTTTTGGGAGGGACAATTCTTAAGCACCTCAAGCATCGACATAGCAGAAGGTGACTGAGCCAAATCTTCTACTATGTTATAGTTTTGTGCATCTCGAGCTCGAGGGTTAAATGTTGATTTATGTGCAACTCCCTTAGGTGGTTATTGTTAACTCTAGTACAGTAGGTGGTGGAGTAGGATCAGATGAAGCCGAATTCGAAGGATTAGGTTGATCAGCCTAGTTATTCGACAACGACGGTTGATTTTTATAATCTTTACTTCATGTTGACACCAAAATATCAATTTTCGGCTTAGATGCGGATAACATAAGCACTTGGGAAGTGGAAGCATGGTCTGTAGCAACCATATGTGTCTCCGGGTTCGAAAAAGGATCAGTCAACACTGCAGATGTATTAGAAGTCTTCAAAAGCTTTGAGACTTCGGAGCGATGAGGACAATCTCGCGTATAGTGCTCATAGTTATAGATTAAACATGGGTAACGCAGTTTCCTAGTCGAAGGAGAGGAATCAGATGATTTCACTTGGGGGGGATTATTTTGTTTCTTCTTGTTTTTCCCCTTCTTCTTGCTTCCTGATTGCTTTTAATTCTTGCCTTTGTTAGATGACATGGCATTGATTTCGGAAGCAAGAGTGTTGTCAGATGCATTTGAAGTTTGATTGGAAATGGTAAGTGTTTGACCAGCTGGTCTACCTACCATTCGTGTGCTTGAAGAACCAATCACACGTCACCAGCATGAGAGTCCTTACTCGATGGTGGTGGAGGAACAGTGAACGCTGGTTGGGGTGCATTCAGGATCTTGTCATAGAGCATGCCAGACTGTGTATAAATCAATTCCAAATATTGGCCACGAGCAATTACTTGCTCTTTAGTGACAACTCCACCTTTCGCCACATCCTTGGTGATAGATGGCAACAAGGATTTTATAAACCACTTAGCTAAAATATGATAAGGAACATAAGTTTTAACCATTCAATGACGACGACACCACTCATGAATATGATCATAGATATGAGTAGCAGTAGTATGTTTAAAGTTGGCTAATAGTTATGTTCCAGTTTCATATTGTATGGGTAACTGGAAGTGGGTTAAAAACATGGTAGCCAAGGTTGTAAAGTTATCAAAATAAGCTCGTGGTAACTCAATGTACCACTTTGCAACCGAACTAGTAAGCATTCTCTAGAAAAGACGTAGTCTAACAGAATCATCATTCAAGGATTTTGATGAACACCATAAATGAAAAGTCATGACATGGTTGGACGGGTCTTCTCCACAGTTTCCATTGAATTTCGGAATATCGGAAGCTAACTTATGAGGAATCACTGGCCACCAAGGTGCATAAAGAATTGGTTCATTAGTGAACCGATTTATCTTTGGTAACTCAAGTGTCACACCGAAAGGCAACTATCTATTGAGGTCAGGTTAAGAATATCCAGGGTAAGATGGGATTGCCTAGGAAATAGTGCTTTACATACTAGCATAAATCATTTGCTGCTGGTAACCTTGATAAGGGTAAGTTTGTTGAGAAAATCTGGTGTAAGGTTGTTGTTGAGCACCAGGATACATTTACTGTTGTCCAAACCCAGCATAGGCTTGTTGACCAGGACCTGGGTAAACTTGTTGTTGACCAAACCCAGCATAGGCTTGTTGACAAAGTCTAGGATGAGGTTGGAATTGCGGGAATTGTTACTGTTGATATTGGGGATACTAAGGTTGTTGAAGCAACTGTTATTGTTTTTGATACAATGGTTGTTGATTTAATGATTTTTTCCCACCAATGTAAGCTTGATTAGATTGTGAATACAGTAAACCAGTGTAAGTCTGAGTCATTCCAGTAAAAGGTAAACTTGCTTGAGGTTGTTGGACTCTAGGCACAAGTGGTTGTTGTAAAACTGCTTGAGAAGGTTGAATTTGTACACCTGAAACTTGGGGGTCTAAGGTTGAAGGACTAGCTTGCGTAGGTTGAGATACAACAATCTGAGCTTGTGACTGTGGAAAAGCCGTAACAATAGGCGTTGTAGGTATGGATGAGATAGATTGCATAGGTTGTGATGGATACACAAGCCTAGGTTGAAAGGACATTTTTTACTTCCACTGACAGGCAATCGTTCCAAGCTGACCTAAAGATGACGACATACCGACATAATTGCCCCCCAGAAATTGGAGGATAAGGAGATTGTGCATATTGCTCTCTGGATGGGTGTAGTCCAATGTAAATTGGATACATAGGATGGTAACTAGATGAACCAACTTGATATTGACTTGATGGGTCTAGCTGTTCGGTATCCATTAATGAGGAACCAGATAAAATTCCTATAGAGGACATTGGTGAAGACCAAGGGCTAGAAGAAACACCTAAGTGGGTTCCAGATAAAGATTAATAACCCAATGGGATGGACGGAACACCATACAAGTGTGACTCAGGTGTCATAGTAAACATCGAAGAGGTTGCTATAGAAGATTCTACTGTAGTTGTAACAGATGGTACAGTTTGGGATGTTGACTCTACCATATTCAAATGTCCAAATAAATTTCCCAACGAATCAATGGGTGTTTGAAAGTAATCAAGATCAAAAGGAGCAGTAAAATGAGGAGTATGAGGATATAGATAAAGTCCAGTTCCAAAATGGAATGGAGTTCTGGGTGATTCTACCTCAGGTTCCTCTTCTATCGAAATCAAACCAAGTGGAAGAATTTCACTGTCAGGTCCGTAATAGATTTGGTATTTGTTCCTGAGGTAAAGAGGAAGTCTCGACAGTTACGAATGTCTGAGGATGTACAAGTTGATCTTCTTCTGGTATGGTAACAACTTCTGATTGTTCAACCTCAAGATCCAAATGTTCTCGTAAAAGAACAGGTTCAGGTTGGGCTTTGTGAACAACTCCTGGTCCAGAAGTAACTTCTGATTGAATAGTGATAGGTTCAGGATCAACTTCTGGTTGAACAAATTCAGGTTCAGAAGTAATTTATTGTTGAACAACTTTAGGTTAGGAATCAACTTGTTGAACAAATTGGGTTACTGTGTCACTAGATTTAGTTCTAGTTTCTTCAGGTAATTGTGGAGATTCCACTTCAGTAAGAGATTTACCAGTAACTATAGGAGTAATTGGGGTCACAGTACTTACCGGTATAGGTGTTTCTAGTAATTTAGATGAAGAACTAGAAGTTTGTGAAGTATTGGATCAAGTCAAACGAGACCGCTTTGACTAGATAGGTGTAGCTTAGGGTGGTAAAGGCGGTTAACTCGCTACTCTCCGTGAACGATGGGGTAAGGGTTGATTTTCATCCACGATTGCTGATTGATTTTATTACAAAAAATAAATAAACAAAAAGGGGTAAACTAGGCAAAAGGTTTACCAAGCAACTGTGAACTACAAAATACCTCCCGGCGAACCGAGAAGTACGGGCAGGAAATCTCCCCGAATGTTGTGTTCGGTGTATCACAGTGTACAAGGCAGCCGACTTAGTTACCTAAGGATGGATAACAACCTAGTTTTGTCCTCCCATATATACCTGAAAGTACATGGACGCCCAATCCGTATTAGCGTTGTCTAATGCAAAACCGCATAGTGAGAGAATATCTTTATACTTTATGTACTGTAACACCTCCCTATATACGCAAAGGTACGTGGATGAGCTACGATATACTCACGTACGTGGAATGAGGTATCACACTCGGAATGTATCGCAGACAAGTTAGCGACAACTGCTATGTTTTATGATGCCGGAACACGTCTCTAGCCTAGAACCTCTAAATGTTTTGTGTTAAGTGACAATGCTCCATTAGGTTAATTGAGGTTAATTTTAAGTTGATCTTGATTAAGAATTTTCCTTTCAAGGTTCACCACGTGATGTCTTTGAAATTCCTAGAATGCAACTAATATGATAAGCATTCTTTTCATTCAATTTCAACAATGAAAACCTTAGCTAGTAGGGATAGAGCAATCAAATTCCTTTAATCAAAGAGCAAAGAGCACATCTAATGCAATTTCCCTAAACTATTCCTATGAGCACACACAAACTTTTTCAATGCATAATGCAAGTTTTTCTTTTCAATTCCCTTAATGTTTGAAATTAACAAAAGGAAACTAATTCACATACAATCAATCAATATTTTTACAAGAACGAAGACTTTACGACAGTGCCTTTTCGAAAGAAATGAAGACTTTTACGACACTTTCTTTTGAGCAAATATTAATCGACTATAAACTAACTTTGACAATGAATTGATAGTGATAGAGAAATCATTTAAGAAACACTAAACAATCAAGGCCAAAGTAGGGCTAGAAAAGGAAACACGAATTCATTTCAGAGACACAAACATCATTGATCTTTCAACAAGCAGAAACAGAAGGAAAGTTGGGATAAATCAAGTTAAAGTTGAGATTTTTTACCTAAGGAAGATCAACACAGCCTTGAATGGGAGACAGTGCGCTTCAGAGCACTGTCCTCAAGCCAAGGGTGCTCTGCAGCGCTCTGTCTCTTGACCAAACCTCCGCTGGTGCTAGAGAGGCCATCCTAGGGGTTTTCAAGCACAATTTTTACCAAAAAACACTTCAAAAACGCTGAAACAAGATCAATGGAAGCAAGTAAAGTCTACTAGGGTGTACTAGGATGAAGGTAAACTACCGAAACAATGATCGTTCCCCAGCGGAGTCACCAATTTTTTATGTGGAATTTTGCATCTATGGATAAACACAATTTCCCTAGGTGGGTAGCTACACCTAGAACAACAGATTTAAAGCACTTAACATTTTTCTATAGAAGATAAATAAGACAAGGGACCTACTTATTATCTTTCACTTTCCCTTTGTCTCCTTTGTATGGTTCTCGTCGCACCATCTCAAACTTAATCCGCTCGACAAGTACCTGCAATCATAAATAGAGGACAAAAACCAATCAAAGCAAGAGATCTATCTACTATAAGCAAATGGAATCGAAAGAATGTACACATATAATCATCATACATAAAGACAAGAATATGGGAAAAGGTGTAAACAACTTTATTAAGTATATGGAAGAGTTGCAACCATGAAGTCTGATCCAATGTCACTCCTCCAGCTTGGGTACCAACCAAAATCACATCAAAAGCATAACACTCTGGCAGCATAACAATACTTTCTTACAATCTCAATCCTCACACCAACAGTATCTCCTTACAAATTCTCAAAATCCAGCCCCTGATCACTTAGATAAGTGCTCAATTTATATGAAAATGGACGAGGTTTGGTCATAAATTAGGGTATTGAATGGCCTTCCAAACTTATAGTTAGTTTCCATGGACGAAGGGATGAGAGGATAAGTGTGGGAATATTCTAGAAAGCTCCAGAAGATAAGAATATTCCCAGAACCCTATGGTGATTTTGCTCGATCTCACCCAGCGCAGGTCAAAGTGGGCCTAAGTGCTCTGGAAAGCACCCTGACATGGGCCTACCTACACTGAAGCGCACTTACCCCTGACTAAGGCTACGTTGGTCTGTCAAGGAGGCATTTCTGGAGGGATTCAGGCCAAGAAACTCTCAGGGAAGGAGGCATTCAAAGTGATGACTTGTCTAGGGCATGTAGCAACTTGATTAGGGTTTGATGAGCCCTAATAGTATTGATCTGAATGATGGGAGTGATGTGCCCAAATGGATCTGTAACACATACTCCTAGTGCACTCTTGGTATCATGCATAATATTTTAGTTTTTGTGTCCTACAGGCTCAACCACACCCATAGGCCCTCTTTTGTGTGGTTGGGAGGATTATAACCACACCCTCAAGCCTTTCTCCAAGTGGTTGGGGCTTGGATTAGGAGAAACCTTCTTTGCTCAATTCAAAACTTTCCAAAACCTTTTTCCACAACATCAAATGTTAATTCATGTCTGAAATCCTTCCTTTAACAGTTAAGTGTCTTCTATTCATTTTATGTAGATAATAGGTATTGGGATCTTATGGAGAGTTTCTCCCTTTGAATGGAAAGCCACTTCAATCAATGTTAATCAAGGCATCAACCAGACTATTTTTTGTAGCGACTATAACCATCCTCGAAAAATTTTTCTTAGCCCGTTTTGGAGCCTCCCTACCAACCTTATGCAGCACTTTGTCTTACTTCATCAAGTACACAAGCTTCAGTGTTTTTCATGCACAAAGGCAGCATGTTGATCATAGCTTGATCCACTTCCCTCACAGGTTTTCCACCTGGACTTGGTCTAGTTGCAAGTTGAGCAACTTCCCCAAGAAAATTGCACATTTTTGGAGGGAAACCAGCTTTCCCTCCATAAATTCTGTAATTCTGTCTGGCAGCCTGCTGGGCTCCAGAATTTCGCAATTCTACCAACCAACACTCCCAGCAGAAATTACGCAAATTTCCCCAACAGGGCTGCTCAGCCCAGAATTCGCGCAAATCTGGGTAGTAGTGAACTGCTTTGCCTAGAAATTGTGCAACCCTCCTGGGCAGTCAACCCATCTCCCAACTAGAAATGAAGATTTTTCTTAAGCAATTAAGTATCTACATGCATGAGTAGTCTGGTTGACCAGTTCCACCCAGGATAAAGGAAACTTGACTTGCATGCATGCATGATTGGTTCTTCCCGGAATAGCAAAAGTTAACATGCAAAAGGCATCCCATGATTTAGGGAGCCATTTTTAGCAGCTGGGGGTTACATGCAAACTTGTTTTAGAAGTTTCCCTCCAAGTGTTGCTTTTTCATAGATTTGTGGCATGCGCGTCATGAGACCAAACTTATTTATTCGACACATCAGAGCTCATTCTTTCACATTGATCTTCGATCTTTGACATCTCACAGCACATCTAGGACTCTTCGATGCATCCGACTTAGCTATTCACGGGTAAGTGGCCTCAAATTGTCTTTTTCAACATTTCTGTCGCTTTTTGTTTATTCACTTGTACGAATGTTGTTTGCTTGATTTCATTGGACGCTTTTTGTCATTTACATGTATACTAGCTTGTCCTAGCTCTGTTTCATTTTTCATCGCTATCTCACTGTTGTCGCATGCATGAAAATGCTTTGCACGAAAGTTCACCCAATCGGCGAACTGCTTCACCCACATGCATGTTGATCTGTTTACTGAATCTTTCATTCATGTTTTGCATGCATTATCAATCACTTCTGCTTTCACTTAGTGTTGCAATGCATTCATTGTCTTATTTTCTTTCAATTTCCCGTTGGCGAGTCGGGCCAACCTTGGCCCGGACTCTGGCTCACTAAGACTGCATTGTGCAATTTGGGGAAGGCAGGCTCTACCTTCCTCTCTAGAAATGCACATTTTTTCCCAGCACTAGCCTCTAGGACTATTTTTCACATTTATGGAGGACAGTGATAGCTGGCCCAGGAAATTGCACAAATCAGTCCTTGGGCATGCATTCCTTCACGGCTAGAATTACACATTGCGTAATCCTCATAGCCAGCAGCTAATCTGGATTGCGCATTGCGCAGATCTAGTAGCTAGTCCTACCTCCCAGACAACCCAAACTACCTTTTGCGCAGTTCTGGCAGCCAGCCACCCAACCTCCTAGAAGAAATTGCGCAATCTTGCTCATCAGTTTCCCAGGCATGTGTTGTGTCATTCCCCGGAATTCGCTTTGTTTTTGCTGATAGATTTCTTGCCATGCATGTTGCTTGTCTCCAGATCTTTCAGGTGTTCATCTATCTCAATGGATTCCAAGAGAACAGGATCTCAGGACACTGATGGAAATGCAGCTGGAGCAGCAGCTGAGCAAATGTCCTCTAGTCTGTCGATCTATGAAGATACAAAGTTGTATCTAGACAAGGACATCAAACTGAAGTGGCAAGAAGTCAATGAAACATTTGCAGGCACTTTTGGGGAACACCTCGAAGACCGTCAAGTGTACATGAACATTCACAAGTCCATCTTGTACCAGATTACATGTAGATATCTCGTGTTCCCATGCGTGAACATGATACACTAGATCGTCTCTCACATTGATCCCGAGACGATGACCTTGAGCAGTGTCAGTGGGACGAAGCTTGTGACCTTTTGGGAACGAGATTATGATGAGATGTATCAGATGTCAAAGCCTGTGACTATCATGGAGACTCCATTCAGCTTACCCAACAGCAATGCTAACTCCAGAGACATTCTGAAGTATTGGGTAAAGGAGCCAGCTCGTTTCAAGATGACACCCAACCAGGTCTACGAGACAAAGATACTGAGGAATTCATACCAATACTTGATCATATTTGCTTGTCAATTGTATGGCCAAGAAAGCACGGAAACCTTCCCACAGAATTGGGTGGTTGTACTAGACCAAGTGGCTAGAGAAGGAAAAGCATGTAATTGGTCCAGCATACTCACTCATTAGCTGAAGGAGCAAGTCATGAAGGCTTGGCAGTTACCTAGAGGTATGGATGCAGAGATTTACATGTTCACCTACATCCTAGATGCAGTATGTACCCAACAAGAGTTCCCGGGCTTGGAGTGGGCATGGTCACCGTCGGAGACTTCTGTGAACACATATTTCAAGTAGTTGTCTGAATTCAGCTTCAAAGGAGTAATCACATGGTTGTCCGATCATTTTGTTGTCCCTTTGTACAAGATGATATTCGAACAAGATCCACCGTGTATGTCAAAGGAGGAAATGGAGGAATTGATAGGTATTGCAGATTGGTATGCCTCACTGTCCGATACTTCCATCTGAATGTTCAGTGCGGAGAAGCCACCTCATGTTCTGCCAAAGTTCAACTTGGACATACTTGTCATTTAGGATGTATCCTATCACATCTTGTCAGGATTGACAGCTAGACTGCAGCGGAAGAAGAAGGCATCTTGGCCCACTCTTCCGTTGCGGATTGGGTTATATGAGATCCAGAGTATCAAGCAAGCGGATGTCGAAGCAGAAATGATGAAGAAGTATCCATTCGACCTCCAAAGCTTCAATTCGTATGACCCACATTTGATTGTGAAGGATCACTGCATGAGAGATCAGTTCAACTGGATCTACGGGGCATTTCATTGGGCCGAGGAGGACCCATGGATATATTGCTACAGTTTCGCTAGACCCAATGAACTAGTCACATTAGTTGTGGAGTGGTTATTGAAGTAGCATCATGGAGAGCACTAGCAGTAGAAACAGTAGCAGTAGTGGCAGCAGAGCCTAGCATACCAGTGCACGACAAAGGGAAGAGGAATGTTATCGATCGCATGGAGGAGGAGCAAAGCTACAAGTTTTGAGCAGATCCACTTGTAGAGAAAGTATCTATGGCCATAGAGTCAAAGAGGCAACAACACGACAAGCGAATCTCGCGCAGGCAGAAGGACAAGAAGAGAATGGAAGAAGTAGAGAAGGAGTTGCATGAGCTCAGGGAGCAACTCCAAAAGGAACTAGAGCTACACAAATAAGAGATGGAAGCACAACAACAATAGATACAATAGGGGTAACATCATGTGAAGACATACGAAGCAACGCCCGTACATGTAGTTGATTCATCTAAACAACTGGCATCAGGTGAACAAGGTGAACCATCACAGGGGAATGATTTTTCTCATGAGATAGAACATGCACTTCAACAGTTGGATGCAGACATGGAGCAGCAGGAGTTGGAATAGGATACCGACCTCATGCCTCACCACAAAGAGGTTGACTCACCCGCTTCAATGCATCTAGAAGAAGAGCAAGTCTCGGATGACCGCGGAGGCACTAAGATCGTTGGTGATCAACTGGAAGAAGAGATGCACAACATCTCGTTTGATGAATCCCAACATAGAGTTGTGCAGTCTCGCAGAGTGTCAACTCCAGAGGATCAAACATCCCCTGCGCAAGTTGAAGAACGAGTGATCGTGATTGATGTGCGCAAGCATCCAGCTGCTTTGGCCGATGCAACCAGAGTGTATGCCAAAGCCACTAGCTCAAGTGTTTGTTTTCTTATAGCTGAGAATGAGCAAATGGCGAAGGAACTACATGTGGCCAAGCAAGGAGGAGACTTGGTGACAATGTCCGCCCGAGCTGAATGGAAGAAGGAAATTCTAGATGAAGTATTGTCCCTTGACACAGTTATGCAAGCATTGTACTCCAAGTTTGGTACCGTGCACAAGGCGGTCATCCATCTCAATGGATGGCAGCAACGATGTACTAGGAGAGCATGCATCTTGATGAACATACATGATGTTGTTGATGACATGAAAACATGGATGATGAAGTACAAGGGATCCCCACTTCACTTGCCAAAGATGATGAGGCCAAATGTGGTCGAGCTGAAAGCACGTATCTGGAGTTAGATCTAGAACTATGAGGACCTCCCGCAACTCATCACTAGCATACAGGTTTCCCATGCATGAGTATTCAAGAGCATGGATGTTGTGGTGTGCACACATGCGATCCCATCACTTGGGACTCTCACCCAGGCGAAGACCAAGAAGCAGGTCCGACTAGATCTTGACTTGTACCTTAATGAGTTGATGCGCATTGCCACCAGCCTAGACTTTCCTGTCAGTGCAGACATCATGCAAAATTATGTTGCTGGTCCGACCACATTGAAGACAATGATGCGCATTCTTTCAGATGAGTTGGACAGAGGAGCCCGAGCAATGTACCCGGATGCTATGGAGGCGAAAGTCAGGTTTCAGACGGATGTCACCACGGAACACATGGACACTATCAGAGACTACAAATCTTGGCATCAATATGTTAATGTTGATCAGCATGAGGATGTTGAGTAGTTGGACTTCCATAGTTGTCTAAGTCAAAGTGATGTCTAGTTTGGCTTGCTCAAGCCATTGTGTTCACATGGGTACATGTGCATTGTAATGTTGAGTCATGTCAAGTGTAATTCAAGTGTCAATAGTTAATGTAACAATCATAGAGTAGGTGAAGAGTCATGAGGGTAGTTGAACAGTCACAAAGGGGAATGTCAAGGGCTACCCCATCCTTTGCTATAAATAGTCCCTCATAACTCATTGTATAGGCTTTTGGTTAGCGAAGCATCTGTTAAGACTATCTTGAAGAAAGCTTGGATAGTATTGTAACGTGCCTTGGCTTCTCCACTGCACGGAGCTAGTTCATCTCTTTGGAGGAGCAGGCAGATGTGGTTGTAACGCTTCACTGTTAGGGCTAGCAGGTTTACATGTATTGTATGATTGGGACTTACACTTATTTGTATAATAAGAGCCAACACATTTTCATGCATATGTTGTTCTTATAGTTGGACTGCTCTGATTTCTTAGCAATATATGTTGTTTAACTTACGTATTTGTGTATGAACTTCTTCGTATGCAATTATATGAATCTTGTTGCAGATGTGCTATTGGTTTAACCATCACTTTGTATTTTCGACTAATCTGCTATCCAGCTTGTGATGCATCTTCGCTCGTGTGTTCCCTTCTCAACTAAGTACTACTACAGGTTGCTAAGGGGTGCACTCATCTCACCCCCCATGTGTTAGAACCTCTCATTCACCTTTCTCATTCACCTTCCTTGACTCACTACAGCGGTCACACCCTTGCTACTGACAAAGTTATCTTACTTACCTCTGTGCTACATCGCGGTCAAGGCATTACCTTACAACCCACTGCTGGGACCCCTACACCAAGCAATCTGAGTTCTAATTGGGGCTTCTTACCGGGAAGATCCCCTTGACATGTTGGCAGGTCCAACACCGTTAACACTATCATAATAATGTCACGCATCAGCAGCACAATTAGATCATGAAATAAAACAATATCATATTCTCAGACATATATGCATCATAGTCATAACATATTAGCATCAACTACTTTATTATTACATATGAACATGACATCACACATTCATAAAGGGTTAGTGTCATATAATTAGGCAACTGACAAGTGCATCATCATACTTCAAGGATCATAATCACTTCTTTATCACATCAGGGCATCCATTCATATTTTCTATTCTTATCAAAAACTAAACAAGGTCAACAAGAAGATCTTGAGTATCCATCTTATTGTTACACTTTCATCATCAAGGTTACCATGATTATCATAGGAATTAATAGTATCAAGTCACAATATATCAAAATCAATATGTCTAGGAAATTCATCATGTCTAGAATGCACCAATATATCACATGTTTTAGAGATCAAACTTACTTTCATATGCAAGCATGAGTCATTTATGAAGGTGATATTCCCATAATACCTTCGAGCTTAGCTTGCCTTCCAATCTTGCAACTGAAATAATATACCATACATAACTTGTATAATTTAGATACCTATGCAACTTGTAGCTCTTGTTTGTCATTGGCAGCTGTAGCACTTGCCTATTGCAATTTCCAGATGCTACTTTTGAAACCTTTTCATCAAGTAGCACTAACAATTTTATACCTACACTAGATTTCTTTTCCTCCACCTTAGATGATCCTCAAGAAGGATATTCTTATCACATCTCATCTAGAGGTTAGAAGTATTCACATACTCAAATATTCATGTAGATAGTATAAGAAAAATAGTAAATCTAATCAAGAAATAACATAAATCTAGATGGTATTTATCTTTCGATGAGAAGTGATCATCTTCTTCTTGTAGAGATTATTATCCATTATCCATTTAACATTGTTTCCTTCAATATATTTCAACCAACTTCATCAGCAACTAGGCCTAATTGAGACTATCCCATCTAGGGTTACATAAAATCTTTCATAAGTGCTAGAACATCTTCACATTGCTTGTGCTAGGGTTTCTAAATTGCATATCTCAAACCTTTGTCATAATCCAAGGTTTCCAAACCCTAACCTCATAATATCCATCAAACCCTAATAACCAAATTTCCTAAGGTTTCCTTGAAACCCTATCATTATTTTAGGTCTCTTCCATATTCTCTTTCTTCCATCAATGGTGTCTTCATAGAGGTGATCTTAATGACTTTTCTTCATCCCAACTCTGATACCATGTTAATTTTTCCTAGGGATATATTTTTCTTTGCTTTAGATAATTGCATTTAATTATTTACATATTGAATTCACCCCACAACATCATAACATTATTCAACAACATATGCAACTATATAGAAAGAACAATATCATCATAAATGCATCGAACATAAAGGAACAATAGAAGAAAAACATTCACATAGAGACGTCGGGATTGATCAGAGACTAGGGCATAACCCCACAAGGGGGAAAACCCTTTCAAATTGTTTTTCTTAGTAAATTTTCATTGAATGTTCCAAAAAAGGGAGAGTACAAAAACCCAATACTTTATCTAAAAGACTATCTAGCAAAAATTAGCCAAACAATATCTCAAAAATGAACCAAACAATAATGTTGATCAATATCATGATTCAGAAGTTTGCGGTCAACTGTTGAAATCTGCAGACAACTATCAAAATCAAACCCTAGGTTCCAACCACATCTAGAGAGAGATTTGTTTGCAGTTGAAATGCTCCAACTACACGCATATGCTTGTGTGCCTACAATTGCAAACGAAAATTCCTTGTGGCAACCATGCGGTTGATAACCAAAACAATAATCACACGTGCGAGCTTCAGACCCTGCAATTTTGGACCTATGCGAACCAACTTCCTCAAACCAACCTCATACCTATGCTAGCCAAAACAAAGAAAGAATAATGATTGATGATCTCCAAATGAGGGTCACTTGACTTGTATTTATAGCCATCCAAGGGTGTTTAATTTCTCTTTTGGGCCAACCTGTCCTTTTGTACACATGTGGGTTTCCATATTAAAAATATATTTTTCCTTAATCAAACTGAATTCTTTCAAGGGTTAGGAGGGGTCTTTCTTGATGATTAAGACTATCCAAAGGAGGGAACTTTTCCTTGGGCTGCCAAATTAACTGAAAATGATGAGGGAATTATTGAAGATGAAGAAGAATCACATCGTGAATCATACTTCTATTGTCCTATACAAACACTTGTGATAGCAATGATGAAATTGGAAATCATTCTAAGGTGAGCACAAGATTTGAAGAAGGTTTTGTATATATCAAGCTTCATGAAGAAATATAAGGGGATATGCCCAACATGGAAGAAAACCATCATAATGTTTCAAGTGATTTTCCAAACCTTGATTATAATTTTGATGTCCAACAAGACATAGAAGATCCTACTATTGTTATAAAATAAGATTTATGTGTGAAAGATAACAATGCCAACCAAATACATAAAGGAACTAGTGAAGAAGGTAACATAGGACTAGATGAAAACAAAATTGAAATTTTTCTAAAGCCATGTATGAGGTCATATATATTGAAATTTGAAGGAAATCCCATCTATGACAACTATGACCATGAATATGGAAATGTTTTTAGGCATGATGATAGTATAAATATCACTCCGTCTGGAGGAAAAGGATGTCATTTTGATGATGGTTTTGGTCTTTTCCTAGTTGATGAAAATAATGATCATATAAAACTTAGTGGAGAATATGTTTCAAACTTAGGAAAATGGGATGCTTGTTCTGTAATGAAACCAGCTCAAGAAAAGATAGAAAAGATAGATCAACGCCTTAGAATTCAGCCTCTTCGAGGGGGCAACCTCCTTTACATTACATAAATGAACAATTCTTGGATGATACAAATGACAAAACCTCCTTTCTATATATAGGAGTCTAAGGAGTCACAATATAATCCAGCCGACCTAACAATAATAATATAAAGCCACAAAAATAACAATAGAGGGATTCTATGGGGCACAGAAATAACAATATGGGGGTAATAGGGGCACAACAATATAAATAAGGGGTATAACTACAATAGTAATGGGGTAATCACTAGTATTATAGGGACCCAACATGCCCCTCTCCTTCAAAAAAGTGTTGTCCTCAACGCTTGAGTAGTTATGGATACTTCTGCATAAAATTCTCATCCTCCCATGTGGAATCTTCAGCGGATAAGTTCTTCCACTTTATAAGATACTCTGAAATTGATCGATTTCGTAGCTGTCGAGTTCTTGTTTCTGTGACTGCTTCCGGTTCCAATATAATTTTTCCTTCCTCATCAAGTTCTGGCAATATTGTTTGAATTGGGAGCTTGTCACCTATAACCTTCTTTAAACATGAAACATGGAAGACTGGGTGCAATCGAGAAGCTGCAGGAAGCTCCAATTTGTATGCCATAGTACCAATCTTTTGCAACACCTTGTACGAACCATAATACTTTGGTGATAATTTATTATCCTTCTTAGCTTGCTTTAGGGACATTTGCTTATATGGTTGTAGTCGTAGGAATACCCAATCACCTACATCAAAACTTCTTTCACTGCGATGTTGATCTGCCTGTTGTTTCATTCTATTTTGTGCCAACACGAGGTTATCCTTTAAGAGTTGGAGGACTTGTTGTTGATGTTCGATGTGATGTTCCACTGCCTGAACCTTAGAATTTTCTCTTAAATATGATGTGATGGATGGTGGTTGATACCCATAAAGTGCCATAAATGGGGTCATTTTTGTTGTTGTATGGAAGGAAGTGTTATACCACCATTCAGCTAGAGGCAACCATTTGACCCATTGTGTCTGTTTATCAGATACAAAGCAACGAAGATATCCTTCCAAACATTTGTTTACTATCTCAATTTGCCCATCAGATTGAGGATGATAAGATGAGCTATGAGCTAACTGAGTACCAAGACAAGAAAATAATTCTGTCCAAAAATTTCCAGTGAAAATGGGATCTTTGTCACTTGCAATAATCTTTGGGTTTCCATGTAGCTTTTGAACTGTTTCCATAAATGCAGTAGAAACTGTACTGGCTTTAAATGGATGTGATAATGCACAAAAGTGTGCATACTTGGTAAGTCTGTCAACTACCACCATGATGACACTCTTTCCCTCAGACTTGGGTAAACCTGTGATAAAATCCATTGAAACCTCCTCCCAACGTTGGCTTGGAATGGATAAAGGTTGTAATAGACCTGGTGTCTTAATTGTTTCAACTTTATTTTGCTGGCAAACCAAACATTCCGCCACAAACTTTTGAATATCTGATTTAAGGCCATCCCAAAAAAATTCCTTCTTAACCCTGTGGTAAGTTTTTAAAAATCCTGAGTGCCCTCCTAAGGGAGAAGTGTGCAATTCCATAAGAATCTTTTGTTTTAGCTGGGAATTCCTACAGAGGTATAAGCGATCTTTGTACCATAACAAATCATTTTGCCAGCTAAATGTATCAGAAGTACTGGAATCTTGTTGTAGATTTCGAATAAGTGCCCACACTTCTTCGTCATTCTTCCATTCCTCCCTTGCTTCGTTTATCCAATCTGGTTGGATAATAGAAATGGCACACAATAATGCTTCCACATCCTCATCCTTTCTTGAGAGTGCATCTGCCACCACATTTTGCTTCCCTTTTTTGTAGATGATTTCAAAGTCATAACCCAACATCTTTGTGACCCACTTTTGTTGCTCTTCAGAGGATAATCTTTGTTCTAAAAAGTATTTAAGGCTATCATGATCCGTTTTTACCTTGAAGTGTCTTCCCATTAGGTAGGGTCGCCATTTCTTAAGTGCATGGAGTATTGCCAACATTTCCTTCTCATAAATAGCTTTGCTTAAAAAATTTCCCTTGATTAGACGACTTTCAAAAGCAATGGGTCTTTCATCTTGCATTAGAACAACACCAATTCCATTTCCTGAAGCATCACATTCCACAATAAAGGTTTTTGTGAAGTCCGGTGTAGCTAAGACCGGTGCTTGGCACATTGCTTCTTTAAGATGTTCAAAGGCCTTTGTTGCTTCCGAAGTCCATGAAAATGAATCTTTCTTCAATAATGTTGTTAGAGGTGCTGCTATTCTCCCATAATTCTTAACAAACTTGCGATAATACCCTGTCAACCCAAGAAATCCTCGCAGATGCTTTATGGATGTGGGGATTTTCCATTCCTTAATGGCTTTAATTTTGCTAGGGTCTACCTTAACTCCTTCATGAGATACAATATGACCCAAATATTCCACCTCCTGGACACCAAAGAAACATTTGGATCTTTTTGCATATAATTGTTTCTCCTCCAATAGTTGTAGCACCCTGTCAACATGTTCAACATGATCCTTCCAAGACTTGCTGTAGATTAGTATATCATCAAAAAATACTAACACAAATTTTCTAAGGAATGGTTTGAAAATTGAATTCATCAAACCTTGAAATGTTGAAGGTGCATTGGTTAGGCCAAAAGGCATGACCAAAAATTCATAATGACCCTCATGAGTTCTAAATGCCGTTTTTGGAATGTCTTCAATCTTCATTCTGATTTGATGATATCCCGAACGAAGATCCAACTTGGTGAAGTAAATTGATCCATGCAATTCATCCAGTAATTCATCAATAACAGGAATGGGGAACTTATCTTTAATAGTGAGCTTGTTGAGCTCCCTATAATCTAGACACATGCGCCATGATCCATCCTTCTTGTGCACCAATACTACTGGAGCTGAGAAAGAACTTTGACTCGGTTGAATTATACCAGCCTCTAGCATTTCTGCAACCATACGTTCAATTTCACTTTTTTGGACATAGGGATATCTGTACGGCCTGATGTTTGGAGGAACACTTCCTGGAATTAGATGAATAGCATGATCATGATCATGCATAGGTGGGAGACCCTTGGGAGTCTCAAATACCTTGGAATGATTGTCCAAGACTTTTTGGAGATCTGGAGAAATAGATGATTCCAATGTGGAAACACCTAGCGAGCATAATTGTGCAATTACACCTCTTTGCTCCTTTCTTAGAAGCTTTGTCATACCATGAGAGCTGATTATCTTTCCTGGTTTCCCTGCAATACCCCTTAATTCAACTTCCTTTCCTTCCGAAGAAAATTTGATGAAAAGTTCTTGAAACTTTTGAATCATTGACCGGAGAATCCACAGTTTTATCATTTTTGAACCAACGTTTCAAATCCCAAATGGGATCCATCTTCAGGATGAGAGAATGATGATGATAGAAGAGCAGCGGAGAAATAATAAATAGTGATGAGGATAACACATTTTAGAATAACAAACTTGTCGGCTGAACTTGTCGGGTGAATTTATATATTAATATGTTTTTAAAAAAAAAAAAAAAAATTATATTTTGTTTTAATATATAATATTAATATGTTTTTAAAATTTTTTATTTTTGTTTTGATAAATAATAATAATTCTAATAAGAAATTAATTCTTAAATAATTTAATTAAATTATTATTAATATTAATTATATTAATTACCTTATTCATATATTATTAATATTGATTATATTAATTAATTATGTTATTAATATATTATTAATCTTAATTATACTGATTATATTATTATTAATATATTTTAATATATTAATAATTATATTAATTAATTAATTATTTATTTATATCAATTATATTAATTATTATTATTATTAATTAATTATATTATTGTTATTGATTATATTATTAATCCTAAATATATTAATTAAATTATTATTAATATATTATTAATATTAATTATTAATTAATTATATTAATTATATTATTATTATTAATATATTAATTAATATTAATCATATTAATCATATTGTTATTAATTATAATACTATTATTACTAATTTAATAGTATTGCTATTGTTATTAATTTGTTTTTAGAATGAAATTAATTTAATTTTTACCTAGGGAAGTATTGATTCTAAAATGAAATAGATTTTAACCTAGGGAATATTAAATTATTAATATTAATTATATTAATAATATTATTAATATTAATATATTAATAATATTAATTATATTAATTATACTATTAATATATTATTATTATTATTATTAAAATTAATTATATTAATTATATTATTAATTAATTATTTAATTATATTAATTATATTATTATTATTTTTAATTATATAATTATTCCTCAATATATTAATTATAGTATTATTAATATATTATTAATTATATTATTATTAATTATAATATTATTAATATTAATTCTTATTAATAATATTATTATTAATATTATTATTAACATTAATTATATTATTAATATTAATTTGTTTTAATATAATAATAATTCTGATATGAGAATAATACTAAACCCAGGGAGAAATTAATTCTAATATGAAATAGATTTTAACCTAGGGAATATTAAAATAATTAATATCTAGGGTTAATATATTCTAGAATTTAACCGAAATTCTATACCTAGATCTAAAAGAAAACAAAGACTGAAGACACAAGAAAGGAGAGGAATGACTTACTTGTTGGGGCCTTTACCTTTACCAGGGGATGCGCTTGCGATTTTTATTTCCTTGATCAAGGGAAGCCAGCTCCCGCTAATCTCCACGCCATTATCTCTGTTCAGATTATGAGGGTGTTTGATAATTTCAAGCGCTTCTCTGATCTTTCGTCTCTGATGTTGCTCTTCCCTAGCGATAATTGATGCGCTTTCCAGATAGATATGGTGTTTAGTTTTTAAGATTAATAATATATTAATAACATAATTAATTAATATAATCAATATTAATAATATATGAATAAGGTAATTAATATAATTAATATTAATAATAATTTAATTAAATTATTTAAGAATTAATTTCTTATTAGAATTATTATTATTTATCAAAACAAAAATAAAAAATTTTAAAAACATATTAATATTATATATTAAAACAAAATATAAAAAAAAAATAAAAAAAATTAAAAAACATATTAATATATAAATTCACCCGACAAGTTCAGCCGACAAGTTTGTTATTCTAAAATGTGTTATCCTCATCACTATTTATTATTTCTCCGCTGCTCTTCTGTCATCATCATTCTCTCATCCTGAAGATGGATCCCATTTGGGATTTGAAACGTTGGTTCAAAAATGATAAAACTGTGGATTCTCCGGTCAATGATTCAAAAGATTCAAGCCACAGATCTCTGAAATCCAAGTTCTTGAAAATTAAAAGCTATTGTACCCAAGGATTGTAGCCATTGGACTCCTAGTACAACATCCGCACCTCCCATTCGAATGGAAAGCATTGGGCTAGTCAATACATATTCTCCCATGGATAGCTTGATATTATGGCACTTTCCAGAGCAATTTATTGTTCCTCCATTTGCAATCATCACTTGACACTCTGGTGCTGGATATAGGAAGCAATTCAATTCTTTTGCTAACCTACAATGAATAAAATTGTGGGTGCTTCCTGAATCAATCAACACTATTACCTTTTTCTTCTTGATTTGTCCTTCTATCTTGATGGTTTGAGGAGTGGTAATTCCCGCCAATGCATTACAAGATATGGTCGGATTTATTTGTTCTTCATCTAGGCTTTGTTCCTGGAATATATCCTCTTCTTTTGACCTTTCTTGCTCCTTTTCTTCTTCCTCTTCACAATCTATGTAGAATAATTTCTTCTCAGCACACTTATGACCTTTTGTGTATTTGCTATCACAACTGTAACAAAGCCCTTTTGCTCTTTTTTCTTCCAATTGTTGTGGTGTCAACCTTGTAGGTTGTGGAAGACTATGGGCAACAACACTTCCATCTTTATAGTTGTGAATGGTATGCTTCCTAGTTGCCATAATTTTGCTTTCCATTTTTCTTGCTAACCTGAATGCCTTCTCTAATGAATCAGGTTCCCAAAGGCGCACATCATGTTGGATATTATCCTTTAAAGACTCTATGAACACATCAATCCTATGCTCCTCTGGAATATCTTTTACCCTTATGTTCAATTTTTGGAACTCCTCAATGTGCTCCATTATTGAACCCTTTTGTTTGAGACTTATCAATTGGCTAAAAAAAGTGTTGCTTTTTGTATCCCCATAATGTGCTATCAATTCTTCCGTAAAAATTGCGCAAGTGATAAATTGTTTACGAGAACAAAGCCATTGATACCATACAAACTGATTTGGTTCCAAATATAAAGTTGCCATACGTACCTTTTGTGTGTTTTGCACATTATTGAGATCGAAGAATTGCTCCATCTGTAATATCCATGTGGCGGGATCCTTGCCATCAAACTTCCTCATATCGATTTTTGGAACTTGGTGAGTCTTTGATCCAACATTGGAGTCTATGGAATCATGATTAACATTTCTTTTGTTCTCATCATGAGTTTCCTTTACTACCTTTTCACCATTAGTGACCCTTTCTTATAGCAAGTTCTTCAATTCTTCCATGTCTGTCTTCAAATCTATCTTCAAATTTACCATTGAATCCTCCACCTTAGCTTCCATGCCCTTTATCTTAGATTCCACGCCATTTATCTTAGATTCCACGCCACTTATCTTAGCTTCTGTTAGCTTTTGTGAGCGTGACATTTGTTGCACTTGTTCTTGTAATTTTGATATATCATGTAGCATTTCTTCCTCTTCTTCATGAGTCATGCTAGAGCTTTCAGGTTCCTTACTAGGTGTTTGCATTTTCTTTCCTCGGGGCATCAGTTACCGATAATAATGCTTTACTATGCCCTTTGAATTCCGTTAAACCAAGCTTAGATATAAAAAAAAAAAAAAAAAAAAACTACACACCTTTTTTCACTTTATAGAAGCCTGATATTGAATCTGATGTATCTCTGTAATTTCGGATCATCCAATTCTGAAATTGCTACCTGTAGTAGCCTTCTGCGTCCTCTTTACAATGCCACAAGTCTGAGCCAAATTGGATTCTCCAAGTAAGAGTTATGTGAAATCTCCCACGGTGACTTGCTTTTAGACTGGTTCAGTAGAGCGAACTTGTACGACGTGCCACGAGTCACAGTTTCAACCTTTGAATCTGAAACACACATACAAGAAACTACAGTCCGTCATGTTTCTTTACCTTTTTACGAAATTTCAATCCGATCCTCAGAGAGAGAGTTATGACGATTTTACCCAGGTCACCTGTTTTGAATGTAATTCAGGAGTTTGCAAAAAGGCCAACTTCCTCAGATCATATCTCCGAAAATATCGCGCGAAAATCTCTGAAATTCGGACCCAAGGTTCAGCGCCAATTCTTCTCAAATGGGTTTTGTTTGCGACTTCTGAAACATCACAGAAAAAACGTTATAGCGAAAATGCCACGATGACCTGTTTGGAGCAGCGAAACCCTAGAATCCAAAGCTCTGATACCAAATGTAATGAAACCAGCTCAAGAAAAGATAGAAAAGATAGATCAACGCCTTATAATTCAGCCTCTTTGAGGGGGCAACCTCCTTTACATTACATAAATGAACAATTCTTGGATGATACAAATGACAAAACCTCCTTTCTATATATAGGAGTCTAAGGAGTCACAATATAATCCAGTCGACCTAACAATAATAATATAAAGCCACAAAAATAACAATAGAGGGATTCTATGGGGCACAGAAATAACAATATGGGGGTAATAGGGGCACAACAATATAAATAAGGGGTATAACTACAATAGTAATGGGGTAATCACTAGTATTATAGGGACCCAACATGTTCACTTGGTATTGTTGAAATAAACTATGAAGAATCCAATGACGATCCTGCAAATGAGATTGGATAAAGCTCTTATTTTGGGAAGGATATCAAGAAAATATTGTGCATACATACATGGAAAAAAAAATTTGAGTTCCAAATATTTCACATGTTTAACTCTAAGAGTAATAAGGATAACGAAGTTGCAAGGGACTTGTATACAATGCATCTAAGTATATCAATTTCATAATAGTCATGTACAAAAGATAGTAGAAAAGAGCATAAGTGCATTCAATATCCATATCAATTCAAGTAGGACAAAAATGTTGGAAAAGAGTTTAAGGATACCAACCTCTATCCAAACTTGCACCGAAGCTATATAACTAAGAAAAAATATTAATCATGTGAATATGTAATTCATGTTTCCCAAGAAGATGACGACATTTTAATTTTTCAAAAATCCATCTCCTTTGTGATATAAATGAACGTGAAGAATAGATTACGACTTCAGGCGATGTTGTCAAGTATGTTTACTATCTAAATACTTTTGAACAGTTCGATTGGTTGAAAGATAGATGGAATAAGTCCAATTTCACTGCCTATGAAGAAACTACTCAAAGAAACATGAAACCATCAAACTTTTACCTCAAGGTTGTCTTGATAAATAGGAAAAATGGTGGAGACACATGGTTTAATACTCCTTTGACAAAATTCCTAGAATGTGAGAATTTAGAATTCAACATAGCATTGTTTTAAACGGTGATCACACAGGGGAAAGGGGCATTACACAACTGAAATTTTCAGGTGGCTTCACTGGACTACAGACTTCACTTTAAGAGCCTCATGGCATTTATGCGATTATGAGATTATTTATCCCTTCCAAGTGGAGAACTTGTTTTCGTCAAGTTGGCTATACCATCATTTGTTAGGTACTCAATTTCCTTTCTTTTTATTTTTTGAAAAGATGAAATACTCTCGTGTAATTATCATTCTCTCAAATAATTGGAAACAATTTTAACAATTTTTTGGTAGTTGCAGAAAAGTGTTTGGTGTCCAGGATTAATGGAAACCTTATTTCTCTCTATTGGCAGGGATAACATTTGTCTCATCAGGCAATAGTACCATGTGAATATAGTCTGTAGACATGAAAATGTTCATTTTACTCTGAAAAATTTGAGTTGGTTCATGATAAAGCTCATGAACTCTCATTATTCTAGTCATTTGACTCAAGGTTAGTGGTACCTACTCAAGCAACTTTTTCTCCTATGATTGTGCAAAGTTTTGGAACAAGTATCTATGAAGAAGGTGAGGGTAAAAAACCCATAAAAAAATCCCTTTCTAATGGATCTTAGAATGAAGACATTATAAAACAAAAGAAAATTTATGAATGTGTTGTAAGGAATGTTATGTTCTTATGTTCTTGCTGGCAAGCCCTAAATGTTAGTCTTGGATCTAGTCATGCTTCAATATTAAGAACAATTCCTAAATAGTGTATCAAAATCCAAAAGTTGTGAAAAATTTACAAGTGGTTTTGTGACTACCTTTGAGTTCTATTAGTATACAAAAGTAGTGGATTAAGGTTGAATATATGAGTTTATACCTAGCATAAAACCATACATAAAGTGCATAATGAGCCAAATTAATTGATATCACTCAATTTTTTGGTAAGCTTTAGCTCGATATGAACTATCACAGATTGCATGATACTAGGGTTACAATCAGCTGCAATGTCCCATTCATACTTTGGTTAGAATTAAGCTTGTTGCAACTACAAAAGATGGAGGGTTGGGAGTCATCAATGTGCATAGACAAGGCCTTCCCTTATGTGTTGCATGCCTCAATAGATCTTTGGAATGGAATTAATCTTGAATTTGTTTCTTCACAACAATATATCTTTTGGAGCTTCCTATGGTAAAAAAGAGTGGCAAGGCCTAAACTTTTGAGCCCTTTTTATTACATCCACCTCAATTAAGATGGATTATTTGGAAGGCCTAGGAAGAAATCAAACCCCATCTCTGTTAGGAACCATAGAACTTAAAAAATTCTAATGATCACTCTGCTTGATGGTATCAGGTTATTCTCGAGGAAGGAAAGCCTCTTGCTAAGAACTCTTGGTTCTCCATTTTGTGATCCTATTTTAAAGGATTTAAGACCCTTAATTTATCCTCACACTTCATAGATTGGAAGCCTTGAAATAAATTGAGGCAAACCTTCAATTGTGGTCTAAGAAATTTACTTTTTGAAAAAAATTAGACATTAACTTTTTGATTGTTTATTCAAAGTGGGAATCAACATCTAAGACATTGGTTGAAAGTTTGTCTTAGTAAGAAGAAATCCATTTGTCAAATGCAAACCTATTAACGGACATAAATGATTTAACTCAACTCTGGTTTTAGGTTTGAAGATCAACAAGATATGGTAGTTTTAATTGAAGCTCTTATCATGTATTTTTCAACTTCTAATGATATCAAAAATGTTGCTGGAGCCTAAGAAGGTCAGTTTGTGTGGTCATTGGTGTAACATTCTCCTCCCAAATTTACCCCAAGTTACCGACCTACCGAGGTAAACATGTGATGAAGAGTTACTATGATATGATTCAACCTCCTAGATCACCTTAAGGAAGTGGAGTCAACAAACCAAACACATTTATGACTTCCCTATCAGGTGCTACAGGGCCCTCAAGGGCTAAATCACCCTTTGAGGTGCCCAGACCCTGAGTTAAACCTCTTTTTTCAGTTCCATGATCTCCCATACACTGGCACAACACTACCTGATTTCGAATGAAACCTTCCAGTCGCACGCATGATGCTTACAATGGAGTGACTACAATATTTTCACCCAGTTCTATGCCTGCAACTACGGGATTTAAGCCACTTTTTTCAGGCTAGGATCCAGACCTTTTCCTAGAACTTAATGAAAATTTCCAAAACCATGAATGAAACAAGGACAAATCATTCCATACAAATCTTAAACAAAAAATTGACCTAACAAGACCTAGCCATGACATTCATTATGTCAAATATATCATGAACATGAAATCTACAGGTCATAAATATACATCTGAACATAGGGATCTCATACTTATTTTAGAATCATCAAGAAGGTCTAATTCTTGTCGTATTAGTTGCAATAATATCTATTAGGTCATGCATTCAATAACCAATCACATATTCATCAAACATGTCAAGGGTCATAAACAATAGACATCATATAACCAACAATAACCAATATATAAACCATGGAAACTCAACCATAATATCACCACCATAATCAATATATATTCTCTTAGATCAAAATAGAAAATACCTCTTATTAAGATATGAAAATTCCAACCAAGTTAGGGACTTCCACGTACCACCCGACCATAGACTGAATAAACCAAATATTTCTTTTAACTAGTCACTCTCGTGCCATATTCCAAACACGAATGTGGGAACTCATGGAATAAACCAAGCAAAACCGAACTAGGGCTTCCATAGACCAAACAACCTCAACCCTCAACCAGGGATTCCACCTCACGGTTGTACATCACTAACCATCACCAAATTGGTCTCTACCCAAGTTGTCTAGGGCTCCAAAGCGTTTCCCACCAACACTTCCAAGACTAGTAACTCAACCCATAGTTGTTGTTGGGATTCAAAGTGTTTGTCCAACCAGGGCTTCCAGGATTTGTAACTCAACCCACCAAGGGCTCCAGAGTGTTTTTCCAACCAAGGATTCCATGACTAGTAACTCAACCCAACATTTTATGGGGCTTCCAAAGCGTTTGTCCAACCAAGGTTCCAAGAACTAGTAACTCAACCAACAGCCAAAGGAACATGCACCAACCATAAAACAAAAGATAAAACCAAAAACACTATGGTTATCTAGGAAATGGAAAGGCTAGGAAAAACCATTGTCAATCCCGCAATATTCCATGCCAATAACAGCTCATAACCAAGAAACCACATGCATGTACCATGCATGCCAAAACTAGCAAGGAAATCATACATGCAACTCAATACATGCAAGGAAAACACATTGTAATTGTTGATCATGATGTCCTCTTGTGCTTTCCTGCTCTTATTTTTCCTTTTTTCTCCAAATCCCAAGTATGCCACACTCCTCCAAGAGTGCTCCAAGAAAACTCTAAGTGTCCAAGAGTATGAGAGACAAAGTAGAATAGAGAGCTCCAAGCTAAAACTAACAAAACACTAACACTTGCAAAATCCATGAAATGATCCTCATAAGTCTTATTATCATTGAGGCCTCTATTTTCTTCAATTTCCATTAATTTTCCTTCAATTTTTTTATCACCAAAAAAAATCACCTAGCCATTTCTAACTAAGTGGATCAAAATACACTATGTAGGATTAATTTTACCATAGTAAAATCACTTTCACCATGGGAAATAATTTAATAAACTATCTTTATTAAATTATTTTATGATTAAAACTAAAAAAAAAATGAGAATAATTGAATAAATCATTATTTATTTAATTTTCTCTAGGAATAATTATTAAATCATTGTTTGATAATTATTTCTTATCACAATTGACTAAATCCCCTAGGAATAATTAAATAAATCACTATTTATCTATTAGTCTTTATTTCTATTATTGGAATAATTATTAAATCATTATTTAATAATTATTTCATTTTCACACCATTCTTAATCATCACGAAATAATTAATAAATCATTTTGTTGGTTAATTATTTCTAAATAAACATATTTGACCATTTTGAATATATTTTCCCTCTCCAAAAAATATAATAAAGTATTCCTAACGGTTAGATCTTGATTTGGTCAATATTATTTTATTGTTCTCCATTTTCGAGATTAACTCAATACTTTGTTATAAATAGGAGGGTTTTCTATTCATTCTTCACCATGATCATTATCATCGTCACCATTATCGTCTGTTTTCACTTGAGCTCCCATTTGAGTTCTCCACATTGTTTTGGGTTTTTTCGTACATTGAAAGAGAGAATCGATTATTGAAGCATCAAGGACATCAAAGGACTCATCCCACGAAGGGGGATTTGTAGACCCTTTTTGTAAATTTCCTTCACCAAATGTTTTTAATAAAATATTTATTTATTTTAAAGTCTTTCCATTTGGGTTACTGCATTGGATATATATATTGTTGTTTGTTGTTTTGGATCGTATAAACTATTTTGTTGCAGGTATTCCAAGTTATCGTAGATCTGAAGTGTAAGCAACCACAAATTGTTGTTACGGTCATCTATCACGTAGCGACTTAAGCGAAGTGTTTTTGGTACACCTTCCAAGAAATTTCACACTAACAATTTCTTCCTCACATGCAACTTGTGACCTTTCACTTTCATTTTCTCCTAATTTCCAATATTTTCATAAATAAAATGCCAATTAATACCTCTTAACTTTTCAAAGCCTTTGTCATTTCCTTTTCCAATTTTCTTAGCCATAATAAACTAAATGACCACCCAAATTAGGATGTTTTTCCCAACATTCAACTTGGAATACGTGTCCCATGACCTTGGTCTTATATTTTTTAACATGGATTTTTAACCAGGGCTATTATAGAACCCTCCCCCTTGGGTGAACACCATCCTCAGTGTTCAATGACACTTATAACCAACAAACTCTGAAATAGAACATACTACCTATGGAGCTTTATAACACAACGCATTGCATTATTTACAATGGCATCTTGCTTAAAATATGACAATCATACCATTTTTTGGATCTTTATAACACAACTCATTACACTATTTACGATAACAACAACATATACACATACACATTTTCTTCAACCAACAAATAATCATACTTTTTATCGAGCTTTATAAATCCATCTCAATACAATATTTACAATAATATACACATATGCACATTTTCTCAACCAGGAAATAAAGGGATACAACAACAAGGGAATCCAGAGGCTCACACCTCCACCCTCAAAGTAATACCGAGATTCACCTCCTTCCCAGGAAGTCTAGAATCCACTGCTAAAGTCAAAGCTGCATCCAATGTCTAGGTCTATAATCCTGCACCACTTGTCCTCTCAGTAAACGGTTACTGACTCATTTTTCCAAGGCACACTATCAATGTGCATATGATTCCATCGGGAAATGTGAATGACCAAAAAAAATCCATCCTTGACCTTCCCTTCTCTACTACATAATCCCTCAGGAAATCCGGTCACCCCCCTCTGTACAATCACACACCTTCCAAGCTTCGCGGACATCCCCTTCGTTGCTACACATTCCATCGAGTGACCCCTCCCTTGGCAAGGTTTCCTTGCATCGGAAGGTCCCAAAACCAATGCATATCCCTGCCTCAAAACCATCATATCAATCATATCATGCTCATGGAAATCAATGGACATTATTGGGTACCAGTGTCCCACAATGGCCAAGCTCCTAAAGTGTTTTACCAACATACAGCTACCTATTCTAATTCCTTTTTCTATTGCTACTCATTCTTGTAGTCAGTTCCAACCACCCAACTAGGTATGTTCATGCATTCATGTACCAAGCACATAACTGCCATTAGATTCAAAATAAATTGAAATAAATTCACATCATACCTCGTTGGTGGCCTATCAATAAGGTACACTTGCAATTATGTTCACTTCCTGTCACAGCAAGCCAACCCATCTCTTGATCAAGTCATCATGTATAAACATATCACATCTGTTTAGATCAAAGCACAACCATCATAATCAAAATCATAGATCACATGTAACCATCATAAATCATAATCATAAATCACATTCATAATTAAAACTGAAATAAAATATTGATACTTATCCTTTTATCGATCCTTAGCTTCTACCTTTATCCTTTGTCCTTTCTGTACGCACATTAGATTGGTCGCCACAACCGACAAACACCCAGTACCTTCTCTTCAACCATGTACATATACACATAGTGTGAATCACACACATACGGCACACAACCCATATAATACATGCACCTACACCTGACATGCAACACATACACCTGGCATACAAAAACAACACATACACATGCATCCAGAGTATGATACAACACATATACCTACACCTAGTGTATAAAACAATACATATACATACACAAATTACAACACAACTAATACACATATCATGATACCACGACTACGCACTACACATACACAATACCACATGTACGTCGTACACAAAACAACATGTACACTATGCACACAATACCACGTGTGCACAACACAACATGTACGACATGCACACAATACCACATGTACAACATGTACACAGTACCACCTGTACACAACACCACTTGCAGAACATGTACATAACACCACCTACACACAACACCCCATGTACAATATCAGAACCACATGCACACAACACCACATGTACATTCATACACACAACACCACATGTACATGATAGCACCAAATGTACAACATGCACACCATGCCAAATGTACACAACATCACATATGAAACATGCACAAATAACCTTATGAACACAACACCACATATCCAACATGTACACAACACCATATGTACACATCATCGCATATCCAACATGCGTACAATACCATCTGTACACAACATTGCATAAACAACATGTACACAACACCATCTATGCATAGCATTGCATAAACAACATGTACACAATACCATCTATACATAGCACTACTTGCACACAACATCATAGGTACAACATGTACAACATACATACAACAATAGTATTGCACATCCATAGATCACACGCTAACTCTACCAAGCAACCTTCCTTCTAATGTCTTTCCACCATCCATGTTTGCGTCAACATCCCACAGATCACACTGCTTTCATCTCGTTGATGTATCCCTCGGCATTACCTACCATAACATAGACATAGTATAATCATACATTATCAATTCATATCCACATGATATTTACCTCATAGATTTGTCAGGGCTGCTCTTCCCACTTGCTTCCTCATAAGACCAGGAACCTCTTTCATGCCATTCACCTGCATAAGCAATCATTCCTCCACAAGAATGATCTCTGGTGACCTTGTCATACAACGAAATACATATATACATGTATGCATATAAAGACATCAACCTAATCATGATCATAACATAATTGTCAGATATCATAAGTTCAAGGTTAAGAGAACTCCCTTTATCCGTGCAATGCATGCACAACATTGAGAAAAACAGTCCCCAACATAGCCAAGGCATCTGACGCCTCAAATACATTTACTTCACTTTCTGTTACCCTTATCATTAATGTCCTACCATCTTCCATTATCCTAATGGACCCAACCATTCCAACTAACTGTCATAGTCTTTCCTTCAGCTTCCCTTATATATGCACCATCTTCATCTGAGTCTTACATTACCTGTTGGGTTTCATTCAGCTCTGCCTGAGCTCCATTAAATTCCTCCTTCCAAACCAATTCCCAAGACCCTCAAAACATAAATGCAAGAACAAGAAACAAATAAGAAGAAAACCATGAAACACCAATAGAAACATGACACCACAAACAAAGTGTCAATGCCTTGCACCAAACGCAATCAAAACCCATAAATCAAGCTCAAACAAATCACAAAATACCAAAGGCACAAAACTCCCAAAAAATACCATGACTCAATCCCATGGGTTCCCAATGTCTCTAAAGGAAACTCAACCTGAGCCTTCATCAAGATTTCATGGCAGTTTTTTTGCCATGCAATCCCTGCATGATACTGCCATAAACACATAATTGTCAGTGTATAAACAAATATAACAATACATTGGTTACCTTTTCTTGTTGTACCCAGAACGCTGACCTATAACTCAAGTTGTACGTGTATCATCTCTTAAGGGACTCTATTCCCTTGACGAATCTAGCCATAGATGAAAACTAGCTCAATATATCTGTCAAATACATGTTTAGGAATATAACATATATCCACATAATATCAAACAAAATATAGGTTAAGAAGACTTCTTGTATTCAAATCATTCATTCGTTTGGAATTTCGGTTTTCAAACATAGCCAAAGGAATTCTCACCTAATTCCTTCTTTTACCTCTACCTTATTGTAGTTGAGTCTTACTATGTATTGTCACATCACCCAATGGATAGTTATATAAATAAAGCAACTATTACCTTGTCATGTTAATACCAAGCATGTTTCCCTGCAAATGTTTACACATGTCAGCCACATGTTCTAAGGATCAAAATATCATGTCTATTAATTGAAATCGACCTTTTCCAAGACTAACAACTATGTCATAATCAACTAACAATCACTACTCATACCACTACAACTAGCGCCTACTTACACTCAAGCACATATCAGTTGTCTTAGCACATGTGTTAGTCCAACCGTCTTAAAACAATATCATTCCTTCATGAAATCTTATAGACACATACTCATATCATGCAAGTAATCAAACATTTAGACAATAGATAAACGACATAATAGACACGAAACACTCAAACACCAAATAATGACATAATCAAACATTCAAAGACCAAATAAACGACGTAAAAAAACTCATATCTTAATGTATCTCAGGGGAGGCTATCTTGTCCACACAATCAATCTAGATTAGCACGATATAACTTCACAACACATCAACTCAAACATAAATAAAACCATGATATCCATGACAATAACTAGCTAATGTGTTCACATGATAAGCTCATAAACAATTGTCATTCATGCATAACAATCACATATGCACGATCAGTCTAGATTAGTACAACATAATGTTGGCTCATACCTGATTATCGTAACCATAACCATATGCGCAAGCCAATCTATATGATCACGGTACATATAAAATCAAGAACTTAATGCAATAACCATACTCATCATGCATATGACCATAACGCATACAACAACAAGTTACTATCATTCATGACTATCCAACACATATGTATATAACCACACTGATTAAATAACATATATCATATATATAACTGCAACAATCATAGACTGAAAGACATGTACATGACCCTAGTTCTTATAACAACCATTAACCAACATACCTACATACCCACCATACAAGCCTATATGATGATATTCTCTTACTTTGAAATCTAGCACCACAACCTCACTCTGATGATTTGCATCTCCTGCTCTTTCTCAACCGACACATTAGCATCATAACAACCGACAACATCATGATGACACAAACTACACACAATGACCTCATAATTCATGTCTGACCTACTATGCATGCATAACTATAACCATGACAATGCATGCATAACAACATATAGACACTGACATGCATAACAAATTCATATACAATCGACATGCGTTCATGACAAACACATCCCAAAAACAACATCATCAACTCCTACATGAAAACACAATTGTAACAATGACCACCACCATGCGTACATAACAAACACATATACAACTTTCATTCATGCATGATAAACACATTCTACCCATCCAGTCCAAGTTTTGAACCATGCTCTAATACCACTATGTAACACCCTCCTCCCACATTTACCCAAGTTACTAGCCTTACAGGGTAAACATGTGACGAAGAGTTACTATGATATGATTCAACCTCCTAGATCACCTTAAGGAAGTGGAAACAACAAACCAAACACTTTAATTACTTCCCTATTAGGTGCTACAGGACCCCCAAGGGCTAAACCACCCTTCTAGGTGCCCAGAGCCTGAGTTAAACCTCTTTTTCAGTGCCTTGATCTCCCAGACATTGGCACAAAACTTCTTTATTTCGATTGAAACCTTCTAGTGGCACGCATGATGCCTACAAGGGAACGAATGCAATGTTTTTAACCCAGTTCTGTGCCTGCAACTACAGGATTTAAGCCACTTTTTCAGGTTAGGATCCAAACCTCTTCCCATAACTTAATGAAACTTTCCAAAACCATTAATGGCACAATAACAAAGCTTTCTATACAAATCTTAGGCAAAAACTTAACCTATAAATACCTAGCCATGACAATCATATGGTCAAACATATAATGAACATGAATCTACAGGTCATAAATACACCTATGAACATAGGGGTATCATACTTATCTAAGAATCATCAAGAAGATATAATTCCCTCTCATATTAGCTGCAATAACATCTATTAGGTCATGCCTTCGATAACCAATCATATATTCATCAAACATGTCAAGAGCCATAAACAATATACAGCATATAACCAACACATAAACCAACAATAACCAATATATAAACTTGGAAACTCAGCCATAATATCACCATCATAATCAATACATATGATCATAGTTCACAATAGAAAATACCTATTATTAACATATGAAAATTCCAACCAAGTTAAGGACTTACTTCTACGTACCACCCAACCATAGATTGGCTGAACCAAATCTTTCTTTCAGCTAGTCACCCCCATGCCATAGTCCAAGCATGAATGTGGGATCTCATGGAATAAACCAAGAAAAACCGAACTAGGGCTTCCAGAGGAAAAACCACCACAATCCTCAACCAGTGATTCCACCTCACCGTCAGACATCACTAACCATCACCAGATCGGTCTCTACCCAAGTTGTCTAGGGCTCTAGAGCCTTTGTTCCAACCAAGGCTTCTAGAACTAGTAACTCAACCCACAACTGTTGTCAGGGTCCAAAACGTTTGTCGAACCAGGGCTTCCAGGACTAGTAACTCAACCCACCAAGGGCCATAGAGTGTTTGTCCAACCAAGGCTCCAGGAACTAGTAGCTCAACCCACCAAGGGCCCTAGAGTGTTTGTCCAACCAAGGCTCCAGGAACTAGTAACTCAACCCACAACCAAAGGAACATAAGCCCCAACTAGAAAACAAAAGATAAAACCCACAACACCATGGTTATCCGGGAAATGGAAAGGCTAGGCAAAACCACTATCAATCAAGGCAATCCTCCATGCCAATGATAGCTCATAACCAATAAACTACATGCATGTAACATGCATACTAAAAATAGCAAGGAAATCATACATGCAACTCGGTACCTGCAAGCAAAACTCATTGTAGTTGTTGATCTCGATGTCCCCTTGCGTTTCCTTCTCTTTTTTTGCCTTCTTGCTCCAAATCCCAAGTATGCCACATTCCTCCAAGAGTGCTCCAAAAAAACTCTAAGTGTCCAAGAGTATGAGAGAGAGTAGAATAGGGAGCTCCAAGCTAAAACTGATAAGAAGTTAACATTGACAAAAGCCGTGAATTGATCCTTAAAATCCTTTTTATCATTAAGACCTCTATTTTCTTCAATTTCTATTATTTTTCCTTCATTTTCCTCCTCACATGAAACCTGTAACCTTTCACCTTCCTTTTCTCCTAATTTCCATTATTTTCATAAATAAAATGCCAATTAATGCCTCTTGCCTTTCCAAATCCTTTGTCAATTTTCTTAGACATAATAAACCAAATGAACACCCACACTAGGATGTTTTTACCAACATTCAACTTGGAATACGTGTCCCATGACCTTGGTCTTATATTTTTTTATACATGGATTTTTAACGAGGGTTGTTACAACTGGGTACATGTAGTTCTGGCCACTAGCCAATGCTTGTGGCATCTAGGAGTAATCTAACCTATATAATATTTCTATTATTTGAGACCATATCTTTTGGTTTTTTATAAAGCCTAGGCTACCTGAGAATGTACAATGGGCCATTGCAGGAATTACACTTGTTCTCAAATACCCTACCCAACAACAAATGAACATGGATTGGATTTTGTGATGCCCTTGCTAACTTCAAGGTGGAAGTTCTATTTTAACATTGGAACAATTAACATCAAATTAAGTTTAAGGAGCAGGTTATTTCCCTTACATAGTTTGACATGGTTTAGAATACCTCAATTGCTTGTTGCGGGAAAGGCCCAAATGTACATCTCAGTGGTTCGATGTAGGAATTGCACAATTGAGTAGGGTAATCTTCAAATTTGCATGTAACGACCTTCGCTCCAAAGAAACCCTATTGATGACGAAGCAAATAAATATTATTTGTCCATATACTACTTTCCAAGTGTTAACTTCATGAATTCATATATCGCTAAGACACCTCATGGATGTATATTCCTCTGTATCAGAGGACTCCTTTAGGAATGGTGATCGCGGGATTTGTACAATTGAGCAGGGTATTGTTCAAACTCTCGTGCAATAAGCTTTGCTCTATGGTGACTATAGATAAACAGATGGGATGCTTTTCTCTTTGGCATAAGATCTTGTAAGGTTTGTAATCAACTTGGAATCAAGCAATGGTTGAAGGGGGCGAGGGAGGGTGAGATTTTGATTTTGGAGCTCACATGAGCGATGGAGTTGAAGGGTGTCGGTGGATGGTGGTAGTGCATTAATGCACATTGCCTGGATGGATGGGAGTCCAGCCTTTAATCAAGAATCGAGTGCACAGGGACCAACGCAACACCGGTGGTATGCCAATGTTGGCCAATAGATGATGGACGGGGCCGAAAATGACATGAGAGAACTTTTGAGGTCTAAAATGGGCCTCCTAAGAAAAATGTATAACGAAAATAAACTTTATAAAAACCAATAAGATTCAAGATGATGATTTCAACCATGGGGGATGATTCACCATTTTTTGGGTAAAAAAGTAAAAAGATTAAAAAATAATAAAATAATAAAACTACTTTTTCAACTTGTATTTTCAACTTATCTCCCTAAGTTTTTACTTAAATTTTGAGTGGGAGTACTCGTTGGATGCAAAATTTAATTCCTCATCCAAGGAGTACCCATGTTGCATACTCTTGATGGTCCTCGCTACACGAAAAATGAAAAATACATGAAAAAACATGATTGCAATCATGTTTTTCATGTATTTCTCATTTTTCATGCAATAGGGTCCATCGAAAGTATGAAACATGAGTACTCATTGGATGAGGAATCAAATTCTACATTCAACGAGTGTTCCTGCTCGAAATTTGAGTAAACCCATAGGGAGATAAATTGAAAATACGAGTTGGATTTTTTTTTTTTATTTTTTTTTTTTATATTTTTTTTTTTATCTAAAATTTGATGATGTATCTAATTTTATTTTATTATTTCCACTATTATTTTATAATTTCCTTAAAATCCCTATTTTAGACCTCAAAATTCCCCTAATGTAACGGATGAGGGCGATGTCACATTTGTTGAAATTGTTCTTTTTCTTACATCCACCTTTCCAAAAATCCTTATAAATAAACTAAGCTATCATTTATTTACTCGTAATATTGATATATCATCTTTTCCATTCTTATTAGACATTAAAATTTACCATTGTAAATTTTACAAATACCAATTCTATTCATGTTATTATATATGTTCATAAATACCAATTCTATTCATGTTATTATATATGTTCATAAATAACCACAAGTTGGGGATATCAGACCCTCGAGCATCATTGTCGTAGATCATTGACGATACCAGAGAGACCCTCATTCACAGGAGGTGCTGATACCCAGTTACCGATACACGCAAGACCATGCCCCTCATTCCCACTGGTCAATGCCAGCCGAGAGGACATCAGGCCCAGGAAGGAGGTACCGATTCACGATAAATGATCCCCAAACCCTCATTACCCACTAGACCAGGAGGTTGACACAGGGAGGGGCCTAATCACAGGGAGGGCACACTCCTACTACTACCACGTAGAGCTACAAATACACAGAGTCAATTTGCATAATCGCATCTCATATTTACTTTTATGTTCTTTTGATATGAATGAAATATGTTTTCTTCTTTTAAAAGCGATTCAAAGAAAGTGAAAAATTTGTAACTCATGCAATGAAAAGAATAGACCCGATTATATTTTAGGCTTTTTGAATATTTTGCTTCTTGTTTATTTGTGAGTGAGTGTTACGTAAGTTAATATTTTATTTAGTCTTTTTTTTTTGAAATGGTGAACTCTATTCATTGTTTTTCTCTACTTTGCAGACTTTGTTTATTCCTTTGTTAAACAATAATTTCTCTATAGAGTGTTTTTTTTTTTTCAATTAAACACTACTTTCTTTTGTTTCCATCTGGAACCATACCGGTAGGATCCACTCCAGTGGCAACTAACACCAACACTAAACTCTAATAAGGTTATCATTTGATTTATTGAGTTGGTTTAAATTTACTATAAATAAATTTTTAGTTAAATATTTATATGGCTAGTTTTAAATTGATTCTGGAAGAGTGTAGCTATTCATACTCAACGGTAGTGCTGTTTATCTTGGACACACAATGGATGAACTACTATTCATACTCAACGGTAGTGCTGTTTCTATTGGACACATAATGAATGGATTAATTGACTTGAAGGAGAATCAACTTCAATTTCTATGTCAGTTGAACTAACGACGGATTCATTCGGTTTCTTCTCTACCTCATCTTTGAATTAGGCAACTCGATATGTTATAAAGTATTATTTTCAATATTTACATAATTTCTTTGCATATCATTTTTTAAATAATACATCATATTAGACTCCACTCAGTGACGAAACAGAGCATTCCATATGCATGCTTCACTAACCTACCCTAAGGAGTATAAAGAGATAAGGAGATTTTAGAGTTTTTGTGTATTTATAATTATGATAATTTCAAATCCAAAGGTATTTTTATATTTGTGTAACATTTTTTTTTTAATATTATTTTTATAAGGTTCCATTCCAAGTTTAATATCAAGAGTTTTGATTATGTTAGTTTTTTTTTAATGGTCGGGGTAAATATTATTTTTGAGCTTTTAGGTCAAAGTATAAACACAAAAGCATAACCAATATTGTTAATGTTATATTTTTCATTAATATTATTTACTTATGCAAATAATATAGGTTTGTTTTTTAATATATTTTTAGAAACACATGATTATGATCACATATTTTTATCTCAAAACAGTGGTTATTTATATTATTTTAGTTATGTAAATAATATTGGTTTGTTTTTTTAATTTTATTACTAGAAATAAGTGATTATTATAATCGCATACTCTCATCTTAAAATAGTGGTTATGAGTGTTGATGAATCATAAATGTACAATTTGTTTTTTTATTCAATTATTCTAGGATTAATCTTCTAAGTTTTTTAGATAGACTAATCCCTAGTACTATGGGCCAATAAAGTAACTTTTATAGGGTCAATTTCTTTAGTTTTTCAATTGGGTCGAGCTTGGGCTATTGTGAGGCTAATAGAGTAACTTTTATAGGGTCAATTTTTTTAGTTTTTCAATTGGGTCGAGCTTGGGCTATTGTGAGAATGAGGGTTATCCTCCCCTCCCAAGTGCAATTTCCACAAGTGACATGTTGAAACCTTAATGATTATTTTGTTGTAATGGACTTAACCCTTGTGTTGACAAATCCTCGAGCTTCTGCAAAATGCAGTGATACCATCATCATAAAAAAGATCAATACTTAAGGCTTAATTAATTGTATTAATGTTATTATCTACATTGTAATTATTATAAGGTGGTGTAGAAGTTTATTTTGGTGCTAAGTTCAAGTGGTGAGTTGGGAACATGGTTATTTTGGTGCTAAGCTTAGGTGGCGAGTTAGCAAAGAACATGGTTATGATCAACAACTTAGTAATGATCTTGATCAAGACTTGCCAAGTTAGCCACCCTAAAGACTAATATTGATAATTAACATAAATATTCAAATATATATATATATGATAAAGTTATGTTACTTAATATGGATAATGAAGTATTTTATTCATTAATTTTTTTTTGTTATTAATATATATATATTTAAATATTTTATTGAGTTTGAAGGGAATTATTTTCATCATTATAGCCTTTAATATTAATAATTTATTAATTTTTATTAAATATGTATATTTATTTTGATTTTTTTACTATAGCGTACATTGTTTTTATTTTATTGGTTATTTTATTTTTATTGTAAATAGATGTGTACCAATCCTAGTTTGAGCATGGAAGGATTTATACATTTCTTTTAAGTTAATTTGTAGAATACATTTCACAAAGAAATATTTTTATAGATAAATTAAACACCGTTTAAAAACCAAAAAGACACTTACATATAGACAAATAACATTGTTTTCTATAGAAAATATCTTTTGTCACTAGTATCCATGCATGGGAGAGCATAGGTTGTTGAACCTAGAGATCTTGCCATGTGAGAGAATATAATCTTCCTTTTTTGATGTATGTTGAATCATTCTGAATATTTGATAGTCATAGAATTTATTCTAATACATTACAAGATGGGTATTGAATTTTTTATTGAGTTGTATGATACTCTTGGTTAGGATCTCTTGAAATTGGTTGATGAATCAAGATAAAATGGTAGAACACATGACCCATTTAATGCAAATTTTACAACTTTAATCCCCAAATATGACTCTCCCAAGTCTTTTGATGATTTTTGTCCGATATCGCTATGTGATGTTATATACAACGTTATTGCCAAAATAATTGAAAACAGGCTCAAGCTGGTTCTCTCAAAGAACCTATCAAAGGAGCAATTCACCTTTCTAGAAGGAAGAAAGATTCATATGCCTATTGAGGCCACTCAAGAAGGACTTCATAGCCTCAAAGCAAGGAAGCTTAAAGGGTTGGTTATCAAGATTGATCTTTCAAAATCTTATGAAAGAGTCAATTGGATATATCTTCAGATGTTGATGACTGACTTAGGATTTGAAGTTCCTTTCATTAGTTGGGCCTCGAGTTTCACACATTTGTCTATTTCATTGTTCTAATCAATGGAGCAACTACCTCTTTTTTCCATGCTTAAATAGGCTTGCACCAAATTGTCCTTTATCTCCATTGTTCTTCTTACTCATCACTGAAGGGCTTACAAGATTGCTATCTCATGCCAAAAGAAGAGGAGTTCTTAGAGGTATTGTTATTGTTGAGGAATATTTTATTACCCAAATGTTATTTTTGGATGATTTCCTTTTGTTGTATTATGGGTCCCGACAGGATGTGGCATCCATAAAGGATGTGCTCTCACTATTTGAAAAAAGACACAGATATGTAGATAAACCACTTAAAGTCATCTCTCTCTTACAATGGTGTTTTCAGAGACAAGTCTTTGAATGTCCAAAAAATCCTTCATTTCTAATATAATCCTCTTGATGAAGGGGTTAAACATTTGGGCTTCTTCCTAAAACCAAATAACTAATGCAAGATTGATTGGCAATGGCTCCTGATAAAAATTGATAAGAGGTTTAAAACATGGAGTTTCATATGGCTATCTCATGTCGGAAGATTGATTCTAATCAAATCTATTCTTGAATTGATCCTAGTTTTCTGGTCTTCCCTATCATGGAATCTTAAAAGTTATCCTTTCTTTAGTTCACAAAATTTGTTGTCGATATTTATCGATAAGTTAGAAGGAAGGGAAAAAAATTTCATGTGTTAAATGGGACAAAATATCCATGCCAAACAAATGGGGAGGCTAGGGTATTAAAAACATTCACTTTTTTTACAAGGGCTCTTGTAGCAAAGGTGGGATGGTATCTGATTAGCACAAGTAGTTTATGGACTGAAGTTGTGTATCGAAAATACATCCAGCCTTGGTTAATAGTGGAATGGATCCATGCTCCTGAAAAAAGTAAACCAAATGTATTGGTAATCTGGATGGAAATATTACATTCATTCCAGGTGATTTAAAAGGGTATAATTTAGAAAGTTGGCAATGAAGAACATGTCAGAATTGGAATTGACCCATGGGTTGGAAGCGGAAAAATTGATCGTTTGCAACCGGAGCTTATTGATATCTTGTCGGAACATGGGAGGCACACTATGGCTCAAATCTTGGAACCTAGTAGAACAATGATTAGGGGATAGGGTGGGTACTCTGATTAGTGGCTTCATCTTCCCATGGATTGGGTTAAACAATGGCATCGATACACACAAACTTAAATTATGCCCACATTCACATAAGGGAAAAAGAAGATTCTATGAGTGCACACTCTGTTTGGAGAATACACTCCAAAATCAGGTTATTTCCTCCTCATCAAGGACAGGAAACCTGTAAATCTCTCATGGTGGTGGAAAAAGCTATGGAAATTGAAATGTCTTGCAGAAGCTCACCTTTTCCAATGGTGCATCCTAAAAAACCAAGTTCCTACATGGGACAATCTAATCAAGTGAGGCATTATAGGGCCAATTTGGTGTCCCTTATGTAAAAACTATAAATAATCAGTAAGACACCTCTTCCTTCTTTGTCTTTTTGCACTAGCAGTCTAGTCATTTGTTCAAAGTTATTTGGGTATTACATTTCAATGGTAGGGTGATTCATATTTGCATGTGTGAGAGAATTGGTGGAACTCTGTAAAGTCTGAAAAAATCAGATGTCTCCCCTTGCTAATTTCCTGGGGTATTTGGCTCATGCAAAATGCAAAGATCTTTCAAGACAAGACAAACATTCCACACAAGGTTGTTGCACAAACTTTAGCTATTTTTTCCTTGATTTCTAATTTAGACTCTCTACCTTGTTCACGAATCGTCTCATAGGAATACATCGATTGCTCATTTCCTTAGGTGTACTTTGATGGTGCCTCTCTTGTCAGAGGAGATTGTGGGGGCGAGGTTGTTTTGCACCTATCAAAAAACCATACTTTAAAGCTAAAAGTTGGATTGAGACAACGAACTAATAATTTTGTTGAGCATATGAGTCTAAAATTGCTTATGTTGTTTGCCATCAGAAAGGAAGTTCGACAAATTCAGATTTTTGGGGATTCAAAAATTGTTATAAATTGGTTCAATGGAACTGCTAGATGTCACATGCACACACTCAATCCCACACTAGAGGAGATAAATTTTTTAAAGCAATATTTTGATGTTATTACTTGCTGCCACATTTACAGGGAAAGAAACGTGGTTCCTAACTCCTTATCTAAGGAGGGTGCTACGCAATATTTGGGATCATGGCATATCGTGAAATGTACAAATGAGAAGTAGCATGGATTCTACCACCGACCCTTCATAGAGGGCATGCACTCTAGACATTGACCACTATTATCTATATTTTTGTTCCTTTGTTGATTATTATATCTCTGTTAAATGTCTTTGCATAATCTCTACTAGGCTGTTTTAGAACACACACTATCATTGTTTCATGCTTATTTATCACAACATGGTGTTATTATTTTGGATATATGTATGGATGTATATATGAAGAAAAATAGTCCAAAATCATATATTTTCTTGATACAACCACATGCACATTCAAAATATAATTTTTAATTATAATGAAAATTGCATATTTTTTTTGAAAGAAAAACAAAGAAAACAGACCTCTACATATATAATTGTTGTTTCTCTCTCATATATACATAACATGTTTTATAAAGAGGAGGGGAAAGTAAAACAACACAACAAAATGTTCTCCACGGAATAAAACCTTTAATAAACAATAAAAAGGAAACGGGTATTACTTAATTTACCTTATTGTAAAAGTGTAAGCGTTATATATATTAGAATTAGAATTTTATATTTATATTTATAATTTTATAAAATTAATCATTTTAATTAATAATTATTAATTAAAATGATTATTTTTATAAATTTATAAATATAAATAGAAAATTCTAATTTTAATAAATTAAAGATGTATTATATCGCTAATTCCAACCATTTTGATCATCTTAGTCTATTCAATTTAAAATTTTAGCTCTCCCAACATCATTTAAAATTACAAATTTATTTATTTATTATTATTATTATTATTATTATTATTATTTATTTTTATTTTTTTATTTTATTTTTATTTTTATTTTTATTTTTATTTATTTATTCAGTTGAGAAAAATCAATTTTTTTTTTTTTTTAAGAAATGTTTACATATAACATACATATCACCCAAACAAAAAGCACAAAAAAAAAATCAAAATTTATTGCAGAGATCCCTATAAGTATATGATGATATCATTTGAATATAACCCGTTCTTTGGAACCTCTCATTGTAAAAGGTGGAGTACTATTAATTGCACCACATGCTTCAAAGGAAACATTGCAAGGCAGTACATAGAAGAAAGAAGTTAATAGTGGTCATTATAGCTTAACTTAAGTGAATAACATATTGGAAAATATTTATTGATTGTTATCAGATGTTTGTCCTTTGCTAGTTTAAAATACATAATAAAATGTGAAGCATCACACTGGTTAGTAGATGTGTGATGACGCTTTTTAAAGCTAGAGCAATGTACGACACACATATATTTTTATCAACTCTGGAACCAATTGATCTTAGAAGAAATAATGAAAAATATTCTATATAAAATTACCTCCAGGATTCCAAATCATAAGCTCGAGTTCTAGTTGCTATTGTGCTACTCAAAGAAATCCACCTACCCGCCTTCTTGTTTTCTAGATTTTTTCAAGAGAGACATGACCAATAGAATGTGAAACAACCTGATCTTTTGCCTGCTGTAGAAAACTTTTCAAATATTCCTTACTCTAGACAAACATATCTTGAAAACAAAACCCCATACATAGTGTTGGACCTTACAACTATTTTAGTGCACATAGAACACCACTCTAAAAATTCTATACGTTTGATAACAAAGACATAATTGTGACAATATTCTGGAATTGATATAAAAAATGACTTAAAATGCACATACGTTATCTTAAATCCCTTCCTTTGAAGATAAAAAAATTCATATGGAACTCATTTAACAATCCCATTTTATATACATCAAATCTCATGTTAGAAAACGATGAAACATGACAAAACTGAGGCATTCTTGGACTTCACATACACTTTGAAAAACATTACTAAGCAATCTTCCAAAGGAAGAGAACTCTAATATAGTTATAAGTGGACCAGGAAGCAAGGAACATGTTCAAATTGCTTGGGTATTGAAATCCAAAGAAACTATAATCCAATTAAATTTGCATTTTCACACATAGGTAGCATTACGACTTACAAATCTTCAATTATTGTTGGGAAATGCCATTAACTACTTGGATACAATAAATTGTATGACCTATAATTTCAATACAGGGGATAAAAATGAATGGTAGAGCATAGAACCCCAAAATAGGGATGTAATGATTAACTTTCCAAACTTTTAGATGTCAGCATTGCAGTGGAATTTGATTTGTGGCTGAGCCAACAAACTTGATATGGATTTCCTAGGGAAACAAATGGTACTTAATGTCATTTTCCTTAAAAAAATTCTCCATCTCTAATACAAGCTCAGATCTTTGATTCGTTTCTCACCCATGTTCTGATGGTTTATGGTGTGTTGGGTATACACACCATTTTCATTATACTAAGGTTTTGTATATCTAGCACCACCATGATATGCTTTGGATGTCTGTGTTGTGGCTTTCTTTTGAGATATATGCGGAGGAGGAGGACAGAGAAAAATAATTATATTACTAAAGATAATTTGCAGGTCCATACCACGAAATTTATATGTCTCAATCAGGTGCCATGAATTGGATTGATTGAACATACCATGAACTTCATAACGCTATCAAGATTTAGAGAGAACTATGATGAGCACAACAACCCAACCATTTGATCTATTTCACTAAATCAAATCAGTTGGGTATGCGAACCTAGAGTACCAACAATTATAATGCAAAGAAATGAAGGATAAAATTAATTACTTTGCTATCCTCTGCTTGAGTGCACCAATATTTTCAATTGAGGTGGAAGCATCCACAATGAACTCCACAGAATCACCCATCTCTGGACTTTGATAAAAATTGCTAATGGGTTTTGTAGCTAGTTCTGAGTTTGTATAAAATTGTTGCGAGAATGTTCATTTCTTCTACAATCATTTGCAACAAAACAGAGTACTCAGTACCAGAAACCAAATTGGGCAAGATGAGTTCCTCTATAACATGACCATAAAGAATAAATTATTGTGGCAAACTAAATAATGACGATGTTGGCTACTCTCAACCTTCTTCCCTTTCCTTAACACCATCAACAATGCATCGGTCACTAACATCAAAGGGATGCATAATGAACACAAACACAATTGCTTCAAAGATTGTTTTGCAAGTGTTCCCTAATATGAAGCCTGCTAATATTAGTTGAGATGATACCAACAAAATTACATGGGATGTGGCAATCCCCTGAACAAGTAAAATGATAATTATCATGACTATAGTGATAATCGCATTGGTAATTTGGTGTAGCTGTTTTACAACATTTTTGGTGTCATTGAAAGAATGGGCCAATGATTTCCTTTCTAGATAAACATTCACCCAAAATAAAATCCCAATTATAAGAGGTCTAAAACATGTTGACATGGTAGAAATCCCATAATTCTAAATGTAAAACAACAAACTAATTTATATCTTTAATCTAGTTTGTTTTTTGTTTTTGTTTTTTTTTGTTTTTTTAGGGAAGGATAATGCCAGAGTCATTTGGAAATGCCAAGAGCATCCGATTCTTGGAAGCATACATTACAATGGAGAAAAGTATAGGAACTAAGGATCAGAGTTAAAAATGCATATCACCCAGCCTCAATTGCTCCTTCAAATTGGGGAAATATTGGTTCCACCTCATTCTTTTTCAAGAACCTCAGAAGGTCTTCTTCCTCTATATACCTATAAAATATGGAATCCCATTAGAAAGAAACCAATTTTTTTAGTACCCAACAACAAAACACCAAATAGATCATGCAAGATGAAGAAAAACTATGATGTATATACTAACTTGGCCCTTGGCTTAGCAACATTTTTGAACATGCTCTGTACTGCAGTTATTTCTTGCAGTTCATTTGTTATCTTAGTATCACCATGATGTTTTAATTGTTGAATGATTTATTTGCTACTGCTAGAATTTATGCTTTGATCTAGATTATGTTGATTATTTGAAGTTTTATTGCTATTCTTATGGAACAAATGTTGTAGCCACTTAAAATACCATACAAAGCTAATTTATTATTATTCCTCTCAAAAGTTTCCAATAGTAGATAATTTCGAATCAAAACCACCAATTTTAGAGAAACTGCATGTGATTGTATAACGATGCTTAGTAGTTGCAACATGCAATATTTGCTATAACTCCCTTAAGGAAAATGTTATCCAAGCAATTAATTTTCTAAATTAGGTCTATAATTGATAATGCCCCAACAAAATAGGATCAAAGAGACCATAGTAGGACCTTCGATGATGCATTTTTCCTGGAAAATAAATAAGAGAAACATATATTGAATACTCAGTTTCAAACATAAAAAATAACCCACAATTAGATGGAGTTAGGCATTAGTTTTAACCTAGCAGTTCCTTAGAGACTAGTAGGCTTCACTTTTTTGGGTGGTCCTATGAAACAGGAACAAAATCATTGAATTAAACAAACCAAAACTTACCTTAAAGCAACCAGTCTTGTTGTTTAAATGGTTATTTTTTATTTATTTATTTCCATGCCCCACTAGAATAAGGGTGTTGGAATCAGGTCCTGGACATTGGAAGTTTGCCAACAATACTTGTCAATCTTCTATATCAAAATTTTCAGATTTTACTTGTCAATCTTCTATATGAAAATTTTCAGATTTCATCCTTATTTTCGTTCAAATCACAAAAGCGGTAAGCATAGTTGCCTATAAAAGCTGACTAAATCCACAATCTAAATAAAAAATAAACACTACCCTTAATTAACTAGCAAGTGTAAAATAAAATTCTCTTAATGCACATTTCGGTAACAAACCACGATCTCATACCATTTGGTCTAATACCATGAAAACATCTCTAATTTAAGTTAAAATTTAGGATTATATTGGAATATATATGTTTTTTGGCTTCTCTGTTAAATCCTCTTTTTCATATTTGGTTAGTTTTTGTTGTATTTGTTTCTGCATTTGGGTAGTGTTGTTGGATCCATTTCTACATCTAGGAATTATTGTTGGTTACATTTATGCTTTTAGGTTCTGCGTTGAATGCATTTTTTATCTTGGGTTGTAGTTTGAATGCCATTATGTATTATGGTTATTAGAGAATGTGTACACTTATTTATTGATTTGAATGTTTTTTAATAGATTTGGTTCGACATATATGCCTCGCAAGATGTCTCTTGGTACTCCTAGACATAGTAAGCAAACCGAGGTTTTGGGAGTATAGACTCAGACACAATTCTAGTACAGACTGGTAGGATTTCGTTGGACAAGGTCCCCTCTAAAATACCAAACCAAAGATCTCGCAGGAGCACATTACCTGAGGTAATATGCATAAATTTTAATTCTCAAACTGCTTGTTTGCTTGCCTCTTTAAGTTCCTGTGATGGTTGGGTTTCATAGGGTGAACATGGATTTCATTATGGGGCAACTTTGTTCATGGTATGTGTAAAATGTAAATGGCTGAAATGAGTCACCATAGGACCCAATATTCAACAACTATTGAATCAAGATTAGGAGAATTTGAAGAGTGTTAAGGACCAATAGGCCTTGGTAAAGAAAGCTAAGTCTAGGGCACTTAAAGAGTTGGAAGAGAGTAAGAGGGCATTTGATGAAGCCAATGTGAGATTGAGTGAGTCTTTGGTGGTTGAGAAGAGAGAATTGGAGAGTAAGAATTTTGAGGACGAGAGCTGGAGAAGGACACCATTGAGGCGACTCAGAAGAGGGATCAGGCCCGACAGTCTGAACTTGAAGCCGTGTAGAGACAACATGCTTTTGATTTGGTTTCCTTGCAATCTGCAACTCAAGAGCTTCGGCGGGTCAATAAATACCTCTCCATTGCGATGGAGTCTAAGCACACTGTGGCCAAACAAGGCGAGAATGATGCCAATACTTCAAAGGCCAATGCCAAAAAGGCAAAGGAACTGTTTGCAGAGATATGTTCTCTAAAAGAGGCCCTCGATTCGGCATATGCATCATGGTCAACGGTTGAGGATGAAAAGGCAGCCATTGCTACAAAACGAGAATCGGAAGCCAAAGAAGCATCTGCAATGGCAACTAAGGCTAATCAAGAAGTTCAATTGTTGAAGAAAGAATTGGCCAATTTCAAGGATCTTTCAGTTGAAGTTATATGAGGTGTTGAAATTGAGGCTAACATAGCCAAAGAAAATGTAACTAAATTATTAAATTCCCTCGAAGAAGCTAACACTAAGATCGTTGCAACAAAAGAAGATGCATATAGTGCTAAGATGGAAATTTCTATAATCAAATATTGTCTTCTAGACAAAGAAAACGAGCTTCATCTAAGAAATCAGATGACAATTCAGTGTCAATTACAAAAGAAGAGTATGATTTTCTATAGAAGAAAGCACAAGAGGATGAAGAACATGCAACTAAAAGAATAACAAAAGTCCCTAGGTGGAGGATGATAATATTAGGGAAAAGGAAGCCCCGTAGAAGTTAAATGTGGTGAACTCAGATCTTGAGAAGAGTAGGAAAATTGAAGATCAATCTTCTAAGAAGTTAGAGTTTGTTCAAATAACCAAACTGGCCTTGGAAACAGATTTGAAGAAGTCAAAGGAAGAGGCAGAGTACTGGAAGAAGGATGCTACAGTAACGATATCTCACAATGGAGAAATTAGTGGAAAGATAGCTGACAAATCCACTTCTTTGTGCAACACTCACCATCTAAATCTTTTGGGGATGCATCGAATGAGAAACTGTCATCACCAATGCATTTGGAAGACTTGGATTAGACAAAAATCGTGAAGTCAGAGGAGATAGTTCATATTGAGATCTCATCAACAATTAAGAAAAATAAACCCGTGTTATGCAAAATTGGGGAGCTTATAAAAGAAGCATACATAAGGAGGGTTTCAACCTTCGTCCCTTACCTGAACACCATCAACAATGCATCGATCACCAACATCAAAGAGATGCATAACGAACACAAACACAATTTCTTCAAAGATTATTTTGCAGGTATTCTCGCATATGAAGCATGCTAATACCAGTTGAGATGACACTAGCAAAATGACATGGGACGTGGAAATTCCCGGAATAAGTAAAATGACAATTATCATTACTATAATGACAATCGCATTGGCAATTTGGTGCAACAGATCATATTGAGATCTCATCAACAATCAAGAAAAACAAACACATGTTGCGCAAAATTTGGGAGCTTATAAGAAAGAGAAGCATACATAAGTAGGATTTCAACTTTCTTCCCTTACCTGAACACCACCAACAACACATCGGTCACCAACATCAAAGGGATGCACAATGAACACAAACACAATTACTTCAAAGATTGTTTTGCAGGTATTCTCGAATATGAAGCCTGTTAATACTAGCTGAGATGATACTAGCAAATGGCATGGGATGTGGCAATCCTTGGAACAAGTAAAATGACAATTATCATGACTACAATGATAATCAAATTGGAAATTTGGTGCAACTGGTTTATAGCAGTTTTGGGGTCGAAAGAATAGTGGCATACCTGACAGCCAGAATAACCCTACATAAAAAGTATAAATTACAAGTTAGGGTTTGCATGACAAAGCGAGGGTTAACATAAAATCCCTTAGTTTTTCTTAAAGACTCTGAAAATACCAATACCAAGACAGACAATAGCTTGGTCACATAGGCCAACACCTAATGGCCCTTGGTGGAGTGCTCAACCTGGGGATCAAGCAGAGCGAGCCAAATACAATTATGCGTGCTCTTTCTAACTCCATAAACAAAATAAAGAACCATCTTCCTGATAATGAAGTTTATTTCAACCATGAAGACAAGAATACTAATAAACCAACGTGAAAATTAATCTCCCACATAAGACAACCAATACCATCAAACACCATTTCCAAATCTCCAAACCCAAGACCATGTGATGCTCCAAGCGATCCACTGTCAAACTCGAAATCAACATTCCTAAAAACACAACGAAGGGGAAGAAGCTTTGTTGGGCGATCTTTTCAAGAAATGATTGGTGCTCCCTTCGACAACATTCAACGGACTCTGTCGAGCTTCGACAAATCTTGATTTTGGTTTTGATTACATCGATCTAGACAATGTAGGAAGTGTGTTCCTCGTTATCTATGCTTCTTCTTCTGCTAATCTTTGTTTTTCTGGGCTCCTAGAATTCTTAGTTCCCAATTCAATTTCATCTTCGTCAATTTTTGTGTGTTATTGTCATCTTCGCGTGTTTTTCATGCAGGTGGTTAGGGTTTAATAAACCTTGCTTCTAGCTACCTTCGATCCAAGGACTGAACATTCTCCAATCGCCTAACATATAATCGAACGACACAGAGTGATGACAAGTGGGTAGGAGGGAAGTTCTTCTAAAAACACCTTATAACGTAAATATATGCCCCTCGAGTTTTTTGAATCATTTTCAACAACTAAATTTTGTTAAGGTATATATGTGAAAATGACAAGTATCTTCATCCAATTTATAAGCTTGGCCAACAAAAAAATAGACCTTAAACCCAATCTATAACCGCCCTTGAATCTCCATATACCATCATGGTTTCGAATTATATAAATCTGTCGTTGCAAATTAATGATTCGAGTAAAATGATCATTTTGAAATACATCCCATTCAAATCGATCTAAATTTTGAGTATTCTATGTTGGTTTGGTTTTGTCATGATGGCATATGGGGAGCTGAGCCTTGAACGGTTACTTACTATTTCAGGATAATAAAAAGCAAAAAGAAGCAAAAAGAATAGTGGGCAGCTTGATACATTCAAGAAAGCAAAAAGAATAGTGGGCAGCTTGATACATTCAAGAAAACAAAAAAGCTGTTAATATAAGCCGTTAGATGTGGGTAGCTGAAAAAGCAAAATCCAGCGTTAACCGTTCGATGTAGGCATGCGACTAGTATAATATCATGTCATCTGGATCTGCATAACATCTTTATTTCGGCGGAAGTGCTGCAATGGTCTGTATTTTTGTTCACGTTGTAATTTCCACTTCTGCAGCCCTAATAATTGGATTTTCTGGAAGCAGGGCGCTGAAATTGCCTGTAAATTCAATTCCATGATTTCATATCGTGCTTTGTACTTACACGGTATGTACTCTGCTACCATGAATTTCTATCATCTCAGAAATTCCGAACAGCTTATTGTGTTCGACCTCTCTTCTTTCTCTCGTTTCAATGCATATTCCTCATTTTCCCCCTGAGTTACCAATTTTTGTATTGTCTGGTATCAACACTTAATCAATGTTTTTTAAGTTTTCCCCTAATGTTTGAGTTTATAACTTTTCGCAGGACATAAAATTATTATGCTACGATCTGTGAAATGCTCAGGAGGTTGATTTTTTTGTTGTTCGAGTAGTGGTGGCGGCAGATAATAAGGTATGAGTAGTTCTATCCCATTTGGATGAATTAGTAAAAAATATTTTTCCTGATTTTATGTGCAGGTTTTCAATCTGTACGTCACAAAAGAATCGATTCAAAGAGAGTATCATTTATTTGTAATATTGGCATCTCACCTCTTCCAATTTGAATAGAAATAGACATTAGAATTTATGGATGTAAATTTTACAAACGCTCGCAGAACTCTGTATGGTTTTATTTATGGTGTTATATTTTAATAACAAGTAATTGTATAGTTCGGCTCTCTTTTACGCTTAAGGTTCAATTGATCTGATTCGAATGGGTTTCCTCTTTTTCAAGTGATGCAGAGAAAGCAGCAAAACTGGAGCTCATGCAATGAAAAGAAGGGACAGGATTTAGGTGGGTTTTTTTGGAAATTTTGTTTCTGTTGGTTGAATATTTTGTTTTTCCTTGTGGTTGAGTGTTGTGAATGGTAGTCCTCTTTTCGGTTTATTTTTAATTTTTTTTCGTTGCCGGCCGGCCCTGTTTTCTCTTTTGTTCATTTTTGCAACCGTTGCCTGTTTTTGCTGTTTGTTTTAATTAAACGCTACCTTCTTTGTAACCATACATGCGAGGTCCACTCCAGCAGCAACTAAAGCCAACACTGAACTCTACTCAGGTTACCATTTTATTTATTGAATTGGTTTAAATTTAATATAAATATGTTTTCCCTTCAATATATACTGAATTGATTCTGTACTGCAATAACATTTGTACTCAATGACAGCGCAGTGCTATTATTCGTACTGCACTCACAATGGATGAATTAATCAATTTAATGGCAAATTCAGCTTCCACTTCTATGCCAGCCGAACTAAGGGTGAATTCATTTCATTTCTTCTCCGCCTTCGCTTTGAGGTAGGCAGCGTTTTAAGGTTTTTTTTTTTTTTTGCGAATATTCATATAATTTCTTTGCATATCATTTTATAATATAAATAGGTTAGAAAACACAACATCCAGGGCGCATGCTTCACTCTACCATAATGGGTGTGGATAGTTAAGTTATGACTGTGTTAGGTTTTGTTAATATTTTGTATATTAATAATTATTGGAGTGTTTTAAGTCAAAATTTGAATACAAAAGTATAATTAGAGTTGATTTATTTTTTTATATCAATATAATTTTGTATATTATTTATTTTACAAATTTAGGCTCTATTTATAAATAAAAATATAGTTTTTTATTTTTATTTTTTAAATATTAATATAGCTTTTATTTTTATTTTTTAAATATTAGCTTAATGTTTTCCGTATCATTTGTATAATATATTAGATTAGACTTAGAAATAGAACCAGACATTCATGCTTTCAACAATTTTGTTTATATTATTTTATCAGTTTTTAATAGTAATTATGATTGGTAAGTTTGATGTGAAATTCTAAATACAAAAGATACCATTTATACCATTAATATTATTGTTTACATTATTTTAATTATATAAATAACATTGAATTGGTTTTCAATATTACAATATGAGTAATAATTTAATATTACAACATGATTGATATTATTAATATTATAATTTATATTAATGTTATTTTATTTATATAAATAATAATGCATTTCAAAATTGTATATATATCTATATATAAGTTATGGATAATGAAGTATTTTATTCATTAATTTTTTGTTATTAATATTTTTTTAAATATTACATGTCAATTTTATATAGAGTTTGAAAAGAATTATCTCCTTTATACTAAGTTGTAATATTAACAATTTATTAATCTTTACTAAATATGTATATTTATTTTTGTTTTTTATTATATGTTTTTTAATTTATTTTTTTTTTCTCAGTGAAACTATGCTAATGTATTATATTATGTACAAATAAACATTACAGTCAGAAAAACAAGTTACCCAAGGCCAACTGTGGCACTGTGGGTTAGCTTCTTGCAACTCCCAAATAGCCCTTACAGGGGCGGCCGTTTCCCTCCGGAGTTGCACCCAGTACATCAAAACACAGAATAATTTTCATTCCAGACCATGAACACCCACGCAGGGGCTGTGCAGCAAAAACTGCCCTCGCAGGGGCGACCCACTTACTAAAACAGAGCATATAGAGACTTGGACATAAACCTTTAAAGACACAGACTTAAACATGAGATTTATCCCATACCCAGACACAGAGCGCGAACTAGACAGAAGACTTGAACAAGACCTGAACAAAAGATGTTTGACGCAGCCTGCCGCAGAGTGCTAATCCTCAGGCTCCTCCTCGGGCTCCTCCTCAATGATTGGAACCCATCCATATTCCTTAGGGAAGCCTTTCCCTTTTTCCTCTGCAGCGTTCTTGGAGGACGACGCTTCCGGCCTCTGATTCTGGGCGGGAGTCTGCTCCGGAGCTCCTCCCTTTCGTTCCTCCTCAGTTGCCGGATGTTCGACGGAAAACGGTGCTTGGCTGCTCTCACCATCTTCGTAATCCTTGGGTTCCTTAACGAATAGGACGGAGAGGTGTGCACTAATGCTCCCAAGAGTGAAAACAGCGGTGTCGAATGCTGGAAGGGAGGGTGGATTTGAATTGGGGTTGCCCGCATCCAAGAATTGGGAAGCCTGCATGTGTGTAGCTCCATCTCTTCGGTGACAGTAGCAACAGCAGCAATGGTGGTGTGAATCCGCTGCTGGATGACGTGAGGAGCTCCCTCGACCAGAGCCCCGTCTACATGGCATTCTTTCTCTTGGCTTGACCATCTTGGCAGAGGCGCTGGTAGTGAAGAACAGAGCTTCAATAGCTGGAAGCCCCTGCTCGAATCTCCTCCCAACGCAGCGAAGAATTCTCTCCTCTCCTCTAGGCAGTAACACAAAGTAACCCGCAGCTCTGTCACCAGGGAGGACAGGCGCGAAAAAATCTTCAGCCGCAGCGTCTGTAGCATCCACAGCGTCTTCCAAAAGGAAACAATTGCCCAAACCAGCCTGCGCAGTGAGCCTCTCACACTGAGAATGGTTCGTCCCCATGCCCAACTTGAATTTAACCAACTCGACATTCTCTTGAACTTTGGGCGCCATAAATGCGCTCTGCAGCCGCTTCCGTTCACCTTAGGATTCATTAACAACCCTGAGCTAGAGCCTTAGTAATAAATACCTCGGCGGCGTTCTGTGCTTCCTCCCTTAAATCACCACGAGGCAGCACATGTAGGCCATGTGGCCTCCGTTCCTCTGCCGTGCGAGCACCCGCATCCGGGGTTTTTTAATTTATTTTAAGATATGTTATAATTTTAAATTGAGCATAGAAAGAATTACATATTTCCCTTATATTATGTTGTAAAATATATTTTTGGAAACAATAATTCTATAAATAATCTAAAAACCATCTAAAACCCAAAAGCCACTTGCATATAAACAAATAGCATTTTTTCTCTAGAAAAGATCCTTTGTCATTGCTAACCATGTATAGGAGACTATAAATTGTTGAACCTAGAGATCTTGCCATGTGAGAGAATATGATCCTTTTTTTTATGTAGGTTGAATCATTTTGAAGATTTTAGAGTCATCAAATTTATTCTAAAACATTACAAGAAGAGCATATTTGATTGTTATTTCTATCTCATAGATGTTTTATAAAAAGAAATGAAGAAAGTAAAACAACACAACACAATCTTCTCCACACAATAAAACCTTTAATAAACAATAAAAAGAAAATGAGTATTACTTATTTCATCTCATAATACTTATTATAAAACTGCTAAAAAAATAAATATTCTTTAATCAAGTAATAAATTCAAATTATGTCTTTACATTGTTCTCTATTTAAGCTTTTACCATGGTTTGCCTCTTTATCTAGCCTTGATGATGAACCACTTGTTCGTTCAAAACGCCTACACCAAAATTTCTTTTATATAATTTATACCCAAAAACTTTATTTAACTTCAAATTTATTTATTTTTTTTATGTAATTTCTACCCAAAAACTTTATTTAACTTAAATTTATTTATTTTCAATAATATTTAAACTATAATTTTATTTTTAAATATAAAATTCTAATTCTAATAAATTAAAGATGTACTCATTCCAACCATCCCGGTCCATCCGATTCAGAATTCCAACCCTCCCAACGTCATTTAAAATTGCCAATTCAGAATTCCAACCCTCCCAACGTCATTTAAAATTGCCAATAGAATGATTCAAAGTATTCGGTTTGGTTTTTTCAGCGGTGGCTATTTCAGGTTTAGAAAAAAGCAAAAAGAGGAGTGGAGCCGTTACTTACTATTTCAGGATTAATAAAACAAAAAGAGGAGTGATGTACAGGCCTGGAATTTCAAATTCTCTTTGCCCGTCAAATGAAAATTTGATGACGGTTTTGCAATTTTCATGCCCTTCATTTTACATTTTATCTAAATTTATGAGTGTAAATTTTTCTGTATGGAAATTCTCTTTGCGACTATTCTTATATCTCAACTTTCATTAATCTTTTTCTAAAAAAAATCATTTTGGCATTTTTTAATAAATTTTTTATTTAATATACACTTGTTAATAAAGCACATTTTTTATAATCATTAATCTTTAAAAAGTTAAATGAATTTACAGATGAAATGAACAACACTTCAAATTTGAAAGTTGCTCACCACACCTTCGAAGGAATCCTAGAACACTCAATATTTTTTAGGTTTTTACAACTTGAAATTACAATTTCAAGAAATCCCTACCCAATTTAAAGCAAAATTAACAAAAATAAATAAATAAATAAAATATGACTAGGAAAAAAAGAAAAGCTCTTACTACTCCTTGCTAAATTAACCTACTTAAAAAATCATGAATAAATAAAAAATCAACATCAAACTTTTTATATTAAATCTCATCGCATCACAGTAAAATAAATATATTTTGTGTATATAATCATTTAATAACGAACTCGGAAAGGGGCATGGAAAAAAAAGCTTCTGTCAAGTTTATAATCGTTTAATAACGAACTCGGAAAGGGGCATGGAAAAAAAAAACCTTGAGTTTATTTTATTCGCCTTATTTTATGAGAAATATAAAGGCATGTTCACAACAAAATTAACTTAACCTTTGAAATTTAAATGACCATTTATTTTTAGATTTTATTTTATTCGCCCTTATTTTATAATAAATATAAGTTAACATTCAAAATTGAAATGACCATTTATCTAAACATTTATTCAAGCAACAATGTGTCTCTTTTATATTTGTATTATACACATTCTGCATTGTACATTTATTTAGGGAACCATTTATTTCCGCAGACGATGATAAATAAATATAAGAAGTTTTGTTCTTCTTAGATTCAAGATCCAAGGTTAAGAAGAAGAACCAGAATTTTAATCACATTACAACATAAAGCAACTTTAAAGTTTAGAAGAGAGTGTGGTTCAAATGAGTTAGATAATTTATATTATGAATGGTGCAGAATCCAGATAATGTTGAAATAAAACACCATAATAAAGACATGAGAAAAACTCTTGAAATTATAACTTAAAAAATCAAGAAAGCTATTGTACCAGTGACAATCGCTTTGAGATTGGAAGCATTGGTTCCTTGAGTAATTTCTTAAGTAGTGGAGGCCGATTCAAACTAACCTTTCCCGTTACTGAAGTCCCATCATTGAATTAAACCCTACGGTGAAAAACAACAAATCCTTTGTGAAAATATGATTTTATTAAGAAATTGCAGCTATAATATGATCTCTGTATATATCAATCTCAAATTCGCATCAACGCCCTCCCAACTAATGAAACAAAATATGGTCATGAAATATATGGTTTGGCAGAATGCAGATGAAAGATACACCAAATGAATGAATATGCTACATGCCCGGCATGGACGGAATTCACAAAACAACAATCTTTACTTTCACAACAAAGTCTCCTCTTCTTCAATATTCCAAGTTTATTGAAATGGATGGTCCCTCACTCTGCCCACACTCTTTAAACTTCCTCTGCAAACACTAACGAATTTCTATATATAAAAAATCCAGAACACAACACCTTTTCTACCTTTTCTTTGCCAGCCCGCTGGCCTTGTATCCATTTAGGCTTTCACAAAATTTAATGTAAAGAAACACTAATTTACTTTGGGGGTTAAATACCCTACTAATATCTGAGTTAAGAGCACATAACTGCATTTTTATTACCAAGGTCCAATCTCACCATTTTCTAAGACTTTTCTTATCATATTATCAAACAATCTGGAAATAAAAACTTAGCACTGTCACGCCTCGAGGGTAAGCTAGAAAATAAATTATTACTAAAATGATATTCTATATGTTCTATGGTGATATATAATTAATTAGTACCTACTACGGGCTTCAACCAGGTACCATAAATTATGACTGGATGAATTTGCATTTGAACGTCAGTTTGACAGGTTATCCATCTATGAGACCCGTCAAACTTGACGTTGGACAAAATTTATCACCAGTCAAATACGTTCTGAAACATGAAATACGCCCTGTAAGACGTCAAATTCCAGGCCTGGTGATGTATTTAAGACAACAAAATGGCTCTTAATATAAACCGTACAAAGTGGGTACGTGTAAAAGCAAAACCCATCGTCAGCCGTTCGATGTAAGCATGTTGTGGATGCCGAGGCATTGATAATTAAATCTGTAGCTTTTTGAAAGAAATAGTCTATAACGCGACTTTTTGAAAGCCTTTCCGGCGGGTTTTTCCGGTCGAAATCCGGCAGGAATTTATTGGAATCGCAAGTTTGATAGCTAGTCTCTGCACAATGAAAGCGTCCCAGGGGTTTTCGAGGGTGCTGAATCCAAATATGCAGTTAAATAACCATTTTAACTGCAACAAATCAAGATTTAACCTCAATTTCTTCCGCCGGATTTCGTCACCGAAATCTCCAAAAAATCGCATTATAGACAACTCCTTTTTGAAATCTCTCCAATATTCCATGGGGACAGATCCAAGAATTCCGGCAAAGCATAGCAAAAATCAATATGTCATCTACAAATAAGTTATGAGAGAAAAAGATTCCCCTACTTATTTTTAGAGGACGGCATCTTCCTTCACTGACAACTCTTTTAATATGGAGACTTAAAGAGTCCATAACCAATATGAACAGAAGGGGAGAAAGAGAGCATCCCTGTCTCAGGCCCCTGGCAGCCGAGAAAAAAGGGGATGGGATTCCATTGACAAGAATGGCATAGTTAACGTTTTCCACACAAGCCATTATCCAATTTGTACACTGATTATTAAGGCCAATTTTGATAAGCAGACATCTTAGAAATCCCCAATCAAGGCAATCGTAGGCCTTCTTAAGATCAATTTTCAGGATGGCAGCCTCAATTTTTTTTAATGTGCATAGAGTGCAGACATTCTTGTGTGATTGCAATAGCTTCGAGTATGTTCCTCCCCTTGAGAAAACCATGCTGTTCCTGGGTCAAGTAGCTTGATAATATGTCTCTAATCCTTCTACCATACCCAAAAGGTCATTTTTTAAAAGGTCAAAAAAATGAATGAGAAAGTCGATCGTCCAGCCATAAGGCCCCGGACTTTTATCCTTTTTAAATGACTTCATTACCGCCAAGAGCTCCTCCTTAGTCACATTAGCATATAATAGTTCATTTTGATTTGCGTCAAACATGAAAGGAAAGGGGTCTATACCCCAGAGAATATCCTCAATCCTGCAGTCCCCATTCCTTTTGTAAGAATTCTGAAAATAGTTAACTGCCTCTTTTGTGATTAATTCTTGAGTCAGTAGCATGTTGCCCTCCGCGTCTTTTATCTCCCATATAGAATTTGTCTCACGTCTTTTGTTAGCAAACTTGTGAAAAAACTTCGTGTTTCTATCATCCTCTTTTAACCAAATCGCTATGCTTTTCAGTCTCCAGGTAGCTTCTTCAATCTTCAGGAAATTTTGCCGCCTACTTTCTAGTTCTTTGATCGGGGAGCACATGTTCCATGAAATATTGCTTACAGCCATTTTCCCCCACCATCCTGTCAAGCTCCTTATTTATTTTATGCAGGACTTTCCTGTTTGATAACTTCTTTTTATGTTGCCAATCTTTTACTCTCTTTCTGAGGGATCCAAGATGATTCAGGAAGGACAAAGTATGAGAGGATTGATTATGCAATGGAATAGAAGACCAAGGTTCTCGTACCATCTTGTTGAACTCAGCATCCTCCAGCCATACTCTGTTAAACTTGAAAGGATACCCCTGTCTGCGACGCTGAGATATCCATTAAAGAGAGATAGGCCTATGATCAGAGATAAAACTATTTATAATGAAAGATGATGGAAGCCCAAGGCGGACCATCAAACAGTCATGTATAAAGAACTTGTCAAGTCTTTTTGCAAGATATGAGTTCCCAGATCTCCCATTATCTCAAATAGGAGCCATCATAAATGGGCGAACATCCACAAAATTGTAACGGAGAATAGCCTCATTGATGATCCCACCCACTGGATCATTTTTACGACCCCTGCCCCAAACTTCATCATGGCTCGTGGTACAGTTCAAATCTCCTGCTATCAATAATGAATCTATTTCCATTAGCTTAGAAGATAAGAACCGGTTCCAGTATGAAAGACGATCTTTGTAAGGGGCATATATATTCAAAATATGTATGCAACCAGCAATGCCACGGATTTTAACAAGAAGAAGGATGTCTGCAAAACATTTGAATGCCTTTGCTGATATCCAAGCCAGATCCCATAAAACAGCCAAGCCCCCAGAAAGCCCACTTGCCTCTGTGGCAACAATGTGTTCGAATTATTAAATTGGTTTAAATTTAATATAAATATGTTTTTCCTTAAATATGCATATGGGTTCGTTTCAAATTGATACTGCAATAACATTTGCACTCATTGACAGCAAAGTGCTATTGGTACTGCTCTCACAATGGATGAATTAGTTGACTTAATGGCGAGTTCAGCTCCCACTTCTATGCCAGACGAACTAACGTTGAATTCAATTCATTTATTCTCCGCCCTGGCTTTGAGTTAGTAAGCGAAATCTGTTTTAAGTATTTATTTCGAATATTCGTATAATTTCATTGCATATCATTTTTACATAAATATATTATATTAGAAAACACAACATTCTGGGCGCATGGTTCACGCTGTCATAGGGCGTGTCGAGATTTAAGGAGTTATGACTGTTGGTTTTGGTTCATATTTTGTATATAATTTGGGTTTATAATTTACAACAATTAAATTGGGAGGATTTTAGGTCAAAGTCGAAACAATAAGGGATCTATATATAGACTCCAGGACTTTAGGTCAAAGTCGAAACAATAAGGGATATATATAGACTCCAGTCATACATGGAAAGAGAACGTTACTATTAAATACTCATGAATGGGGTTTCATGATTTTGATTATATTTTTTGGTTTAAATATTATTTATAATATAATATAATTAATATTATAGTTTATGTTAATATTATTTTAATTATATAAATAATATTGATTTATATTTTAATATTATTATTAAAATATATAAATAAAATAACATAAATTTATTTTAAAATAATTATAGTGATTTAAAAAAATATACCACGATTAATTTTCTAAGTTTTCTCATTTAGATTAATCTCCAGTATTATGGTTTAAAAAAATTATATATAAATTGAATAAAATTATATATAAATTGATACTTAGTTGTTAATTGGATTTAAGTACTGTTATTTGTCTCAATGAACCTGTTGTGATTGTTTATTTTTTCTCATTTTATGATTTCTATTTTTGCATTTTGAAGAATTGGATTTTCTGAAAATAATGATTGTTTATGGAATATTTATTTGTGCAAATGATACCTTCATACTCACATCATGTATATTGTTGTTATGAATTTCTATTGTCTCAGAATTTATATTTTAATAGTCCTCTCTTCTTTCAATCATATCAATTCATGATATTGTTTTTATAAAAGTTGAATAAATATATATTTGTGCAAATCATACCTTTATACTCACATCACATATATATTGCTATTATAAATTTCCATTGTCTTATAATTTATATTGTAATGGTTCTCTCTTCTTTCAATCATATCAATTCATAATCATTTTTTTTTAATAATTGAATTTCAATTTTTTGCATTCTCTAATATCAATGTTTTTTTAATTTTTCCTATAATAATTGAGTTTACAAATTTTTGTAGAACATAAAATAATTATACTACCATATATATACCATATATAAAATGCTAAGGACATTGATAATTTTATTTTTGAGCAAATAATAAAGTACTAGTAATAATCTCATTGAGATGAATTAATAATAATGTAATTTAGTTTCATATTCATTAATTAGGAATGACACTCTGGTTAGTCATATTCATTAACTAGAAATATTTAGAAGATATGTATTTTACAAAAAGAATCGATTCGAAGAAAATGAGATTGTTGACCTCTCATTTTTTTCTGATCTGATTAGTAAAATTTTATGAACACTGGAACAACTCTATATAATTTATGTTGTTATATATTAATAAATAATGTTAATCTGACTCATTTTAAAATATGAGTAGTTCCATCCCATTGGACTGAATTAGTAAAAATTATTTTTCCTTATTTTAAGTGCAAGTTTTCAATCCGTATGTCAGAAAAAATCGATCCAAAGAGAGTATCATTTAGATGTAAATTTTACAAACGCTCTGTATGGTTTTATTTATGGTGTTATATTTTGAATACAAACAATGGTATAGTTCGACTGTTTTTTACGCTTAAACTTCATTTGATCTGATTGGAATGGGTTTCCTCTTTTTTCAAGTGATGCAGAGAAAGCGGATTTTTGCGGGTTTTTTCCTGAAATTTTTGTTTTTCTTTGTGGTTGAGTGTTGTGGATGGTACTCCTCTCTTCGGTTTATTTTTATTTTTTTCGACCGGCCCTGTTTTCTCTTTTGCTCTGTTTTGCAGTAATTGCCTCTTTTGCTTCTCTATCTGTTTTAATTAAACACTAACTTTTTCGGAACCATACCTGCTACCTTGTCTCGAACCATACCTGCGGGTTTATTTTTAATTTTTTCGTTGCTGGCCCTGTTTTCTTTTTTGCTCGCCCCTTTTGCTTCTCTATCTGTTTTAATTAAACGCTACCTTTTTCGGAACCATACCTGCTACCTTCTCTCGAACCATACCATACCTGCGGGTTCCACACCAGCGGCAACCAAAGCCAACACTGAACTCTACTCAGGTTATCATTTGATTTATTGAATTGGTTTAAATTTAATATAAATATGTTTTCCCTGCAATACACTGAATCGATTCGGTACTGCAATAACATTTGTACTCAATGACAGCACAGCGCTATTATTCGTACTGCACTCGCAATGGATGAATGCATCGATTTAATGGCGAATTCAACTTCCACTTCTATGCCAGCCGAACTAAAGGTGAATTCATTTAATTTCTTTTCCGCACTGGCTTTGAGGTAGGCAGCCCGATATCTTCTAAGCTTTTATCATTTTATCATAAATATGTTAGAAAACACAACATTCATGGGGCATGCTTCACACTACCATAATGGGGTCGAGAGTTGAGTTATGACTGTGTTACGTTTTGTTTATATTTTATATATTTATAATTTTTATTTTTTATTTTTATTTTTATTTATTTATTTATTTATTTTTATTTTTTTTATAACTAAAACGGTTGTGATTTTATTGAATTGAAATCCTTGGGTCTAAGCCTAAGCTGCCCCAGTTACATGACAGCTCATATTTCAGATTCTGGGTTGTTGCTGTTCTCAATCAGCGTGATGATCAGGGCATTTGAATTGTGCTTTCAGTGTTTACAATTAGCATTCCTTTCATCAGGAAGCTACGTTTGTTTGCAAGCTGGTCGGCTTCAGCGTTTGACTTTTTGAGTATGTGGTAAAATCTACATGTATCAAAATCAAAAAGTACTCTCTTCAGCCTGTCCAGGATTTTATTGAGGCTGGCATTTCTAAATAAGCTTCCTGACTTCAAGCTCTTGATTATTAGCTCTGAGTCTCCAAAAACTTGAAGTTCTTTAGCTCCTTTGTCTCTTGCAATGTGGCAGACTTTTAGCAACCCAAGTATCTCTGCTTGATTGTTGGATTTCTGGCCAAGTCCCCAGCTGAAGCAATCTTTTTCTATACTATCAATTGTGTATATGACCCCCCCTACACCTGCATCTCCGGGGTTCCCTTTGGATGCTCCATCAAAGAAGATTGTAGTTAACTTTTGGGACCGCCACCATTGTTGGAATTTGTCATTTTCTTCTCTTATGCGCCAATCCTGATTTGCCTTTTGAGGAGGTAGGAGCTGCCTTTGCGGCTTGGGCTCCAGCATGCCTATCCATCTTTTTTCTTCAGGCGAGAGCAATGGATCTTCTTTAACGTACTGTTGTTGAACAACTTCTAGGAGGAATGATTTAGCTTTTGCTGCGACTTGCAATGGAGTGTGCTTCGTCTCTCTGAAGATCTGCTGATTTCTTGCAAGCCATAGCTGCCAACACACATACTTTGGGATTGCTGTCCAAATTTTTTTCCAGATTGATTTGAGAGAGATGCTCTGAGGATATATACTATTCCAAATGGCAAATAGATCTGCAACAGAAGATGGTGAAGGCATAGTAATCTGAAAATTATATAAAATGATGCTCCATACCTCTTTTGCAAAATGGCACTCCAGAAAAAGATGTTGGGCAGTTTCTGCATGGCTGTTACATAGAGTACATCTGTGAGGTCCAGCTATGTTCCTTTTTTCGAGGTTGTCTTCAGTCAAGACTTTGTTATGGGCCAGAGTCCAAAAGAAGAAATTCACCTTTGGAAGGGCTAGAGGATCCCAGACATTCTTCCAAAAGGCTGGGTTTTGGCTGCTGTTTTTTTATTCTTGCAAAGCTCTATATCCTGTTGCTGTCGTATACTCTCCTGTCTGGCCCCAACCCCATTTGTCAGACATATATCTGTTGGTGGGCGCTGCTTCCTCCAGCAAGTCTTCTAGCATGGTTTGTTGATGGAATAACCTCTCTGGGACTCCATGGAAATCCCACCCTATCCAGTCTCCACGATGATCCCATTTTGACAATTCAAAAATGGTATTAACTCCTGCCTGCTTCAGCCAATCCCTGAGGTCAGCTATGTCCTCATTGTCCTTCAGAGGTTCATTCCCCATGATTCTGTCATTCCACATATGAGTGTGTTTGCCATTGCCCGGAATTCTGTAAACCTGTTTATTGAAAAACTTGCTACTTTTACAGCATAATTTCCACACCTGCGTGCTGTTAGCTGTGTTTATATTCTGGAGGTTACTCAGGTCTTTGTTTGGTCTGTATTTAGAATTAAGCAATACGCTGACCGGATGGGAAGGTTCATGGATCAGTTTCCATAAAAAATTTCCTCCCATTGCTAAATTAACAAGGGCTGGATCTCTTATTTGCAAGCCTCCATCTGCCCTTGTTTTTTTAACAACTTCCCATTTCACCAGGTGCATTTTTTTTTCATTTCCCTTTCCTCCCTGCCACAGGAAGTCTCTGAGCATTTTGGAAATTTGCTCCGAGACATTTCTTGGAGCTAAGAGGAAAGCTGCCTGATAGATTGGTAGCGCTGACAACACTGCTTTTATAAGGATCACTTTGCCTCCTTTCGTCAGCCAGTGGCCTCCCCACGCTGCAATTTTGGCTTTAAATTTCGAAATTATTTCTGTCCACAGCGTTCTTTTATTTGCACCTGATATTATGGGAAGGCCCAGATACTTGAATCTGTCCCAATTTAATTGTCCTTTGAATCTAAGAAGAGAGGTAATATCAGAGAGCTCCCTCTGTTCCACATTCCAGCTATAGACTTCAGTTTTGTTCTCATTAATTAAGGCCCCAGACGCTCTGCAATAATTATTCAGGACAATTTTCATGGCTCTAGCTATTCTTAGGGATGCTCCGCCTAACAGGAGTGTATCGTCGGCGAACAGCGCATGGTTCTGGGCTTCAGCACCTTGGCTGGGCTTGAGACCTGGGATACTGCCTTTTAATTTTTCCGCTGTCAATCTGCGACTGAGCGCTTCCGCCATCAAGATATACAGGGATGGGGAGAGGGGGCACCCCTGTCTTATGCCCTTCTGACTTTGGAAGAAATTCGTGGGGCGACCATTGACTAGTGGGGCAATCCATGGTTTGTCTATGCATGCTTTAATAAGGTTGACAAATTGCTGCGAAAATCCGAAGGAGAGCAGGACTTTGCAGAGGAATGAGCGGTCCACTCTGTCAAAGGCGCTTGCCATATCGAGCTTGACCAACATACCTTTTTCACCTCGCAGCTTGCTGGAATGTATGATCTCCTGTACCTGTATTACGTTATCTATAATATGCCTGCCTTCAACAAAAGCGCCTTGCGGGGAAGAGATCAGATTTTTCAAGAGCGGCTTGATCCTGCCTGCAATCAATTTTGCCATGATTTTATAAGAGGCGTTGCACAGTGATATCGGCCTGTACCTTGCAAAGGTCTCCGGGTTGATTTCTTTGGGGATCAGGGCGAGATATGTAGAGTTTGTTCCTCCGCCCACCTTGGCTTTCCTTATGAACCATCGAATCATCTTGCAGAGATCGACCTTTATAATGTGCCAGCACGATTTGTAGAAATGGATAGTAAATCCATCAGGCCCGGGCGCCTTGTCTGCGTCCATGGACCAGATGACATTTACGATTTCCTCCTCTGTGGTTGGCCTGCAGAGGGCAGCGTTCTCTTCAACGTTGATAAGTGAGGGAATGTTAACCATAAAGTCATCAACTTCTTCATTATCGCTGTGATTTTCAATCCTGTAAAGGTTCCTGAAGTAGTTTTCTGCTGCTTCTTTGATCTCATTATAGTCTTTGCAGATGATGCCCTCTGGCGATTTGATCTCAGATATATGGTTCCTGATCAGCCTCGCTCTGCATTGGCGATGGAAGAAGGATGTATTGCGATCTCCAGCCTTCAGCCACAAGCTCCTGGATTTTAATCGCCAATATTCTTCCTCTCTTCTGAAGGATTGGTGTACTGTGTGTTGGGCTCTCGTTTCCTTCTCCAACAGCTCTGGGGTGATATCTTTGTTTTCCATCTCTAGTTGCAAAGTCTGCAGGCCATTAGTTGATTCCTTTCTTTGTTCGGTAGGGGTAGATCCAGGTTTCTTAATCCATTTCTTCAATGCAAATTTTGTTGCTTTTAACTTTTGCTCCCAGACATAACTAGGAGATCCCGTAAAAGTATTGTCCCAGGCTGCTTTGACTGTCTCCATAAAACCTTCCTTCTCAATCCATAAGGGGCTGAATTGGAAAGGAATGGGCCCTAGGTCTACTTCATCCTTCAGGAGGAGCTGGATGGGTTTATGATCTGAAGCTAGCTTCGGTAGGATTTTAGTAGTAATAATCTTCTTGTTCATCAATAAGGAGCTTTGGACCATGAATCTGTCTAATCGAGCTGAGATGTGGTCCTCTCCTGCTCTATTGTTGGACCAGGTGTATAGGCCTCTAATGGGGTTTAGATCCAGCAAGTCCCACCGCTGAAAAAGTTCCTCGACTTCATCAAGCATGGGGTCTCTGTTACTTGCCCCTCCCCTCTTTTCTTTTGCTTTCATAACTATATTAAGATCCCCTGCTATAATAATGTTGCATGGGGAAGTCTGCTCTAGATATGCTGAGAGGGAGTTCCAACACTCTCTCTTTTCATTATAGGAAACAGGAACATAAAGATTGAAAAGGTTAAAAGACAGCTTACTTATTTTGTGAGTCAGTTCAGTTTGGATCCAGTGCTGAGTTTCCTTGTGGTTGTTCAGCTGAAGGAGGTCATCGTTCCAGAGCGTTGCCAGCCCTCCAGAGGTGCCCCTTGAGCTGACCGCTTTACCTGCTCTTTTATTCCACTTAGTGCTGCTGATCTCTAGAAGGGCATGTCCTTCTATTTTGGTCTCTTGGAGCATGAGGATGTCTGAGGGCTCCGCTTTCATCAGATCCTTGACTGCTTCTATTTTGGAGGGGTTCCCCAGTCCTCTGCAATTCCAAGAGACTAGATTCATTATTTACTTGAGGGGGTATTGAACCCTCCCTTGGAGGGCCTTGGTCTGGTATTTCGCCCAATAGACATTTCTATTGTAGCTTGACTTCCTTGAGTTTTGAGTCTTTCTGCCTCCTCCTCCCTTTTTTCTTTACGGGATTTCCTTCCTGCTTTCTTCGGCTGGCGCTCATAGGTTTCGTCTTCTGAGGAGCCGGAGCTTTCGACTGGTTTTTTCCTTGCTATCTCTGCATATGAGGGGTTGGATGGGCTTCCCTGATTGGCCTGACTTTGGTTTGCTTCACCTGCTTCCTTGTTTGGTTGGGGAATATCCTCCTGTTCTTCATTTTCTTGGACTGGGGTATCTTGAGGGCTTTGAGCCTTCTCTGCTCCTGTTGGATTTACTTCTGTTTCCTGGTTTGCTTTGCTGCTGCTAGGGTCTCCTTCCTTGGTGCCTTTGCCTGTGCCTTTTTTTTTGATGTGTTCATCTGGACCAGACTCCATTGTTCCCTGTTCTGTTTATCAACTTGCTCCTCTGCTCTCTTCTTGCAGTTCTTTGCAAAGTGGCCATGACTATGGCAATGTCTGCATTTAAAAGGTAACTGTTCGTAGTCCAGTTCCTGGACATGCGTCCACCCAGCTACTGTGAGTTTGATAGCTTCCGGTAACCCCTCCTCTAAATCCACTTCGACGCAAATACTGGCACATGAATATTGGTCTTTTCTCGCTGCCTGATCTATATATTTTCCCAGGGCGTTACCTATGATCTGAAGGGATTTTTGGTTCCAGCAGTGCAGAGGCAAATGAGGGAGTCTGACCCAGACCGGAACAGCTGATGGAATGTCCTGGGTGGGATCGAAGTCCGGGGACCATTTATTCAAATAAAGCCCCTGAGGCCCCATGAAATACGATCCATTTCTAAAGATCAGGCCTTTGTCATCAGGGTTTTCAAAAACAAACACAAAGAATCCCTTACCTATGAAATAGATTTTCACTTCTTCTTTGATCAGTGGCTTCCAGTTCCTTTGAATCCAATCCTCCACTGACTTAGGAGATGGCTAGAGGCCTGTGAACTGGCCTATCAGGCCTCTCTCTGCAAGATTCAATGCGGCTTTACAGGTTTCTTCTTCAGGTAACGCCACTGATGGGATCGAGTCCAGCGTTTTGACAAATTTCTGCTGAGAAACCGAAGGAGGGCGCTTTGGGCCTGAAGCGATCATAGCACGAAATGCGATCACCTCCGGAGGAGTTGAAGGGGGATCGGGGTCCCCAATGCCCGCCATTGGGGCGGCAGAGCGAGGCTCGATCAGCAGGACGCAGGACGCAGGGCGCCGAGGGGGAGACGGCCTGCAGCGGGCAGGGAGCAAGCGCGCGATATAATTATTTCAGTGTTTTAGGTTAAAATTTGAATAAGAAAATAAGAAAATATAATTAAAGTAGATTTATTTTTTATATCAGTGTAATTTTTTATAGTATTTGTATAACATATTTAGATTCTTTCATACTTTTAAAATTTTTATGGTTAGGATTTGGTCGACGTTTCGAACCAGCTAATGCGGTTCATCCTTAGGACAAGGTGAGAAATCAGTGAATCTGAGAGAATAAATAGCAAGGATGCATCACTCCTCAGAGTTAGCCATTGGAAATTAGTTTCTAATATTATGGGTCAAACCCTAACTAACAATATTATTACAATATTTAATATAATATTATAACTCTGAGGAGTGATGCATCCTTGCTATTTATTCCCTCAGTTTTATTAAATTCTCACCTTGTCCTGAGGATGAACCACATTAGCTGGTTCGAAACGTTGACCAAATCCTAACAATGTGATTAATCCAAAAAACTAATATCAATAAATAAAATTTTAAAAGTATAAAAGAATCTAAATATGTTATACAAATACTATTAAAAAATTACACTGATATAAAAAATAAATCTACTTTAATTATATTTTTTATTTTTATTTTTTTTTTAATTCAGATTTTAGCGTAAAACACTGAAATAATTATAAATATATAAAATATAAACAAAACCTAACACAGTCATAACTCAACTCTCGACCCCATTATGCTCATCATAACTCAACTCTCGACCCCATTATGCTCATTATGGTAGTGTGAAGCATGCCCCTTGAATGTTGTGTTTTCTAACATATTTATGATAAAATGATATGCAAAAAAATTATATAAATATTCGAAATAAAAACTTTGATCTAAAATTTTATTTTTATTATTTTATTATTTTTTCATAGTAATTATGATTGAGAAATTTTAAATAAAAAAAATACAATTTATACAGTTAATATTATTATTTACATTGATATTATTTTAATTATATTAATAATTTTAAGTATGGGGGATTTTCGCAGTGCATTATATTAGATATCATTTTTGGGATTCAACTGCGTTAAGTAAGTCATTCAAAGTATGACCATTTCCATGAGAGGTAGTCGTAAAGTGACTAATTTCTCATGATTTTTGAATAGTTCACTTAGCACTCATTGCATCGGGTGATGCTCACAGGGGTGAAGAAGTGGGATTGAAACTAGTGAAATGTGGAGAACGAATCACATAGCATCAATCATCACTTCCGGGGCTTGCACCCGGTAACCAGGACTTCCCAGGAGGTCACCCATCCCAGAACTCCTCTGGCTCAAGCGCGCTTAACTGTGGAGTTTTTCCCCACAATCAAGCCCACTTAGCTTGCTACCCCATTTGCAAAACCTTAGCAAGTATTGTGCCTCATGAACCATTAACGCAGTTGAATCCCAAAAATGATATCTAATATAATGCACTGCGAAAATCCCCCATACTTAAAATTCAAAAAGAGTCAAGGGATCTCTACCTGAATGGTTCATGAGGCACAATACTTGCTAAGGTTTTGCAAATGGGGTAGCAAGCTAAGTGGGCTTGATTGTGGGGAAAAACTCCACAGTTAAGCGCGCTTGAGCCAGAGGAGTTCTGGGATGGGTGACCTCCTGGGAAGTCCTGGTTACCGGGTGCAAGCCCCGGAAGTGATGATTGATGCTATGTGATTCGTTCTCCACATTTCACTAGTTTCAATCCCACTTCTTCACCCCTGTGAGCATCACCCGATGCAATGATTGCTAAGTGAACTATTCAAAAATCATGAGAAATTAGTCACTTTACGACTACCTCTCATGGAAATGGTCATACTTTGAATGACTTACTTAACGCAGTTGAATCCCAAAAATGATATCTAATATATTAATAATATTGAATTGGTTTTCAATATTACAATAGGATTGATATTATTAGTGTTATAGTTATTTTAGTTATATAAATAATATTGTATTTCAAAATTATATATATCTATATTTATATATATAGTTAGTTAGTTATAGATAATGAAGTATTTTATTCATTATTTTTTTGTTATTAATATTTTTTTAAATATTATATGTTAATTTTATATTAAGTTTGAAAGGAATTATCTCCTTCATACTAGCTTGTAATATTAACAATTTATTAATTTTTACTATTATTTTTTATTTTTTATTATAGTTTATATAGTTTTTCATTTTATTAATTTTTTTTTTTTTGTAAAAAGATATGTGTGTATTTTAAATTGAGCATGGAAATAATTACAAGTTTCCCTTTATGTGCATCTTTAATCTAAAGAATAAATTTATAAATAATCTAAACACCATCCAAACCCAATAGCCATTTTCATATAAACAAATAGCATTGTTTTCTCTAGAAAAGATCTTTTGTCACTTGTAACCATGTATGGGAGACTATTGTTGAACCTAGAGATCTTGCCATGTGAAAGAATATAGTCCTTTTTTACTGCATGTTGAATTATTTTGAAGATTTTATAGTCATTGAATTTATTCTAATACATTATAAGATGAGCATATTTGATTGCTATTTCTATTTCATACATAACCTGTTTTTATAAAAAAAAGATGAAAAAAATAAAATACACAATACAATCTTCTTCACACAATAAAACTTTTAATAAACAATAAAAAAAAATGAGTATTACTTAATTTATCTAATAATATTTATTGTAAAAATGTTAAAAATAAATATTAATTAACCAAATAATAAATTTAAATTTATTTAAATATATATTTTTAAAATTATATATATATAATTTTAATTATAAATATAAAATTCTAATTCTAATAAATTAAAAACGCTAATTCCAACCATCGCTGTCTATCCAATTCAGAATTCCAACCCTCCCAACATCATTTAAAATTGCGAATCGAATTATATAAATCTGTCGTTGCAAACTAATGAATCGACATCTCATTCAAATTGATTTGATTTAAATTTTGCGGATTGTATTTCGGTTTGGTTTTTTCATAATTACTATATAGCGAGCCGAGTCTGGACCGGTTGCTATTTCAGGGTTATAAAAAAGCAAAGAGGAGTGGAGCGGTTACTTAATTTCAGAATTAAAAAAACAGAAAGAAGAGTGGGCACTGGGCAGGTTGATGTATTTAAGACAACAAAAAAGCTCTTAATATAAACCGTACAATGTGGTTAGGTGAAAAAGAAAAAGCAAAACCCAGCATTAGCCGTTCGATGTAGGCAGCTGGATCTGGATCTGCAAAATATCTCTCTCGGTGAACGTGCTGCAATGGTATGTATATTTGTTCACGCGGTAGTTTCCACTTCTGCAGCCCTAATAATTGCATTTTCTGGAAGTAGGGCGCTGAAGTTGTCTGTAAATTCAGTTCCACGATTTCATATCATCTTTTACCTACACGGTATGTACTCTTCTACAATAAAATTTCAATCATCTCAGAAATTGTGAACAGCAGATATATTGTACTCGGCCTCTCTTCTTCGTCTCGTTTCAATGCATATTCCTTATTTTTCCCTGAGTTAAAAATTTTAGTATTTTCTGGTATCAACACTCGAGTTCACACATTTCGCAGGACATAAAATGGTAATGCTACCATCTGTGAAATGCTCAGAACTCAGATTTTGTTTGGGTGGCGGTGGCGGCAAATAATGAGGTACGAATAGTTCCATCCCATTTGGATGAATTAATAATTTATTTTTTGGATTTTAAGTACAACTTTATCTGTATCTCAAAAAAGAATCGATTCAAGGAGAGTATCATTGATTTGTCGGTATCATTTATTTGTAATATTAGCATCTCACCTCTTTCGGTCTGAATAGACATAGACATTAGGCTGAATTGACATTAGTAATTGACAGTTGTAAATTTTACAAACGCTGGGGAATTCTGTATGGTTTTATTTATGTTGTTATATGTTAATAAATAATGGTATTGTTTCTGTTTGTTGAATATGTTGTGGACCTGATTTTTGTGGGCATTTTTTGAATATTTTGTTTCTGTTCTGTTCATGTTGTTTGTTGAATGTTTTGTTTTTACTTCTTGCTATCAGTGTTGTGGATGGTAGTCCTCTCTTTGACATTTTTTTTTGGGTTGCTCGCCCGCCATGTTTTCTCTTTTGCCCTGTTTTTCTGTAATTGCCCTGTTTTGCTTGTCTGTTTGTTTTTAATGAAACGCTACTTTCCTTGGAACCGTACCTGCTACCTTCTTTGGAACCATACCTGCGGGGTCCACTCCAGCGGCAACCAAACGCAAACACGGCACTCTACTCAGGTTATTATTCGATTTATTGAATTGATTTAAATTTAATATAAATATGTTTTTCCAAATTGATACTGCAACACCATTTGTACTCAATGACAGCGAAGTGCTATTCATACTGCACTCACAATGGATGAATTAGTTGATTTAATGGCGAATTCAGCTTCCACTTCAATTAATTTTTTCTCCGCCTTTGCTTTGAGGTAGGCAGCCAGATCTGTTTTAAGTATTTATTTCGAATATTCGTATAATCTCTGTGCATATCATTTTTACATAAATATATTTATTAGAAAACACAACGTTCAGGGCGCATGGTTCACGCTGCCATCGGGCGTGTCAAGAGCTAAGGAGTTACGATTCTTGTTAGGTTTGGTTAATATTTTGTATATTTATATTTTATAATAATAATGATTAGTGTTTTAAGTGAATATTTTGTATATTTATATTCTATAATAATAATAATTTTAGTGTTTTTGTCAAAATCTGAATATAAAATATAATTAGTATATATTTATTTTTTATATTGGTTAATTTTTTCATATTATTTACCTAACACATTTAGAGTTTATTTATAAATAGAATTAAATATATATATATATATATATATATATATATATATATATATATATATATATTTTTATATAGGGGTGTAATGTATTTATTATTATTATTTTTGAATAATATATTTATGGTTTATTTATAAATAGAATCAACTACATTTTTATTTATTTTTTATATTGGTGTATAGAACTTTTTTTATCATTTACATAATACATTAGACATGCAATCCAACATTTATGATGAGCTTTTAAGAATTTTTTTATATTATTTTATTTGTCTTTAATGATAATTATAATTAGTAAGTTTTAAGTGAAATTATTATGATTAGTAAGTTTTAAATGAAATTATAAATACAAAGGAAATGATTGATACAGTTAACATTATTATTGGTTTCCAATATTATTGTTAATATTATAGTTTAAATTAATATTATTTTATCAATAATATTGTATTTTTTCATATTATAATTAAAAATATATAATTATAGTAATGTAAAGTCTTTTTAAAATAGTAATTATGTGATTGTAGTTTGTTTTGATTTTTTTTAATTGAAACCAAAATTTTTAGAGATTGATTTCATAAATATCACAAACTTCAAGTTATATTTAAAGAATTCAATTTACCAATTTTTTTTCGGTAATATAAGGCCAACCTTTCGCTGTATGTATGTGCTTTGATTTCACTAGTGTCACGCCCCTACACTTGTGGTAGTCTTCCAACCGCTTATAGCGAGGTGCGGCACCACCGAACACTTTCTTTTCACCAATACTAATGTTCATGGACTATGCCTAATTCACTTTTCCTTACTTAGTTTGTGTTTCGCAACCAAGCAATATTATGTTTAGCCTTTATACTAATGAACACCCATACTCATTCATTATCATCAGCAATTATAAAAGAGAACAACAATTGCACAGTATAAAGGGAGGGGCAACTCCCTGAACAATGAGTCTGCCCAACAATATATATTAATCAGTCTTTCTTCAATAATACAAGCTTCACAAGTATTCTTGGCAAAATCCAAGTCTATACTTAGCCAAATTTACAATAGAGGCAAACCTGCCTTTTACAACCTTTGTGCACACCTTGCACGATGGGCGGGTGCTCACCCGAGCCACCAAGACACCCTCGTCAAGTCTTGACACAAATCTGCACCTCTGCACGAACACTCAGGCGCACCTTGCCCAATGACGTTTTCCACAAGTGCGACCTTACCAAGAGAGCACATGAGCTATGCGCTTGGCTCTCTTATTTCTGCGCACCCAAAACAACTCCTTATCCTTAAGCGAAGATTGAAGTGATCGAATGATGATGAGTTGAACGCTCAACTCACAAGTGTTTATACCCATCGTGGGGTGTGGGTGGGCTGCCCAGCCGACCGCCCACACACCCCTCCATCGCATCGTTTGGGCGCTCATCAAGTCGGCCACACCACCTCATCGTAGGTCGGCCACCCCATCACCGCAAACGCTCCAAGGATGGGTATAAGCCAACGCACTTTGCCTTTGTCTGTCCATCATTGCAAAGTCTTGTCGCATATGTTATGTTGCATATCCATCACGCGCCCGCCCGTGCACCGCGCGCTCGCCCGTGTACCACACGCCCGCCCGGTCGCCCAACGCCCAACCGCGCCCGGCTAACTCGAGGACCTTACATCCTTCTCCACCTGAAATCGTTGTCGTCCTCGACAACATATCATCCCGGCAGCCATCTACCAAGATCATCACTATCCATGATGTCAACTCCTCCACATACGGCAAACGTCCCTGCAACATATGTAGAACTCCATCTCCATCATGTCTCCAACCTAGTGACCAACTGTCACCAAGCTCTCCATACCAAGGTATATACCTCAACGGTATGTCCTCCATCGGATATCATCTCGATCCATGATCATCGACCCTTCCGTCACAATCTCCACTGCAACATCCCGTGTCGATCTCATCATGTGTCATCATGTGAACCTCTGTCATGATACTCCAACAAGAGCTAACACATATCCATCATATGTCAACATCTCATCCCAATAGCAACATCATCCTGTACACTGAATCCCCTCATGATTCAAGCTAGTTGGGTAGCTAATCCAACCATATGCCCAATCCACAAGAATGCACATTCTTCCATCACCACCAGTCGTTTCTCAAAACAACCCGCCACATTCTTGACTCATCAAGAATCTATCTCCATAAGTGTAATCCATGCTCAGGTCCATGGAAACTTCTTTCCATCTCATCTGCAACATGTCATGATGCTTGATGCCAAACCATCCCTGCATCATCAATCATACCTGCTCAACATGTTTAGGGACTCACTGCCATGAGCAGCTAACAATGAGTCCCATCTCCTCATCCATTTAAGAAGATGTAGAGGGAGTAGAGTCTGAAGGCTCTCCCTCACTAATCAATTCGATCCATCTATCAGGATCCTCAATCTCCATCCTTTGTAGATAAGCAACCTGGTCTTCCTTCTGGACATCCGGCCTCAGATATACCTCCTCCTCATCATCATCATCCTCAACCAACTCTAGCCTTCTTGACAAGTCCAAGATGCTATCTAAAAGTGACCTGATGACCAATGACTGTTTGGTAAGCTTTGCCTCAACAGTAGACAACCACTTACTCATATCTCCCATTCTCTTCTCATCCTCCATTTGCATCACTCCCAATTTACAATCAGGCCTTGTCACTCCAATGGTTGGCACACCAATGGGTACATCTTCCCTTCCATCATAAATGTAGAGCTTCTTCAAATGTGGAACAACCATAGCATCAAATTGTTTCATGAATTCCATCCCCAATACAGCCTCATAGTCATCAATCCACACTATAGTGAAGTCAACCTTCCCTGTCCATTCACCAAGTGTAGTGTCCACCCTCTCAGCTATACCAAGAACTTCAATAGGAGGAGAATTCACTGTCTTCATCTGTGTCTTTGCCGGTACAAATTTCAGTCCAATCCTTCTCGCAGTATCCTCGCCCATGAAGTTGTGAGAAGCCGCACTATCTACCATAGTGAGTACATCAGCACCCCCAACCTTCATTCGAACATACTCTAATCTGTTTCTCTCAGGATCCCTCCTAGAGACCACCTCCGTAGTAGTAGAAGCACCAAGTATCTGCATCATCCCCACAGAAGCACCTTCATTCTTCGCATCAGATTGTGCAATAGCAGCCACCTTCGGTCTAGAAGGACAATTCTTCACCATGTGTGGTCCAGCACATATCCAACACTTCAAGGCTTTCTTCGTCTTCGAACTATCATCCGATTTCGAAGCATCATCCTTCTTCTTCTCTTTTGGTTTATCGGACTTCTTCTTCTTATCATCAGAAGTCTCATCATAGTGCTCCACCAACCTATCAACAGTAGCAAAAGCTTCCTCAAGTGTCCTAATCTTCTGCCTCTTCACTTCATTGCGTGCCCAAGGCTTCAACCCAATAATGAAGTTGAACACCTTGTCCCTCTCCGCCATGTCAGGAAGTTTCAGAGCTGCACTTGCAAACTCCCGCTGATATGCTTGTAGGCTCCCGATCTGCTTTATGTACTTAATCTTTGTCCTTGCTTCCCAAGTCTCATCCTGAGGACTAAAATGGGTCTGCAAAGCCTTCTTCATATCATCCCACGAAGTAATGTCATCAGCACTGCCATTGGCAATCTGGTCCATCCTTCTTCGCCACCACATCTTAGCATCCTTTGTTAAGAACTGAGCAGCTACCTTGACCTTTGTCTCATCATCAGATAGACCCAACCGTTCCAAGTATTGCTCCATGTCCCATAGAAAGTTGCCAAGAGTTTTTGCATTCCTTGTGCCATCATAAGATTCCGGTTCCTTGACTTTCACATGAGGCACTCCTCCACCTGAGTTATGCCTCACGGCCTTCTTCAACACTGCGATCTCATCCTTGGCTTCGTCAAGAGATTTCTTCAAGTTCACGATCTCTGCAAGACCTTGATCCCTTGCTTCTTCAACCTCCTTGACCCTTATTTCAAGTTGTGTACACATAAGATCAGTGTACTCATGCTGTGTCCGGAGTTCATCAAACTCTTCCTTCATCTTTGAATTGGCCTCTTGCTCCTTAGCGAACAAGTCCATCTTCTTATCCCAGGAAGTTTCCATAACCTCCATCCTCAACAACATCTTCTCCATAAGTGCTAAAGTAGCATCTTGTCCATGACTAGACCCAGCCTGAGATTCAGCTGCCATCTCTAACAGCTTCTTCTTTTGCAATCTAGTTTCGACCATCCAACAGCTTCACCAAGTAGCCTGCAACCTGAACCAACCCTTGTTCCACTTGTGTGAAACGGCTTCCTTCACCTGCAAGTACCCTTTCCACTGTCATGAGCAACCCTGCTCACCAGCTTCAAACCGAAGCTCTGATACCAACTTCACTTCGGTGAAGTTGTGTAGCAGCTTCAACCTTCAATGCCCGAATCAGCTGCTCTGATACCAATTGTCATGCCCCTACACTTGCGGTAATATTCCAACCGCTTATAGCGAGGTGCGGCACCACCGAACGCTTTCTTTTCACCAATACTAATGTTCATGGACTACGCCTAATTCACTTTTCCTTACTTAGTTTGTGTTTCGCAACCAAGCAATATTATGTTTAGACTTTATACTAATGAACACCCATACTCATTCATTATCATCAGCAATTATAAAAGAGAACAAAAATTGCACAGTATAAAGGGAGGAGCAACTCCCTGAACAATGAGTCTGACCAACAATATATATTAATCAGTGTTTCTTCAATAATACAAGCTTCACAAGTATTCTTGGCAAAATCCAAGTCTATACTTAGCCAAATTTACAATAGAGGCAAACCTGCCTTTTACAACCTTTGTGCACACCTTGCACGATGGGCGGGTGCTCACTCGAGCCACCAAGACACCCTCGTCAAGTCTTGACACAAATCTGCACCTCTGCACGAACACCCGGGCACACCTTGCCCAACGACTTCACCCTTCACCAAGTGCGTTTTCCACAAGTGCGACTTTACCAAGAGAGCGCATGAGCTATGCGCTTGGCTCTCTTATTTCTGCACACCCAAAACAGCTCCTTATCCTTGAGCGAAGATCGAAGTGATCGAATGATGATGAGTTGAACGCTCAACTCACAAGTGTTTATACCCATCGTGGGGTGTGGGTGGGCTGCCCAGCCGACCGCCCACACACCCCTCCATCGCATCGTTTGGGCGCTCATCAAGTCGGCCACACCAACTCATCGTAGGTCGGCTTCCATCACCGCAAATGCTCCAAGGATGGGTATAAGCCAACGCACTTTGCCTTTGTCTATCCATCATCGCAAAGTCTCATCGCATATGTTATGTTGCATATCCATCGCGCGCCGGCAGCTCGCGCCCGCCCGTGCATCGCGCGCCTGCACGTGTACCGCGCGCCCGCCCGGTCGCCCAACGCCCAACCGCGCTCGGCTAACTCGAGGACCTTACAACTAGTATGAAATCTTATACAGGAATGAAATCGCTCGACCCCCGGGAGAGGAATGTTGGAGCTTGACACTTGTACTAACTCTATTTGCATATGATTCCTAGTCATTAGGGTAATGCTTATGACTATTACGAGCTTAGTCTATTCACATAATGAAGCTTATATAACTAGTTCCAATTCCATTACAGTAAGTAACCATTACACATGTACTCAGCTTTATTACAGTAATCATAACTCAATACAAGAAAAAGAGTGATCAGATTAGGTAGATCACTTATTACAGAAAATGGGTGCATGCTTAGTTATGCTGATCACTCTTTTATTGTTCCTGGATCAAATAAATATAAATAGATATAAATCCCGTATAGAATTAATATCTCTCCCGTATACAATATCTATTCCATTGCATTGCATAAGGAAACAATATCTACTACAATTATCCCGAAGTGATCTCCTCGCAATCCGCCTTTAGGACGGGACTGATGTATCAGTTTAGAATAAGTCTCATTCTCAGTAGCTAGCTTCACCATGCATGAGATGGCTCCACCTTTTTCTTGCTCCGCTTGGTCCGCGATCAATAGGGTTTTCCGAGCCACTGTTTTAACGGGGACATCAAGGGAAGGTCATTGCTAGAAAGAAGCTCTACTCGCTAGTCATTGCCAGGAGTCATAGCCATACTGCCAGAACCGACTGATAAGGACCCTACGGGATGACATTGAACGCTACGGAACACACGTTCTCACATAGAACGAACAATAGTTCCACAGCACTTACCGCTACGGAACAATGGAATGTTCCTACATCGACTGGATGGAATGACAAAGTATTACATACGTTGATTCACCCAGAGCTTCTATTTGATCTTTATGATTGATAGATGTTGCTCTTGTGTATTTATATTGCTAGATTGGTCACACAAACTAGCCCACCCATCACACACTTTCGTCAAACCACCAGACGCAAGAGATTTAGTTCACTAAAGTTGGCACGGATAGAGAAATGACATGCTGCTGCTGGCCGGAAAGAGCGGACAGATCGGGAGGTATTAGGGGAGATACACTTTTATAATGCGGAATCTTTTGTCGTAATTCTCAATATTAGAGCATGGAACTTACTGCAGAAGTTGGAACAGAATTGAAAAACCTTATCATTTCACTATCCACACCACCCATTTCCTAGTTTGCACCATACCCGAGGGACAGAAAAGAATACTTACCACAGCCCTTACTGGAAAACAACAGAAGAGAATAACCCTTTCAATCCTTACCCGACTCAGAGGTAATACCCCCTCACAACAAACACACAATATACCGAATGGGGCACACTGTTAGGTTAGGCACATGCTCATTGAGAATATACTTTCCGCTTGCCAAAGGTAGAAATCTTTCTTACTTACGATACATATACCTAGGGATGTGAACACCGAATGGACACAGTCATGCTTACCTGCTGCCTTCTCTCTTTTGCTTTATGCTTGCTGGCTTTTCGATTCACCCTACGAATTCTAAAAAAGATTTCCATGGAGAGACAAACGTGTTATAGTGCTTAGTAGTACGGCTCTCTAAAAACTAAACCAAGTAGTTGAAAGTGCTTTAACTTACTGCTTAAGATGGAAGGCAATTACCAGCTAGTTTCCATGGAACTCACTCAATGGAACCGTGGAACGAAGGCTAATACGGAACTTGTGGTAAGGCTTGAACTCCATGGAACTTACTCTACAGACAAAGGCAAGTAAAAAGACAGTTTCAAGCTAATACGGAACTTGTGGTAAGGCTTGAACTCCATGGAACTTACTCTACAGACAAAGGCAAGTAAAAAGACAGTTTCAAAGCTAGGCTAGTAGTACCACCTCTTGGCGCGGACAACCTTACTCTTTATATCGCATTTTTACGTGATACTTTAATCAATAAATTGGAATACTTGGGCCCAGACACAAAGTGTGTTTGCTTGGAATAGATCCCAGAAAACCTTTGAAATACCTGATATTGAGTTATCAATGGCCTCAGATCGAGATCGCATATCCTAGTTTACCTTTTCCCCATTTAAGTTTGATTTGCCAGACAATCTTGATTTTTCAGTTGAATACCTTGGTTGTTTGGAGCAAGCAATAAGTTCGAGACAGTCCCATAGGGCAGTCCATATCCGTGTGCAACTAATAAGGCTATGGCAAGTCTATAAGGTGTGAAAGAAAGGTGCGAAGCCGCTTGTCCCTCCGGGGGGCAAGGATTTCATTGGTACGGAAATTTGGAGAAACCTTCTATTGCTAATCACATATATCACTTATAGGGCATTCCAATAATAGCCAATAGTCTTTAGTCCCCCCATTATGAAGTATACCCCTTCAATTAGTCCCTTGGCATAACAGAGTGAGTTAGGTGCACGGATGCTTTATTGGAATATATTTGACGCTGATGCTGCTGATGCTCCTCGGTCTCGATCTAGATATGTGAATGGAACATGTGCTTCAGCCACCGAATTAACTTATACATATACTACATCATCTGCTGAACCAACTGCTGCTGTAAGATCAGTTCAATTATTAAGATAAAGACGTGCTATTGCCTTTTTCACGACGTTTCTCTATGATTGGATGGATGAAATCATTTGCTTTTATTTAGGTTGAAAGGGAACCTCGCCGCTTGCTAGATTTATGGCGGGCGAAAGGAAAGGGCGGCTGCTGGCAGAAGAAACGGGTGCACGCGCTAGGAAAAGAATACAAACAAACAGCGGGATGGCTAGGAGAAGAAACAACGGGCGCGCTTACTTACGTGCTTCCTGCCTGCCTGCCTGATACCGCTTGACTTACTGCTTTCGATCTCATTTCGACCTTTCAACGACCTCACGAACTGCCTTCATCGAACTTGCTGCCGTATCTCTGCTTACTGCCTGATATCTCTTCTATCGACCTTCCTGTCTGCCTTTTCACTTACTGCATTGCTTTAAAGATATGCCTGCCTGATCTCTCGAATGCTACCTGTACGTCTCTTTAAGCAGTATATATATTTATTTACCCGGAAATAGATGATTAACTTGCAAACGATTGCTTGCTTTCTTATTTACCCCATTCCCATGTCTGAGAGAAAGAGGATAAGGCAGGCCCCGTTCAACCCTCCATACCAATGTTGCACGAAGCGGGAGCGAAGTGGAAGCGCGGAGCGCGGAAGCGTCATTTTCCAAAAATCTAGGAAGCGAAGCGTCCGCGGAAGCGTCTGCTATATATATATATATATATTTTTATATTTTTTTGCATTTATACTCAAAACAAACATCCCAAATACCAAATTAATTGTAGAAGACATGAAAACATGCATATTTTTGCATAAATCAAGATAGATATGGCATCCATGATTCCATTGTAGTTACTAGTATGTACAACAATCATCTATATTCTAGCTATTACAAACATACATCAAATTTTTAAGCATATTATAAAACATAAAACATTTAAGCATATTATAAAACATAAAACATAGAGCATATTATGATTTATCTAGCAAGTGAGCAACTGTAGGCGTCTGTGCATTAAAATTGATAAATTTCTTGCTTAAATTGTAGTTAGTAAATTTTAGAACAAATTCGAAATTTAATTTGGATATTATATTCTGTTTTGGGCATTACATGAATTTAGCAATTCAATTGTAAAATTAAATGGGAAAATTTTGATTTAAGCATTACATAATATCATCGAAACTCTGAAGTGCCTTGATCGAATTTCTATGTATGTGATGCAAAGTCCTTATCCTTGTAATATCATTGTTATGCGTCAAGACTTTGACAGTGAAACCTTCTCACCGAATGCTTATCATTGAGACTGTGTTAGGTACCAAGATCTTCTTATTGTGATGAAAACTTTCTCACTGTTGTGATACCAAATTTGTATCACTGTAGTTATACCAAAATCTATTGATGACTGTTCTTACTGTTGACTCTTGAGGCACCAAGACTGTGGTAGCACAAAACCTTTAATCTGCATTACCTTACTGTGGTACCCAAATTTTATTTCAGAGATAATTCGAGTTTCTGTGACTGCATCACTACACTGAAGTGTGATCACTGTAATATCACCGAAGTGTGATCACTGTAATAGCATCAAAATCAAGGTAGCATCGAAACTGTGATAGGAATAACAAGGTAGCATCGAAACTGTGATAGGAATAACATTGAGTCACTGTAATACATAACAGAACTGTCTCCATTGCAATCCGCATTCTCAAAAACCAGGAAGCGCATTAAAATTTTGGAATCGCGCTTCGGAAAAAATGGAATCGCGCTTCCTAGGGCGCTTCCGGAACGCTTCCGTACGGGACGCGATTCCGGCCTAGGATCCGGGGGGGGGGGCGCTTCCTGCAACACTGCTCCATACCCGAGATGTACCCCTGGTTTTAATACTTACCCGACTGATAGGCCGTACCCATACGCGTACAGTACGGAGTCTACACTGTAAGGCACACTGACTGCTGATCCAACTTGCTGCCTTGCCGAAGGGAAGTCTCTTGCTTCTTACTTACGGGACACTGACCTAAGGATTGCAAAATGATAGTCCACTATCACACCTACCTGCCTTATTGCTGCCCGCTTGAGCCTATAGCTAACTGTAAGCCCAGTCCGCGTAAGGAACCTGCCAAAACATGTCCACCAAGCCAAAAAACACCAAGTGAGGTGCCATACGGGAGGGATTGAGTGAGTTGCCTAGCACGTGGTAGTTATAGGGAAAGTGACCTAGCATGTGGGCAAGAAAATGGATGGATGACTTGCTTTTTAGACTTTCTGGGTGTAAAGCAGCCGAGGGTGGACGAGAGGAAATGGACCCCACCAACTATATTGCTACGGAACCATAGAACTCTACCTCGAATCTAGACCTCGACAGAACCATAGCCCTCGAACTAAAACACACGGTCTCACTTACCGGGAACACAGGAATGGTGGTATTACTTGGAATAGAGGGATGGAATGAAGATGTGTTACATACGTTAATTCAAAATAGGTAGAGTCTTACGAGTCATACAGAGCCGAGCATTTATAGTGATCACCTGCTTTAACGACGATTGATAGTTTTGGTAAGAAGACTTGCCACCACTGCATATGTGTGCAAGAATCCTAACAACCACTGTCACCATTGCAACATTGATAGTGTCTATCAAGCAAAATTTTGGAAGATGCATCTAGAGCTAAATCCCTAGAACTGCAAGCAGGAGTCCAAGAATAAGAATCTTATAAGTGTGGACATGGGGAAGGAGAGAGAAAGTACCTCAGATGTGGACGGAAAAACTCTTCCTAACAATAGTGCAGAAGGAGGTGAGCTTGAGTAGTCTCCGTCACAAAGAGGAGAAGGAGATGACGAAGTTGTTCCATATAAAGATTCAAGTCAAGCCAAGTAACAAAGCCAAGCGGAGTATCCAAGCAGCCCCGGTGGAGTATCCAAGCCCAACCGAGTAGCTGAGTATCCTATCCCAGCTATGACTGGCATCAAGTAGATTGACACCTGGATCATAGAGTACCGGCATCTAGTGAATCACCACCTGTCATCGAGTGCATCAAGACCTGTATCGACTATCAGCTACCTAAGTAACTCATTCATAGGGACGCACTCATAGAATTCGATCACTTTCCCCTTATCCTTACCCTTTCCCCTGTCAAAAAGCATCGCAGTTGGCCATCGCAGTTGTATTCCCAGAAGCGCCCTTTTCCCCTGTCAAAAAGCATTGCAGTTCGGTTACCTGATGCACCCATAAAATCCCAATATTGATAATAAATAGTTAATAGTAAGTCCGGGAAGGAATAAGGTTCCTAATTACGTATATAAAAACACACATAACTTCTCAGTAAGTAAGGCAATTCCAACGATCCCACCACAACAGTTGCTGTAAATCCAACTGAAAGTCATCCCGTAGGCTTCACCTGGTCCTCCCTCTAATCAGGGGCTGTATCGTGGTGTGGTAGGACCTTCTTAAGTAAGTGTCTGTCTAGGTCTGATCCTTAAAAAAAGGAAATATGTATAACCCTGTCCATCCACCCACAAAGCTTAAGCAAAGAGTAATTCGTCGCTTTCAGGTCTGGGTAAAAAAACCCAGAAATATGGGGTTTTATATAGTAATGAGCCTCAGCAAATTTTTTTCAGTAATAATTGACAAAAGAAAAGCCTCTCGGCGTTTTAGCCTTTTCGTGCCCCAATGGGGTCCTCCCATAACACACTACCTCACTCTAGCCTAGCCCTATTTACTACTGAATGAATGAAATCCTTGCCCTCAGAAGCGCAAGCCCTCCGGACCTTATTATATGCATTACCAGTCTGATCACTCTTTTCTTATTCCGTTATCCTGGAACAGAGACCTTAGCATTTATACCTGCCTTATACGGGCACTGATACCTTTAGCACTTAGATCTGCCGCCTGATGATACGAGCCATGGAGGAACCGATTCTTTATACACCTCGATAGTAGCTACTGCCAGATGTGCTTTCTTGGAATGAGGCCACCTAGAATGATGTGGAGTTGCCACTGACTGGGGAATTTATTTACTTATAGTTTAGGGAAGCTAGAGGGCTTTACCTTATTACTAGGATTTTCATGCTTGCCATGTTCCTGTTCTTAGAGACTGGAAAAGATAGATCGAGCCAAGCTGATAATTCACTGGATTTAGTGAATGATTTATTTATTGAGGCCAAGCCTTATTAACATTTTAGAGCCAGTCAGAGCCAGTAGTCATTGTCTGTCATAGCTTTTCATTTTAGCTAGAGTTTGTCCAATAAGATCGCTATGGATGGGAGGTGCATTTATTTAGATATAGTCCAGTGCCGCATTGACCTCCGGTCAGTCATGGAAGCTAGAGTTTGTGTCTGTGCAGCTAGTCATTGCCACTTTTATGTTACAGCTAGAAGTTATAGCTAGAAGGGAGCCGAGAGCCAGGGTGTTTCATTTACTGGAGTGGTGTTTTCATTGATAGCTGCTACACTGAGAACCATTCCTAGCCGGGGGTTACAGACAGTAAGAATTTTCAGTTGTCCATTACAGCCTGGAGGGACACGACCCTGTTTATTTGACAGGAGCTTCCATCAGATAAGGATATGTAAAAGGGATATGTGAAAGGATGGATCGATGGATCGATTGCCCACATCAATAGCCCACAGGCAATATGTTACCCATTTACCATATTATATAATGCATCGATAGAAGTATGTGTACTAGAGTTTTCTTGCTAGTGTAGTGGTCAGTGGGGCCAGGAACACCTAGATGTCTCTTTGACTACGATTACTGAATGGGCAAGCGATTACGAGAACGAATCAACCTTATTACTGGATTGTTGTTGCCCTTTATATACGATGATCCTCGTGCCTTAGCTTAAGACCACAGACACTTAATTACATTCTTATATGCTCAGCGAGGTTAATTCAGGGAGGCAAGCTAGCCATGGGACTTTATCTCCTCGTAGCGGACAAACCCTTATAGAACGCCTGGGATTGCCAGACCTAGAACACTTAGGAATTACTTAGCTTACACACTTTATGTGTAGTAAGAGAAAGTCAGAGCTGTTCCCATTCAAGTTGATCAGAGCCAGGAGAGATAGATAGATATAGAGGTATAGCCTTAAGGTAGAGGCTGTCAGAGCCAGTGGTCATGACTCATTGCATGTCATAGAGACAACTGGTATGAGCCAGAAGATACTTTTATTATAACTATCGCACTGGATGGACAAACCTTTATGCCTTTGATTACCTGAACTAGAACACTTAGGTATTACTTAGCTTACACACTTACCTTATATGGGGGGATACACTTACCTTTAACTACCAACTCTTAGCTATTTATATATGTAATTACGCATACTTATTTAGTTACTACGTCTTTTTTTCTTTTCCACCCACCCAATAAGGAAATTAGGATGCGCAAGCAGGCGAGACCAAAGGGATGGAGTCACTCACTATTCATATGGTGAGGGTGAGGTAACGAACGCTCGACCCCGAGCCGCCATCGTTTTAACCCTCACTCATCATATGGGTGAGGGTGCGTTAGCACACTCGACTGTCAAGGCCGCCATCGACGGAGTCACTCACTATTCATATGGTGAGGGTGCGTTAGCACCATCGACTGTCAAGGCCGCCATCGATTTGGAAGCTCACCTTCCCTAAAAAGGTGAGGGCCGCCATCGATTGAGTGAGCGATTGAGTGAGGGAACAATGGATGGATGGGAAGGAGACAGACAGGGAGAGGAAAGGAGAGGTACGAGGTACGTAGTTTTTCATCACCCTAACTTTGCGTGATTTCAATACCTTTGTTTAAAGTCATAAGGCAAGCATAATTACATATATAATTATATAGATATCTCTTTCTATACGATATTCTTCTATTAGGGTACGATCGATTATTCGAGCGGAGATCCCATACGATGCTATAGCTATAGTTCCGGGAGTTCAACCAGTGGTGCGGGGTGAAAGTCTATCAAGGCTCAACGGGTTTGGCCGCTGCCAAAACTCCTTCCTTCCGGTCGAGCATTCTTAAGTTCCACCCTTTACAGGGGGTATATAAAGATGGCCAGTCCGACTCTCATTCCGAGTGAAATTCGGACAATCTTCATCGTGATCGAGTTCCAAAATAGTTTCTTTGCTGTCGGTCCCCTGCCCAACACGCACCAACTGTTTCTCCGGAAGGAATTTGTTCATGCATCCGGACCTTCCTTGCCGATTAGTCTACTGTTACCAGGGGGTGTGGGTAGGCAAGCAAGCAAGCGAGTAATGCCAGATCTCGTTGTACCCGTAAAGCAGAAGGTCGAAGAAACAAGAAGAGGGTTGGCATCTCCCTCGTCTGTCACTGACATAGCAGATGCGGTGGTAGGGGATTTATTCATTCACCACTCTAAGTACGGAAATGCCAAAATAGGTGTTTTCAGGTGGCCTGCCCGCTTCAAAGCAAGCAGATAGAAAAAAACGACAGGTGTGTCTCTCTGCTTTCAGCATCGTATATTCTCTGTAGAAAAAGAATAGAATAATGAGCAAGCAGACCTCTTAGCAGCAGGAAACTATCTGATTTGAAGCAGAGGTACCTATCCGCAGGCCTCTCTTCTGTCCATTTTCTTTCTTATGATACTAGGGATATGGATAGATATGGGAAATGAATATCTATCTTTTATAAAGAAACAAATTATTGTCACCATCGTCTTCCTGACTGGGTCTTATAGACCCCTTACATTCCAGGATGTAACCTTCATTGGGAACCTAGGAAGCGATCCTGGGGCTTGGAGGGAGCACACTTGAAGTGAGTGGAATGTTGGCATGTCCAGAAAATTTTGAACTAGGTTGAAAAAACTTGTTCGGTAGTCACAAAACTCCTCAATGGAAAAGCAGCATCAAGCGAAGATTGTTGCATCGGCTCGACCACTTCCACTTCATCAACCAATGGTTGAATGGTCTGTTGGAAAACTGTAGGTCGTTTTTAGGAGCCAAAGACCCTTCACCCGATCAAATAGTAAATAGGAACCCAGAGCCTATGCGAACGAACCAACTCTCAACTGGCCGAATCCTGAGGGCACGCATCCAATGCATGCACGTATAAGTGGGTCGAACAATGAGGCCATCTCGCAGCTGCATGAAATGCTCTTAGTATAAGGCCATCTTAGGGTGGTCGAGGCCCTCCAGATAGGACTTTCCCTGTTGATGCTTATATCAAGGTCAAGATCAAAGTCGAGCAAGGTCCGAACCCTGACCTTTACGAATGAACCCGGAGCCACGACTTAAGCCGGCTTATTATACTTATATGAATTCTTGGAGGTCACTTTGCTTACTGAATTTACCACCTTATTCTAAGGTCTCGTAAGTGAAGGGTAACCGTTGCATCATTGCTGTGTGAACTGTACTTCGTATCGCCCCTAAAGCAATCAAATACTAGTGCAAGCAACCTTACCAGCATACAGAGATTGATTGAACCAACCATCCAACCTAGCTAAACTTACAAGCCATACTGCAAGCTACTTACCCCCATACTCACACCCATAAATTCACGCATACTAGACATACAAGCTAGCTATCCTTATTACTAGAACTACTACCATCCTTATTACTAGACCTACTCACAAGAGCTATTCTCCCTAGCTAACTCAACCAACCCAATCAAACAGACATACACTTAGTTACTGGTACAAGGAGAGCTTAGGAAAGCTATAGGTACTAGTACTGGTACCTTTGAGACTGGTACAACTACTGCTAGTTAAGGTCAGATGCTAGGAAATCTTATTCTGGTAAGGTGAGCAAAGATCTGTTAAGGAAAGAAAGGTAGCTATTGGTTGTCCTGCAGAGCCCGGCCCCCAGGAAACACTCCTTTTAACCTAATGATGCCTTCTTTATGCCCTAATAACTGATAAACCTCCTTACCTAATGCCCCTAATTGAAGGTAAGCTTGCCAAGAAAAGAGCTAGCTCTCTTGACTTTTATGGGTTGAAAGGCTTATGTCGGGCTTGGTGGGGCTGAAGACTCTTTCCCCTATAAGCTCCGGTCAGTGCTACAGCTCTTATCAGTGCAGAGGAATGGAACCTGTTGTCCATGCGGGTAGCTCTTTTCTATGCAGGAAGCTCTAGACGACGGTGCATGAATGATGCTGACTCCCGGTCAAGCTAGAACTCTGGTCAGTGCACGAATGAAGCTCTAGAACGTGCCCATTACTCATCCAGGAGTCAATGACAGGAATCGATGCTGATACTCAATCAGTTGATGCCAAGAGTACATCATTCAGGAGGTACCGATTAACGGTTGCCCATAAATTGATTTCCGGTTGCCGATACCCGGGAGACCGTGCCCCGCTCATTCCGGTCAGTGCCAGTTGTTGACGAGTTGAAGGCCCAGTGCATGTAGAACAAAGACAAGTTGATCTCTTTAAAGACTTTAAGTTCTTATTGGGTAGGGGGCAGACTAGTTAATCCAGAGTTAGCCAAGGTGGCTGGGATTGAGAGTAGTGATAGATTGGATAGCCCACATCTTTCGATAAAGGCGTTCCCATGGGCAACAGGCAACATCTTCCGAGAGAGGCAATACCTGATCTCGGGCTAGTTATTGGCCTGATAAGCCGTGAACCACACCTCGGGCTAGTTGAGGAAGAATATAATATAGACAAGCAAGTTGGTCCTGTGTGACCTAACAAACAAATGGAAAGGATTACTTTAGGTCGGAAGCCGCAAGCTGGAAGCGGCATAGAGATTCTGTTATCGAACAACAGGGAAAGAGAAATAGTAAAGTGAACACACAGCAGCCAATTGCAATCTATAAACCCCCAAGGGACTTTAGGCCGGAAGCTGCAGGCTCAAAGCGGCATAGAAAGGCAAAGATAAGAAAAAGGATTGTGACTGAACAAGGGGAAGGAGCTTTTGGTCATGGTGTGGCCACACAATAGTAAGGTTTAGGCCTGCACGAACGAAGTGATGCAGCCAAGCAAATGGGTGCGGACAATGAAATGGGGCCCACCAAAGTAATGGGATCATGGGTGCACTAGACCTGTATCGATTATCGGCTACCTAAATGGGATCCAGTCTGATCACTCTTTTTTTGTGTAGATTAATCTGCCATGCTGCAAAGTGACTATGTTTTTTTTTCATTTTATAATTTTCATCTCTTTTAACCTGCAAAATGACTATATTTTAGTCATTCTATAATTTCCATCTCTTTTAATGGAATAAAACTATGAAATTGTTTGTCTTATATTAATTTCATGATGTCAGCTACTATAGCTTAATTGAATTCCTATAATTTCAGAATTTGCAACAGATTTATACTATATTTTACATTTTTTCTTTTTATTATTATCAACTAGTGAGCATTATTTTTTCTCTAAAATGATTGAACTTCAGACTTTTGCATTCTCTTTTATCAAAACATAATCAATTTTTTCTAATAGTTAAGTTTACAAATTCTTTGGTTTTTTTACAAATTGGATAAAACTCTATATAATATATTTTTTTATAATGTGATTAAACCTCATACGAAAATATTGAGAAAATTAAACCTGACCTTTCAATAACAGATAGAACTCGTGACATCTTAATAACAAAAACACTTAACAACTCGTTAAACTAATCCCTAAGACTCAACCTATATCTACTTTTATACTCTATTTTGTATTTTATACTTCGTCGCAATGCTTTTCGATCTGGAGAAAGCAGAAAACCAGAGCTCCAGCAATGAAAAGAATGATCGGATTATGCATATTTGCTTTTTTTAGTTGATTAAATGTTGTATATGGTAGTTTTTTTTTTTTTTTTCTTTTCCATTGCCGGCTGGCCCTGTTTTCTCTTTCGTTCGTTGTACAGTAATTGCCCTTTTTTGTTCTCTGTTTGTCTCAATGAAATGCTAATTTCTTTTATTTACATACAGAACTTGTGGAATCCACTCTAGCCTCAACCAAAGCCAACACTAAACTCTGATCAGGGTATTATTTGATTTACTGAATGGATTAAGATTTAATATAAATATATTTTTCGTTGGATATACATATGGTACGCAAATTGATTCTGTTAGTGCAACACTATTCGTACTCAACGCAGTGATATTCGTACCGGTGGCACAATGGATGAATTAAATGAATTGAGGGTGAATTCAACTTCCAATCTTGTACTAGCCGAAGACAAATTCATTTCACAGCATTAGTGTAATTTCTTTGCATATCGTGTACATAAACATTGGAATTCACTCACACAAGGAACACATTATTCAGGATTATGCTTCACTAATCGAGAGATAAAAGAGCTTTGACTGTGTTAGATTTAGAGCAATTATAATGGGAAGGATTTTAGGTCAAAGTCAAAACAATAAGGGCAAAATTAGTATAGTTTTATTGTTTTATATTTATATAATTTTTTATATCATTAGCTTAACACATTTTTTTGCAGTACGAAAAAAGCTTGATTGTATTATTTTAGATAATCATAGAAAGTCCAAATACATCTGAATAGTCTGATACGAGAGATACTCCTTAACCTCTACAAAACTGTAGAGGAAACAAAAATAATGCAGATGTGTCTGAAAGCCAATATTCCACTAGTACTAGTGAAGAAAATGAAGTATATGAGTTGCCAAACAGCTACAAACCAGAGGAGAAGACAATGCTTAACCAGATAGATAGTCTAGATAAGTCAAAACCCCATTTAGAGGCATCTTCTGCAGCCGAGAGTAAGATATACAAAATGTGTAAAAAAGTGCAAGAGAAAATATTAGTTTGAAAACATACCTGGGAATTTTGAAATGAAGAATGTAAGATTATGTGCCGGGTAGAGAAAAATTTTGAATCGAATAAGTTTCAGCTTCTATTTTTATATCCATTTTCCATTTGCCCATTTGTGATAGGAGTCCTTTCTTTGATAAGACATCAGCTTGGGTATTTTGAGCTCTGTTGACATGCTGAATAGAATAATCATTCCTCCTCCCCCAGAGTGAGTCAATTCTGTTCATCCAACCAGATAGATGTTGTTTTTTAATATGATTCTTTGCTGTGACATGATTTATTATGATTTTGGAGTCACCGAAGATCTGTAGGGACTGTATATCTAGGAATATGCTGAAAAAAAGAAGTCCTGATAGCGCCATTGCCTCTGCTTTGTTATTAGTTCATTTTCCTCCATTCCAGTAGATTTCAAACTGCTGATCATCATCCATGACAATGAGGACCCCACAAGCACATATACCATTTTGTGTCGCCCCATCAAAATAAGCTCTTGGGAAAACCATGTGATCTGTCGATTGCTCTTTTGATTTTTCCTTTTTATTCAGAGAAGACTTATAAGGAATAGAGTTATAAGCAGAGATAGTGTTCTCAAAAACTAACCCAAAACCTTCCTTTCTGTTTTGAAACAAAATGTTATTCCTCCATTTCCATATAGATCAGAGAACTAGTAGAGGAATTGGTTTCAAGGATTCTTTCTGGATACTCCACCAATTAAGTGCTTCTTTTAGTGAAGATTGTAGAACAAAATTAAACCCAAAATAAGAAGCAAGGTTTCTCCAAAGTTGCTGGGTGATAGAACATTGTAGAAACATGTGAAGGTTATTTTCTTCTGTTGTTTTGCAAATTAAACATATTCCAGGTCCTGACCAGTTCCTCTTTTGCAAGTTTTCCCACGTCAGATTTTTGTTATGAAAAACTACCCATGAGAATATGATAATTTTATGAGGACAACCAGTTTTCCATAATGATAAAGGAAAGATGTTCAGTGATTGAGAAATGTTAATACCGATAAGATTTGAGTAGATATCTTTAACACTAACTGTGTCCTTTCCATTGATTTTCTTCCAGATAAGGACATCATCATCTTCGGTGCGAGAAAAGCCTCTGTTCCTTAAACACCACTGAATCTGAGTCCACTGTTGTGTTAAGGATCCTATCAAGCCCATAGACGAAGCATTTTTCCAGGTGGGGAAAGGGCCCTGCCAGTCAGCAATGACCTGATTCCAGGTAAAATACCCTTTTCTATGAAAGAACTCCATTAGCTGATGAGATATATTAATGTCGTCCCCCCCACCCAAAATAGGATCAAGACCAATAAAAACCTTTTTACCTGTTTGAAGACTCCAGACAAGGTTTTTGAGGAAAATAGATTCAATTTTATGGAAGCTCATCCATATGGCTGAGCCCTGTGAAGACCCTATCTTCCCCTTCCTGTACCAATATGAGATATCTCTGCTAGCCATATATTTCTTCTTGATAGTTATGCTCCATGAGCTATCCCCAAAAACTCCCCTCCATAAAGACTTACATAGCAAGGCCTTTCCAAAAGTCCGGAGATCCAATATTCCCCATCCGCCTTGCTTCTTTGGAAGGGTGAAGTCAGATAATTTTGACAGATGATATTTGCTTTTCTCCTTATTACCTCCCCAAATAAAATTTGCAGTCATTTTATTCAGCAGATGAATGATACTCGCTGGAACGTAATAAAGATGAGCCCAATACATTGCTAATTGGGCCAGTACTGATTAAGCTAATCCCGCTCTACTTGCCATTGGGAGACATTTATATTCTCATCTAGATATCTTTTTGAAATATCGATCCGAAATCCATAGCAAGCCAGTTTTATTATATCCCTTTGGTTTTAGATGAAACCCTAGGTATTTCATACCATCCTTTATGGGCCTCGCTTCAATCCCAAACAGTTGAACCAGATGCTTTATAAATTCCATATTAACTTCCCCATGATAGAAGGAGGATTTTGAATCATTTATGAGAAGACCTGTAGCTCTTTGGAATTTATTCAAATATCATGTAAACATTTCCAAGTAAGTCGAGAGAGCATTCCAAAGATCAAGATATCATCCACAAATAAGTTGTGAGAGATGAAATTACCCCCACTGATCTTCAAAGGCCAACATCTTTTTTCCATGACCGCTCTATTGATATGAAGGCTTAAGGAGTCCATAGCTAAAATAAACAAGAGAGGGGATAGCGAACACCCCTGTCTCAAACCTCTAGCAGCCGAGAAAAAGGTGGAAGGCATACCATTTATGATAATTGCATAATTAACTTTTTCAATGCAGGCCATTATCCAATTTGCACACTGAGAATTTAAATCAATTTTTATAAGAAGACATCTTATAAATCCCCAGTCAAGGCAGTCATAAGCCTTCTTAAGGTCAATCTTCAATATGGCCGCTTCAATTTATTTTGTATGCATAGAGAATAGGCTTTCCTGAGTGTTTGCTACTACGTCTAGGATATTCCTTCCCTGGAGAAACCTATGTTGATCCTGAGATAAGAACCTGGATAAAGTACCGCGAATTCTGCCCGCTATAATTTTTGATATAATTTTATAAGATATATTACAGAGGGAAATAGGTCTAAAATCTAGGAAAGAGGATGCTTCCGTTTTTTTTTGGAATGAGAGCAATATAAGTAGATGAGATGAGTTGATGAATTTTCCCTGAGATTCTGGACTCCTCTACCATCCCCAATAATTCATTTTTTATCAGGTCAAAGAAATGAATGAAAAACTCAATTGTCCATTCATCAGGGCCCGGATTCTTGTCTTTTTTAAAAGACTTCATTACCATCAGGAGTTCCTCCTTAGAGACAGGTTTGAAGAGGCAAACATTTTGTTTCTCGTCAAACATTTGTGGGTATAAATCAATTCCCCAGAGAATATCCTCAATCCCACTGTCTCCAGATCTTTTGTATGATTTTTCAAAATATTTTATTGCCTCTTTTGTGATGTCTTCCTGTGTGAAGAAAATTACTCTCTTCATCATTTATCCCCCAAATAGTATTTCTTTCTCCTGGAGTTTGCAAATCTATGAAAAAATTTGGTGTTTCTATCACCCTCTTTTAGCCAAATTGCACGACTTTTCAGTCTCCAGGAAGCTTCTTCAATGTCCAGAAGATTATGTTTTTTCTTTTCCAGCTCCTTTATACGACAACGCAATTCTAATGAAATGGAATTTTCTGACAATCTTCCAGCCGTCCTGTCCAACTCCTTTTGAATGACATCAAGGGCTTTCCTATTCAAGAGTCTTTTCTTGTATTGCCAATCTTTTACACTCTTCCTGAGAGATGTAAGCTTATCTATGAAGGACTTAGAGTGAGAAATTTGGACCTGAGAAGGAAAATTAATCCAGGATTTTTGAATAAGTTCATTCAATTCAGAATCCTCCAGCTAAATTCTGTTAAATTTAAAAGGATAACCTTTCCTGAAACCCTGATTCCTCCATTGAAGAGAGATTGGTCTGTGGTCAGAGATGAAACATTTTTCAATATTTGATACTGGTAAACCTAGTCTATCTAATATACTGTCATGGATTATAAACCGATCTAACATTTTTGCAATATATGTATATTCAATTCTACCGTTGTCCCAAGTTGGTTCCATCTGGGAGGGACAAATATCAACAAAATTGTGATGAAGCATCGCATCTTTTATGGGGCCTGCCAAAGGATCATTTTTCCTACCTCTGCCCCAAATTTCGTCTGAATTCAAAGTGCAATTCAAATCACCAGCTATCATCAAACATTCAATATCCAATAACTCTGATGCCAAGAGTCGGTTCCAGAAAGTGAACCGATCTTTATAAGGGGCGTAAATATTCAAAATATGAAAAGATCCAGCATATCCCCGAAAGTTTTTCAGAAGCAGGATGCCAGCGAAACATCTGAATGCTCTTGTTCTAATCCAGTCAGGATCCCATAGAACAACCAAACCCCCGATTGACCATTTGCCTCTGTAGCCACAATGTGCCAAAAATGAAACATCATTCTAAAATAAATTATGGATTCAGGAATACCATGCATAGTCTCCTGAATGAGGATAATTTTGGATTGCGATGAATAAAACAAATTCTTTAGGGCCAAGAATTTATGGTCTGCCCCTAGACCTCTTATGTTCATAGAGAGGATGAGAGTCATGATGGCCTATTCTCGCGCTGGCTTGCTCTAAGAGGCCCATTTACAAACATATCAATAATAGGGATATCAATGAGAGAGAGGTCACGAATCTCTATGCCAGACATTTCCTTCCTGCCCCTGAAATGCCTATTGCCCCTGTTTTGCTTTCTCCTTACAGTAATGTTCTTTGCCGAATTAGGACTAATAAGCGGAGAAGATGGCTTATCAAGGTTTGTGATCGTAAGAGGATGTAATTCAAGTGATTTTTTCCTCAAAATAAAATCAAGGTCACTTCCCACAGAGTTTATGGGGGATGAGACAGACGAATTTTGTAGAGTGACAGTCGTGCAAGGTTCTTTTCCCTTAGCTGATGGTAAAATTTTAACGGGGGATGGAGAACATGAAGGGATGTAGGTGATGTGAGAAGTAGATGGAATATCATAATAAGGAGGAGGAATAGGTACAGGGGAGCGAATTTCTTTATCAGCAAGAGGCTCCGGGGGATATTGGTTAAAAAGGTTGTGATCCACCCTCCCAGATGGAGTGGCCGACCTTCGGGATTTTTCAGATGAGAAATCATTCTTCAGAGATTGATTTCTAGGAGAGGAATGATTCACTACACAATTCTCAAGAGGAGATATAGATTTCTGGGGCAAATGAACATCAGAACCAGTCTTCATGGATAGGCTTTTAAACAATTTGGGAGATGAATCGAGTGGAGTAGATAAAATAGACATACCTTTTGGTGAAGACCTCTCCTGCTCTTTTTTTGAGGATTTAGTAGGGAATTTCTCCTGTAAGATTCTCCCATATGGTCTATTACTAGTACGACGAGAACAATTTCTTTTTAAGTGTCCTGTTCTGTGGCAAGCCGAGCATCTAAAAGGGACCCCCTAAAAATCAAGTCTCTGTGTAATATTTAAATTTCCCCAGAATAATTCAATATGATCAGGAAATCCTCCTTTATATATTTTTTCAATTAAAATCCATGCTACTCTTTTGTCCTTTGCCCCGAGACACTTCGGGTCCACATAAACAAATTTACCTATAACATTTCCTATGTCAGTCAACATTTCCTTCGTCCATAATTCAATGGGAAGTCCAGGCAACTTCACCCAAATTAGATTGTTTGATGGAGTATTCTGCAGAGGGTTATATCCTATATACCATTTATGAAGAGCAAGAAAACTTTTTCCGTGAACCCATGGAAGAGTCTGGATAATTTCCAGGTCTTCAACACTTAAGAAATGAAAACTATATCAATCCTTCATTAGTTTGACAATCGTTGGAATGTATCCCAGTAAAGAATTCCACTTAGTGCCAAGCCACTTTCTCATCTGATCCTCATCCATTTCTGGAAAAAGCCAGCGACCAACAAGCGCTCGATTTTGTAAACTGGCTATGCAGTCCGAGGGAAAAACGTTGTCCAGGTTAATAGCAGAGGGTGGCGGGATAGTTTTAATGGGACGCTGGTTATGTTTACGTCTCATGGGTTCATGTCCACCACCTTTTAACTCATGTTGCGCGAAATCCTGGCTACCACCTTCCCCCTCATGTGTCGGCTGAGTAGGAGGGATTAATAACTCCGCCAGCGTGGATTGCCAGTTACTTGGGGGATTCGATCTGCCATGGATCGCTTCCACCTGGATGGTGGCCTGCACCATGGCGGACGAGGCAAAAACGTCCGAGGAGATTCCCATGAGATCGGAAAGGACAGAGGAAAGGACGTTAGCCACGCTGAGCTGTGATGAGATCAATATCCGGGTGCTGATTACCAAAGGCTAACGACTTAAATGGAAACTGACAGATCTGAGTACATCCAGATAAGGGATGATTTGGCCAGGTTATGCGAGATAATTCCCATGACATGAGGACTGACAAATCTTTGCATCGGAGAGTTAAATACACACCTTTCCAAAAAAAATCTAGGCCAAAGTGGACTTATGCTGACAGAATTTTAATATGAAAATGACATAGCGTCAGAAAAGGATATGCTGCAGACTGGAATGTATAAAACGACGACTACTTTTTGACATTACCAAGACATATCCTTCTAAAGTCTACTTCACACATCACCTTGTACTGGAGAAACAGAGATTTGAAATTTTCCGATCCTGGAAAAACCAGATAGTAAAGTCTACGTCACAGTTCACCAGGTACCAGAGAAACAGAGATTTTAAATTTTCCGATCCTGGAAAAACCAGATAGTAGGGAAAAACAATAGATCGACCCTTAGAGGCTAAGACTCTAAGGATGATTAACGAGCTTGATGATAGAAAATCCCCTAAAGATTTCAGGAAAAACTTGATAAACTTATGCAGCAACAGTAACAATCTTTGCATTTACACCACCAATTTCCAATTCTAAAACTGAAATCTACACATGGCCTAGATATTACACAGATTTCTGATATTTTGAAGGGAAAATTACAAAAAGAATTTAAAAACGATGTTTTCCTGACAAATATAGTTTTCATAACCTCAAAGGAACTGTTAAAACATATCAGAGACATCTACAAAACCCTTTGCTTCCCCTCAGATACGGAAAAATAATGGTAAGCATAAACAATAGAAAATAGGTTCTCCTTTCTTCTTTTTCTTTGTATTATTTCAATCTGAAACTATACTGAATTCACTGAGATGTGGGTCTATCTTTACTTACCTCAACCCCATGAAGCCCACGAGAAAACCGAGCCGTCCCGAGAAACCGCCGTCCTAAACGTGCTTCTACAGATCAAGAGACACCCACAGGAAAGTAGCCTCCAAACCTCAAACCAGACCGGTAAAGATGGGCGCAAGACCTTTGATAGTCCAGAATAAAGAGGGAAAGGCAGACGATAACCTTGCAAAGGTGCTAATCTAACTAAGTCTGAGAAAAAACAAGACAAGCATTTGCCTTAGAACTAATAGATACCAAAGGGAAGATCTTCTGGTAGGATATCTCAGAGACTCGCGGTAAAAAGATACAGAGACCATATCTGTAGATGTATATCTTTGTCGGGACCATACTGTTCCAGGGAAAGTTGGTCTGATTTATTTTGCATAGAAGTCCTGTAGGGGTAACCTGATACCAATCAGTCTATCTTCATTTCCCTGTTTTTCTGATCTTCGACATCAGCATTGGGGTTTCTTAAGTCTATATCACTTGTTTCTGGTCCTGGTTGGTCTGCATAAGGATATGCATCTGTTACTTTCGAGGAAGGCTCGTGAATGAACGAAGGGAGCGTGGGTTCTTGGGGTGGCTCGGCCGCGGCTTCTTTGTGGTAAAGAGGTAAGCTGTTTGCAGCCATATCTTACAGTTAAATCCTGGGAACTTCGAAAAGCTTAGTATATATGGAAAAATCTATCATGGTTCCTACTTGATGTTTCATTTTTTCTATTTGAGACGAAATTTAGAGATCAACGTATGTCACTGCTTTGTTTTAACAGTATCTTTGAGGATATGAAATCATTTTTTATTAAGCAAGCAAAGTTTCTTAACTCAATCTTTAAGATATCAGAGTTTTGTTTTATATCTAAGCCATGTAAATATTTTAGTTTCAAAATTGGAAACTGGTGGTGCAAATGCAATGGATGCTACATTTGTTGCATAATACTTCCAAATTTTCCATAATCTGGAGTTCAAGTTTATTCTTAAGAGACTTAGCTACTCTATTGGACTTGCCTCCTGAAGGCAGTACTCTCTGGTTACCTCCTCTTTGGTTTCTCGACCTATCTCCTGAAGGCAAACCCCTCTGTTTTCTTCTCTCTGGTTTTTCCGGGGCCGGTTTCTTACTAGCCTCTATTTTTCCGGGACCGGGGGGGTTCAGTGATGTAGGCTTATGTCCGATATTTTCTTGGGATCTGTCCTTTCTCGCCGTCGTTCTCTTCATCTTAGTCAGCACCTTCCTTTCTTTATCAGTCGCTTACGTCATTACCTTTTCACTTCTGTCAGCCAAAGTACTCTCGGACTTGTCCTTTTCTGGAAAGGTTGAGTTCCGTTTTTCCAGATTCATCGATTTTTGTCAGAGTTCAGGTAATGGGAATATTTCCCATAACTTGGACAATCCTTTCCTGATCTGGATCGTACTGGGGTCTGTCAAGTTTCATTAAGATTCGATCGCATCTTTGTAATCTGTTCATTCAAATTTCTCACATCATCTGTCAGCGTGGCTGACGTTTTCCGGGAGCCTCGGTCTTATGGAAATCTTATCGGATGAGTCTGACACATCCGCTATGGTGCGGGCTGCCATTCAAGCTGAATCAATCCACGGGGGATCCTATCCCTCATGTGACTAGCAGTCCACGCTGGCGGGTTTATTAATCTCTCCTTCTACCTTGCTGGCATGTGAGATGAAAGGTGGTGGACATGAAAACATGCGACGTGAGCCGAAAGGTGGTGGGAATGATTTCACCCGATGTGAACAGATTGACGAAGGGCATGATTTCCCGCGACGCAAACAATCCCAGCGTCCCATTAAAACTATTCTGCCACCCCAGGCTATCAACCTGGACAGTGTTTTCCTCTCGGACCGTATTGCCAGTCTTCAAAAACGAGCGCTGGTTGGTCGTTGGCATTTTCCGGAAATGGACGATGAGCAGATGAGGAATTGGCTCGGCAGTAAATGGAATTCCTTATTGGGATACATTCCCATGATAGTCAAGCTCATGAAAGACTGGTATAGCTTTCATTTCTTAAGCGTTGAAGACTTGGAAGCTATTCGGACCCTTCCATGGGTTCATGGTAAAAGCTTCTTAGCCCTTCATAAATGGTATATAGGATATAATCCTCTGTTGAATACCCCGTCAAACAATCTTTATTTGGGTGAAGCTGCCGGGCCTTCCGATTGAATTATGGACGAAGGAGACGCTTACCGACATTGGTAATGCTATAGGAAAATTTGTTTATGTTGACCCAAAGTGTCTTGGGGCAAAGGACAAGAGAGTGGCATGGATATTAATAGAGAAAGAATATAGAGGTGGATTTCCAGATCATATTGAGCTTTTCTGGGGTGACTTAAATATACATCAAAGACTTGATTTCTGGGGGGTCCCGTTTAGATGCTCTGCTTGCCATAGAACTGGACACCTAAAAAGGAATTGTCCTCGTCGTCCGGGTGGTAGAACTAAAGAGAAAAATCGGCAGGATAATTTCTTCACTAATCACTTGAACAAAGATCTGAATGGGAATGGGGGCAATAAATCTCAGTTTATTAGAAAGACAATTCCTTCAGGTATGTCTCATTTATCATCCTCACAGGTCTCTTCTCCTTTATTGTCTAAAAGCTTATCTTTAAAGGAAGGGTCTTTCACTTCCTTTCCCACGATACCAATATCTCCTCAGGCGAATTATGATAAGCATCTATCCTTTCCTAAAACTCAATCTTTGAAGAAAGTCTTCTCGGCTGTCAATATCCGGAGAGCTGTTACTCCTGCTGGGAGAGTAGATCATCTTAAACCCATTCCGTATCCTCCTGAACCATCTGCTGATAAAGGAATTTGTTCCCCCTTACCTATTTCTCCTCCTTTTCTTGATGTTCCATCTACTTCTCATATCACTTACATCCCATCTTCATCTCCATCTCCTGTAAAAATTTCATCTGAAGCTAAAGGGAAGGCACCTTGTATCTCTGTCACGCCTCAAAATTCTCCTGTCTCATCTCCCATAAACTCTGTTGGAAGTGATTTAGACTTTTTGTTGAGGAAAAAATCACTTGAGTTGCATCCCCTCACTATCCACAAACCTGATAATCCACCCCCTATTATTAGTCCTTCCTCCGCAAGGAATATTACTGTTAGAAGAAAGCAAAACAGAGGTAGTAGGCATTTTCGAGGCAGGAATGATAATTCCCAGATTGATTTCCGCGACCTCTCCCTAATTGACATTCCTATCATTGATCTTGCTGATAACGGGCCTCTTAGAGCAAGCCAGGCCGGGAGTAGGCCTTCATGATTCACATCCTATCTATGAACATTAGAGGTCTAGGGGCGGACCATAAATTCTTGGCCCTAAAGGATCTATTTTTGTCTTCTCAGCCCAAGATTCTCCTCATTCAGGAGACCATGAATGGAGTTCCTGAATCCATATCATATTTTAGACGTATGTTTCCTTCGTGGCATATTGCTGCTACTGAGGCAAATGGTCAATCTGGGGGGTTGGCTGTTCTATGGGATCCTGTTTGGATTTTGGCAAGGGCTTTCAGATGTTTTGCGGGCATCATACTTCAGGCAAATTTTCGGGGTTATTCAGGCTCTTTTCATATACTGAATGTATATGCACCATACAAGGATCAGTTTTCCTTCTGGAACCGTCTCCTCACTTCAGAAATTATGGAGATAGAATCAATGATGATAGTTGGGGATCTAAACTTCACTTTGACCTCAGACGAGGTTTGGGGATGTGGAAGGAAGAATGATCCGTTGGCAGGATCCATAAAAGAGGCTATGCTGCAGCAAAATTTTGTGGATGTTTGCCCTGCACAGATGGAACCTACTTGGGATAACGGTAGAACTGGAGCAACATATATTGCAAAAAGATTAGATCGGTTTCTAATTCATATCAGTTTATTGGACCGACTGGGGGTACCTTTCTCGAATATTATAAAATGTTTCATCTCAGATCACAGGCCCATCTCACTTCAATGGAGAAATCAAGGTTTCAGAAAAGGCTATCCTTTCAAATTTAACAGAGTCTGGCTGGAGGATGTAGAATTTAATGATCTTATTCAGAAACATTGGCAAAGTAACCTTCCTCTGGACCATCCTTCACCCTCTATGTCATTCTTGAGTAAGCTTGTGACTCTTAGGAAGAGAGTTAAAGACTGGCAAGCCAGAAAGAGACTCTTGAACAGGAAAGCACTGTCTGACATACAATTGGAATTGGATAGAACAGCTGTGAAATTGACTGATAATTCTATTCCTCTAGAATTACGCTGTCATATCAAGGATCTGGAAAGGAAAAAGCATAATTTACTGGCCATAGAAGAAACGACCTGGAGACTCAAAAGTCGTGCATTATGGCTAAAAGATGGTGATAAAAACACAAATTTTTTTTCATAGATTTGCAAACTCCAGGCGGGAAAGGAATACTATTTGGGAGATAAAAGATGAGGAGGGTAATCTGTTTCACTCTCAGGAAGACATCACAAAAGAGGCAGTATTTTTTTTGAAAAAGCATACAAAAGAAATGGGGACTGTGGGATAGAGGATATACTTTGGGGAATTGACTTATTCCCTACTATGTTTGACATGGAGCAAAATGATAGGCTTTTCCAACCTGTCACTGAGGAGGAGCTCCTGATGGTAATGAAGTCTTTTAAAAAAGACAAAAGTCCGGGTCCTGACAGATGGACGATTGAGTTTTTCTTGCATTTTTTTGATCTAATGAAAAATGAATTATTGGGTATGGTAGAGGAATCTAGAGTCAAGGGTAAAATTCACCAGCACATCTCATCTACCTACATAGCTCTCATTCCGAAAAAGATGGAAGCCTGCTCGTTTTTGGATTATAGGCCTATATCTCTGTGTAATATCATTTATAAAATCATATCCAAAATCATTGTGGGAAGAATTAGGGGTACTCTATCCAAATACTTGACTCAGGAACAACATGGGTTTCTTCAGGGAAGGAATATCTTGGAGGCGGTTGCAAGCACTCAGGAAAGCCTGCATTCGATGCATACAAAAAAATGGCAGCGGCCATTCTGAAAATTGATCTCAAGAAAGCCTATGATTGCCTGGACTGGGGCTTCTTAAGATGTCTTCTCATAAAAATTGGCCTAAATTCTCAATGTTCAAATTGGATAATGGCTTGTGTGGAAAAAGTAAATTATGCTATCATCATCAATGGTTTGCCATCATCTTTTTTCTCAGTTGCTAGGGGTCTGAGGCAGGGGTGTTCTCTATCTCCTCTCTTGTTTATTTTAGCTATGGATTCATTAAGCCTTCATATCAAAAGAGCGGTCATGGAAAAAAGATGTTGTCCACTGATGATCAGCAGAGAAAATTTCATATCACATAACTTGTTTGTGAACGACATCTTAATTTTTGGCATGCTCTGTCGGCTTACTTGGAATTGCTTAAATGAGAATTATGCTATCATCATCAATGGTTTGCCATCATCTTTTTTCTCAGCTGCTATGGGTCTGAGGCAGGGGTGTTCTCTATCTCCTCTCTTGTTTATTTTAGTTATGGATTCATTAAGCCTTCATATCAAAAGAGCGGTCATGGAAAAAAGATGTCGTCCACTGATGATCAGCAGAGGAAATTTCATATCACATAACTTGTTTGTGGACGACATCTTGATTTTTGGCATGCTCTGTCGGCTTACTTGGAATTGCTTACATGAGATTTTGGAAAAATTCCAAAAAGCTACGGGCCTCTTTATAAATGATAGGAAATCCTCTTTCTATCATGGAGAAGTTAATAGAGAATTTATAGAATACCTGGTTCAACTATTCAAGATTGAAGCAAAGTCCATAAGCGATGGCATGAAATACTTGGGTTTTCATCTAAAACCAGCGGGCTACTCAAAATCAGATTGGCTATGGATTACAGACCGGTTTTTCAAAAGGATAAATGAGTGGGAATATAAGTGTCTCTCCATAGCAGGAAGAGCAGTTTTAGCTCAAGCAGTGCTGGCTCAGATATCAGTTTACTGGGCTCACCTATTTCATATTCCGGCCAGTGTCATTCATATGCTAAACAAAATGACTGCAAACTTTATATGGGGAGGAAATAAGGAGAAAAGCAAATATCACTTGTCCAAACTATCAGACCTTACCCTTCCTAAGAATCAGGGGGGATGGGGAATAATGGATCTCCGAACTTTTGGGAGGGCTTTGTTATGCAAATCATTATGGAGGCGTGTTTGGGGACAGTATATGGAGCAGATCCATTAAGAAAAAGTATATGGCAAGTAGAGATATCTCGTTTTGGTACAGGAAGGGATCGATAGGGTCTTCTCATGGTTCTGCCATCTGGATGAGTTTTAGGAAAATTCAATCTTTTTTCCTACAGAACCTGGCCTGGAGCTTTCAAACAGGGAATAAGGTAATTATTGGACTTGACCCTATATCGGGTGGGGAAGATGATATAAATATAACAAGACAACTAATGGAATTTTTCCATCGAAAGGGGTTTTTTACATGGAACCAACTCATCTCAGATTGGCAGGGGCCTTTTCCCATCTGGAAATCTGCTTCGTCATTGGGCTTAAAAGATTCATTAGCTCAACAGTGGACTCAGATCCAGTGGATTATAAGGAACAGAGGAATCTGTAGAACTGAAGCCGAGGATATTCTTATCTGGAAGGGGAATGGTGGAAAGGACATGGCTACTGTTAAAGATATCTACTCAACTCTTATCAGGTTTCAATCTTCGCAATCACTTAGCATTTATCCCTTATCTTTATGGAAAACTGGAAGCCCTCATAAAATCATCATTTTTTCCTGGTTAGTATTCCATAACAAAAATCTAACGTGGGAAAACTTGCAAAAGAGGAACTGGTCAGGCCCTAGAATATGTTTAAGTTGTAAAGCAGAGGTTGAAAACAACCTTCACATGTTTTTGCATTGCATTCACTCTCTCCAGCTTTGGAGGAACCTTGCTTCCTTTTTTGGTTTCAATTTTGTTCCGCATCCTTCACTAAAAGAAGCTTTGTATTGGTGGAGCAACCAGAAAGCAATTTGGAGACCTATTCCTCAACTAGTGTTTTGGTCTATCTGGAAATGGAGAAACAACACTTTGTTCCAAAACAGAAAGGAATCTTTTGGATCCATTTTTGAAAACATCATCACTCTTTATAACTCCATCCCTCTCAAGGTTTCTCAGCATAAATCGGAAAAATCAAAGGAGCAGACAACAAGCCAAATGAATCTCCCAAGAGCTTATTTTGATGGGGCGGCACAAAATGGTATATGCGCATGTGGGGTTTTCATAGTCATGAAAGAAGATCAACATTTTTCTATATACTGGAATGGGAGAAAAGGAACTAACAACAAGGCTGAGGCTATGGCGCTATCAGGGTTACTATACTTTAGCTTATTCCTAAATATTCCGTCTTTAAAGATCTATGGAGACTCTAAAATAATTATTGACCATGTCACAACAAAGAGTATTATAAAAAATCAACACCTTTCTGGATGGATGAACAGAATTGACACACTATGGAAAAGGAGGAATGACTATTCTATTCATCATGTCAACAGATCCCAGAATACACACGCTGATGAATTGTCAAAGAGAAGACTCCTAACTCAATTGAGAAATTGGAAAATGGACATAAAAATGGAAGCTGAAACATATTCGATTCAGGACTTTTCTCTACCTGGCTCATAATTCTCTTGTTTCATATCATCTCCCAGGTATGTTTCAAAGCAATATTTTTTGTACATAAGGCATTCTCTAGCCCAGCTAGCAGTTATCGACCTCTATTGAGGTTTTTTCTTATCCAGGCAATCACCCTGGTAAAAGCACTGCTTTTTCCCTTTGATGTATTGCACATGAATATTTCTTTTTCCGGTACACTTGGGTACTTTTGGCTTTCAGGCAATTTTGCTTCTCACTTTTCCCAATCTGGTTGTACAGCCATGTTATTTCTCCCATCTCAGACTATACTCATGTATTTATATGATTATTGGTTTTTAATACTATCAAGCTTTTTTTGTACTGAAAAAAAAGTGCTATTTCGTTTCTGAGAGTTCTGGCGAGTCATATTCATTAATTAGGAGTGACACTCTGGCTCAATGTTGCATTAATCGTTATCGGGATAATATTGGCGCGAGGAAAAAATTGGAAAAAATCGGGAAAAAATCGTTTGGCACAAAAAATTCATCTTTTTTCATTTTTTTTCAATTTTTTTAATATCTAAACCATCTACAACATAAAATAAATACATTGACACATAAATATGATAAAAGAATTAATATATAAGATGTTTAATATCATTTCTAGTGCTAAAATCACACATAACAGTGAATCATGTCCTGAATAGTAAGTCCTGACTCCTGAGTCCCAACTCAGCTTCAAAATATCAACAAAAAATATAATAATGTATCTCATGAGTCATAATGTCATATACAATAAAATGAAGAAAATAACTAAAGTCTAGTACTATTGATTTCCTCTGCCCCTCTTGCGAGAAAATGCCACAGCTTTCCCTTTCCCTCTAGATGTAGATGTTGGTGCTGGTGGAGTTGGCAGTGGAGTCTGCTGTGCTCTAGAAGCTGAAGAACTAGAAGTAGGAGCTATAGGAGGTAGGCCACGTCCTCTACTGGTGGCAAGGGTAGCCCGAGCAGGTGGTGTCACCTCCTCTTGTTCCTCCTCCTCCTCCTCTTGCTCCTCCTCCCCTCCACTACACCCTGCACTAACCAATCATCAATAGACTCCATGAGAGGCCTCTCGGCCTCAACCCTCCATGCAGTAGTGGTGTCAATCCCATCCAATGAGATGGCCTCCATATCAGGTGTCCTCTCAAGTTGCCTCACCCACAATCGAAGATTGTAGTAGACGTAGACCATGTCATTAAGTCGCTTGGACTCCAACCTGTACAAAGATCATGAAATAATAATTAATAATTAAAAAAAAATATTGTTTAATGAATTCAAAAATTTATTTGGAAATTTGCAATATTTTAAATGTTTAAGTGTTAACCTGTTGCGCTTCTTGTTGTGTATTTTTTCAAATACACTCCAGTTGCGCTCACATCTTGAGGAGCTACATGTTTGGCTGAGGATGCGAATGGCAAGCTTTTGCAAAAGGGGTACCCTGCCACCATACATTCTCCACCATGCATCTACAACAAAATTACAATTTTTTTTTAAATAAACATAAAAAAAAATGGAATTTGAAGAAACAATGAAATTTGAAACAAAGTTACAAACTAAAAAATACATGGCATTTTAATCGTCCTATCAGTGACAGCCATTTCAAAGCCAAATGTGCCACCTGCCATCCTATATGTCTCAATTTCTTTAGAGATCTCTATACGTTCTGCTGGAGATTGCACCATCTTCTGGACACAGGATAAGAATCCATTTATGATCTCAACATCAAATACAAACCCACATGCGTAAGAAAATGCGGGGTTCAGGAAAAGCCCAGCAGCATGAATGGGACGATGGAGTGTGTTGTTCCATCGCTCATCAATCACTCCCCATAGGAGTTGTCTCTGAAACCCATCATCTCGCTTATCATCATAGTAGGCCCGAATGGCTTCTTTGGCTCTGTCCATGGCCTCATACGAATAGCCCATTGCGGGCTTCTCACCATCAACTAACCAAAGAACCTTTACCAAAGGTTCAGTAACGGCGCACACCTCCTGCACTCCTGCCCAGAAGTCTTCCTGGTATGAAACTAGTCTGCTTACGACCTCTCCCTCTGGTTTGCGGCTCATTGGCAAAGCACGCCACTCCTCTGAAAGAAACATTCTCTTCACATCCCACATAGAATTCAAGAGGGATTGAAGAAATATGAAACTGGTGGCAAATTGTGTAATGGCGGGGCGCACTAACTCTTTGTTGTTGGTGAATCTTCTCATCAAGCTAAGCATAGATGTATGGTTATATATAAATTTTGTAATGCTTTTGGATGACTCAACAATATCTTTGACAAAGGGAATTTTCCCTATGTCCTCCAACATCAAATCAATACAGTGTGCAGCACAAGGTGTCCAAAATAAAGTAGGATGCCTGTCCATAAGCATCCTGCCAGCGGCAACATAATTTGCAGCATTGTCCGTTATGACAACATTTTCCGCACCCACCTCCAAAATAAACACATCTAGCAAATCACATAAAGTTCTTGCATCTTTGATTTGTGCAGATGCATCAACAGATTTGATAAACATAGTCCCCTTGGGACAACTAACCAAGAAGTTTATAAGGGTTCTTCCCTTTTGCTCAATCCAACCATCTGACATAACAGTGCATCCTGTTTGTGCCCATGATGCCCTAAAATCCTCCAATTTTTGGGTGCAGTCAAGCTTTTCATTTTGAAAAATCCGGTCTCTGAAATCATGATAAGAAGGGATTTTGTACCTTGGGCCAACAGTTGCAATAGCATCAATAGCAGGTTGGAAAAATGGATTATTCCTTACAATGCTGAAAGGAATATCACTCCAAAGGAAAATTTTGCCAGCAACTTGTCAGCTTGTTATTTCTCAGTTCTTTTTAGCATTGAACTGATAGATGGCTGTGAACCAGGTGTGGTTCGAGGAACAAAAAATGATGTGGCAGCTACCGGATTGTTTGATGCTGCAGTAGAACCAGTGCCACTTGCTTCAGTTGACTTTTTTAGTTGCCCCTTCACTTTTTCTTTGGCCTCTCTATTCTAGTATAAAGCTTCCAATGCTTTCATGGCTCTTTGGATGAGTTCGGGATTTGTATTTTTGCAAGGCCCTACATCAAATCCAAGTATTTTTGCAAGGTGATACTTCAATCTGTACACTCCTCCGGACATATGGAACCCACACAACTTGCAAGTCAAGTTTAGTCTATCATTCGAAGCATCAGGTTCACCAAATTCCCAGAAAGGGTCCAATTTCCTTGGCATGTTTGTTTTTGAACTTTGAAATTGAAAACTTGAATGGTGTTTCGGTGAAGTTGTGAACCTATAGGAAAATAAGAATTACAATTTAGTATTTACAAGTTACAAACTTACAAATTAGTATTTTAATTTTTACATTGACAAAAACTAAAAAAAAATTACATAAAATTTAAGAAACCCCATTCCAAATCCAACCAAAAAAACTAAAAAAACAATACATTGGACAAATGTCAAAAACCCCATTCCAAACCCAACCAAAAAAACTAAAAAAAAATTACATTGGACAAATGTCAAAAACCCCATTCCAAACCCAACCAAAAACATTGAAAAAAACAAAAACAAAGTTTCAAAACAATGAAAACAAAAAAAAGTTGGTGCCCATACTGTTTTTATGGAGATAATCGGTCTCCTCCTTAGCACACTCTTTGATTTTCTCCTCCACGCAGTTGATTTAGCTCCAAAACGGCAAAATCTCCAAGCCTCTCCAAGTCTCCACAGCCTCCGTGCGCTCTGCTGTCCAAATGAAATAAAAGAAATTCGTGTTTTTGCTTATAAAACCGCGCTGCCCCGACTCTCCACGATAAATTCTGAAAAAAATCGCGTATAAAAAAAACACCAGTACTACTCGTGATATTCTCGTTTTCATGAAAAAATCGCACTAAAACGATAAAATTGCGATTTTAACAACACTGCTCTGCTAGTCATTTTCAGTAATTAATAATTAGAGTGTTAATTTTCCCGATTTAAAGTGCTATTTTGTTTCTAAGAGTTCTAGCTAGTCATATTCATTAATTAAAGGTGACGCTCTGGCGAGTCATTTTCATTAATTAGGGTGTTTAGAAGATATGTATGTCACAAAAGTAATCTAATCCATTCGAAGTGAACTTGCAATTTCTTTTTAAAGAGTTATGGCTAGCCATATTCATTAATTAGGAGTGACAATCTGGCTAGTTTTGCTAGTCAATTTCGTTTTAAAGAATTCTGGCTAGACATATTCATTAATTAGGAGTGACACTGGCTAATCTGGTTCGTCATATTTATTAATTAGGAGCGTATATGTAACAAAAAGGAATAGATTCTATGAGAATGAGATTGTTGGTATCTCATTGAGATTGTTGGCATCTCATTTCTTCCGGTCTGATTAGTAAATTTTACAAATACGGGCATAATTCTGTATAATATATTTTACAAATACGGCATAATTCTGTATAATTTTATTTATGTTGTTATATGTTAGAGAATATGTATGTAACAAAAAGTAATCCTTTCGATGAGAATGAGATTGTTGGTATCTCATTGAGATTGTTCGCATCTCATTTCTTCTGATCTGATTAGTAAATTTTACAAATACGGGCACAATTCTGTGTAATTTGGCTCATATTTACGTTTAAACTTCAATTAGAGCTCATGCAATGTAACCGAATTTTTGTGGTTTAAATAATTTGCTTCTGTCAGTTGATAAATTTGTGGGTGAGTGTTTTTTGTTTTGTTTTTTTTTTTTTAATTTATAGTTGTTAATAAATTAATGAATGAGATTTTAAAGTTTATTAGATTAAAAATAGATTATGTAACTATTAGTTTCTATGTTTTTTTGTCTTTTGCAATTCAATTATTTTCTTATTCAAATTGATGATGAGCTGACCTATCTTTCTCAGAGTCCCCTCAATGAAAAAGAAATGCCAAGAAATCATTGCTAACATATTGCCATAGCTGTCCCTGATGTCCGTGAAAGCATACATTCCAAAATGAAATGTCCAAGCTTTTTTAGGTATTTTCCACATATCGTTTCACACAGAAGTTGATGTCAGCTAGTTATTAATTAATCAATAAGAGTCTTTGCTCTCCAAGGAATGTTAGCTCCAATGTACTCTTTTCCCCATATATGCTTGTAGAACTTTTCCATAACAAAATTCTTTAACTACTTGCTATTTATGAAAGCCGCATTGAAGTAGATATTCCATTTATGCATCCATTTGTTGTTTTATCTTATCCATATTTTCTTTCTTTTACATACCTTAATAATAACTTCAATGAAAGCTGCCCTATTTCACTCCATTTATCTCATAAAAAACCAAAAATTTTGTCTGAACTTACTCTTACTCATACTCATGTAGATGGTTTTAATACGTTATCTCATAAGAAACCAAACATTTTGAAACATTTTGTCAGAACTTGCTCATGCTCCTGTATATTTGTTCTTATTAAGAGCTAATTTCTTTAGTTGACATCTGGAACTATATCTGCGGGGTCCACTCCAGCAGCAACCAACATCAACACTGAATAATCAGGTTATTATTTGCTGTCCTGAGTTGTTTAAATCTTATATAAATATATATTTCGTTGAATATACATATGGCTCATCTTCAATTGATTCTGTAGTGCAGCACTATTTGTATTACTGACGCAGGATGAATTAACTGATTTAACAATGAATTCAGTTTCTACTTATGTGCCACTGGAACTAATGGGAAATTCATTCCGTTTCTTCTGCGCTTTGAGGTAGGCAGCTCGATATGTCATAACCTTTTATTTTCAATATTAATGTAATTTCTTTGCTTTCATTTACATGACATATTAGACGCCATTCATACACGGAATACAACATTCTGTATGCATGTTTAATTGCCATAAGGAGTTTTGATTGTGTTTGCTTTGTTAGAGTTTCATGGGTTTACAATAATTATGATTTTAAGGTTTGAGTGTTTTAATTCAAAGTTTAAATGGGAAAGGCACAATTAATATAGTTTTATTTTTTTATAATTCTCTTTATATGTGTATAATTTATATTTTTTTTTATAATTTTTTATATGTGCATAATAAGATTCCATTCAGAATTTAATACACTGAACACAACATTTTGATGTACGAATAGAAGGAAATTTGATTAGGTTGGCCTGTTTAAGAATTTGTATATTTTTATTATAATAATAATTATAATTTTAAAGGTATTTTTATTATAATAATAATTATATTTTTATGTTTTAGTTTAATGTGTAAATATAAATGTGCAAATATAAAAGGTATAATTAGTATTTTAATATTATAGGTTTATATATTAATATTATTTTAGTTATGCAAACAATATTGGTTTGTTTTTTGATATTATTATTAAAAACACATGAGTAGAATCACATAATTTTTCTCGAAATAGTGGTTAGGAGACTTAATGAATCATAAATGTATAATTTGGTTTGTTACTCAATCATTATAGGGTTCATCTTTTAATTTTTTCTAGATAGATTAATTTTTAATATTATAAGGCCAATTTCATTAACTTTTATAAGGCTACTTTCTTTAGATTTTCTAGATAAACTTGATACTTATGGTTGTCAATTGGGTCTAGCCTTTGCAATGGTGAAAATGAGTGTTATCCTCCCCACCCAAGTTCAATTTTCACACGTAACATGTTGAGCTCTTAACGAGTATAGTGTTGTAATGGCCTTAAGCCTTGTGTCGACAAAGCCTTGGGCTTCTATAAAATGTAGTGATACCATCATCATTAAAAAAGGAGATTGATTTTATGATACTTGTTGCTTAATTAATTGTGTGAATATTATTCCTCTATATTATAATTGTTATAAGATGGTGTAGGAGTTTATTTTGGTAGCTAAGTTCAAGTGGTGAGTTAGATAAAAACATGGTTTTGACCAACAACTTAGCAATGGTCTTAGTGGGGATCCCAATATTGATGGTTGGACCTTTGACTGACTTTGTTATGCAAGACCAATTAGAATATTGTATTTGATTACTTTGTTCAATGTGTAGGACAAAAACAATTTAGTTAACTTAATTTAGGGGAAGATCCATTGATTTATTTTACCTTCATGTTTATTAGTGAGCACACTCCTTTACCCTTGACCTCAATTTTATTTTATTTTTTGAGTTTTTCCATCCTTTGATATTTCTGAATTTGTAAATTGTTCTACACTATTTTTCTCCTTTTTTTTTTTTTTTTTAATTTGTAAACGTTTTACACCATTTATATCACATTAATTTATGATAGTCTATTGGTTTCTCATGGAACATAGAATTGATTTTTTTTGTTTTTCACACTGTTGGTTTCTCATGGAACATAGAATTGATTTTTCTTGTTTTTCACACAATAGAAAGTGGTTTTTGCTAAAACTTGAGATCCATCCATTGCCACATTTTTCTTTCCATTTTCCAATAAATTAGGCACATTTATTTTTAATTTAGGGGTATTTTTCCTTGTCTTGAGCTAACTCATGTTCTGAATCATTTCCACCCTTTGGGGACTTCTAATTTACTTTTTCTTACATTTTCATTATTGTTCATGGAGCTCTTACTCCTTTTTTGGAACTTTTTCTCCTCCCTTTTGATTTATATACTTTTGTAGTTTAATTGGTCATCCATAGTCCCTCCACTTTGCTTCATTGCTTTATTTTGTAGTTTTAGGAGTGAAGGAGTGGTGTGGGGACCTCCATGGCTTCCATCATAACAATTTTGCACAAGGATCCATATTATCCACCATTTACTTAAGGTCATGTCCATTGTTTGTTTCTCTAACGAAGAGAACCCTTTATTTATGGAGGTTCAATTAGGGTTCTTACCCTCATTTCTTGTTTGTGGTTTGAAACCTAGCATCCTTGCACCATGCTAATGCTCCTGTCAAGCGCCAACAATTTCCGACACATTTACTTCATTTTAGTTCTCTTATTTCCTTCTCCTTCTCTTGTCCTTAGTCTCCATCCACCATATCCTATAGGTCATATCCATTGTTTGTTTCCATAATAAAGAGAATACTTTCATCCCCTTATTTGTGTTGTTTAATTAGGGTTTCTAACCCTCATCCCTTTATTTGTGTTGTTTAATTAGGGTTTCTAACCCTCATCCCCTTGTTCATGGTTTGAAACCTTATCGTTCACTTTCTCCTATTTCCTTTTCCTTCCATTGGTCTTAGTCTCCATGGCTTGGAGCTATAAGCAACATGTGATGAGAACTGAGAAGACAACATTTCCATTAAGCAGACAAAGGAGGAGGACTAGTGCATTAAAATCTAGCATCCTTGCATCATTTCTATGCTCCTCTTACCCCCTCCCTACTTTGGGTTGCATCATCTCTTGCCTACACATATACTTCATTCACTTTCTCCTATTTCATTTTCCATCTCACTGCCTTTGTTTCAATGTCTTGGAGGTGGGAACAACATGGAGTGAGAAGACTATATTTCCAGCAAGCATCCTAGAAAAGAGGATTAATGCATTACGAGTTGGGGCATCCATAATTTTCAATTGTAAGGGAACTTTATGGATACCCTCTCTTTGTTTTTCTTCATCTTAAATCTAGGTTTTTATTTATACTATTTTACTTTTCATGCCATATCATTTCACTTTATTTGCAATATTATGGAGTCGGGGAGACTCACCCTTGTTTCCCCTCTCCATGAAAAATACAAGTGCACAATAGGTCCCTACCCCTTTTGTTTATTTTACTCATTGTGTGCCTATGTTTGGATTACTTACTACTTGTTACAATCTAGATTCTTATCCAACTCATAGCCAACCCTCTCTTCCTTACTCCTCATAGCTTAATAATTTTTATTTTGCAAATGGAAATCAATTAACATGTAGGAAACAACATAGCCATCTATCTCACTAGAGACGGTGGGTTGAAGAACTATTTTTTTTTTGGGGGGGGGGGGGGAGAGTATCACTCTTTTAATTTCATGCACTAGTCCAAACAAGCTAAAGGAACCATTTTCTCTTCTTTTGTAATGGCACATGGAAAACATATGAAGCATGAAGCTAACTCCTTTCGATCAAGCATAAATCTATCAATCTAGATCAACAAACCCTCTCTTCTTGGTATATATTTTCTCTTTCCCATTCTTAGTCTTAGTTATATCCTATGGGACTCAAACTAGCTCTTAGTCATTTCACTCATTTGAGGTGTGACAAGCAATTTGGTTCCCAAAATATTTGTTACTTTTATGGTTTTTGGTGGCTTCATCATGGCCCAACACCAAGTCCCAAGCTAGTTCATACCTTTGATGGTTTCTTGTGGTTTGAACCCACAATTCATGGGTTGTATTTACATTTTTATAGAAAGGATCCCTTCTTTGCTCCCTTTTTTGAGTGCAAGTATTCTTTTCCCCACTTCCCTCCTCTTTCCCTTCCTAGTTCCTTCAGTCTCCCTTTTCATCATTGGTCTGTTGAATTTTGTAGCTATTGTTAGTTTTCATAATTAATATTTTAACCTTTTGACTATGTACGACATGTTATTCATGTCATTTTTAATTTAGCCCTTGAAATACAATTAATATAAGACATGTTCTTCAAGTCGGTTACAAAAGAGAAATTCTGAATTTTCAAATTTGAATTTTTGGCTCCAAATAAGGTCAAGTCGGCTCTCCTTAAAGTCAAGTCAGCCCTCGACAGAGGGATGCCCATTTGGCCAAGCATAATCACTATATATAAGACATTCGACCTCCTCTTGGGAAATTACGATTACACAAGACAAAAGACGTTTTCTGGGCATCTAAATCAAGAAGAAGATAAGGACGACAAAGATATCTCATGCATTCTCTCTCTTTTGACCTCACATGTGTGAGTTTCTAAGGGTTTTCTGGGCAACAGTTTTTGGTCAGTAGTAGGGCGAAGTTTCTGGGCAATTCTGGGACACTGAACTTTAGCATATACAGATTAGACTAGGCCAAGTTGATTGGGCATTTTTGTGACTTGACCTAAGGGCATTTTGACTGGGTTTGACCATAGTGACATTACTGGTCTATTTGACCTCGTTCTTGGCTAGAAGAATTAGATGTATCTTTGTTGAATTGAATAATTTCTCTAAGGAAAAGTTTGTTGGGGTTTTCCCCTTTGTGGGTTTTCCAAAGGTAAGCTCGTGTGTCCTTTGTTTGTTGTCTCTTTGTGTTCTTACTGGTATTTTGTTTCTACTATTGAGATCTTCTATGTATTCGCTTTATGATGAAATTGAATTCAAGAAAAGATTAATGTAAGAAATCATAAGAAGTAATTATTAGTTAGAAGATCCTATGAAAAATCAACATGGCCCCCTCCTTATCTCTCAGTTAGGCGTTTTCCATGAACACTCACCTATCTCCTTGAGCCTCCCTTAATCCTCTCTCAAGTATACGATGAATTCTCTTGGAAAATAATCCCTATTATTCCTTGTCTTTTGAGAGCTCTATCTTCCCATACCTCCATTAGGCGGTCCAAATTTCTTGTGGCAACCTTGTTCTTGTAGTTAGCATCGTCATTATCTAAATAATTTTCATGGGTTGCTTCCACCTTTGATTTTTTTTATCAGTTCCTTTTTATTGATCTCTTAGACCTTACGATGTAGGTTTTACTACAAGCCCTCTCTTGGCCTTTCTCTTTTAAGTGCTCTTTCTTTCCCCTTGAATTGCTCTCTGTTTAGACTTTTCACTTTTGCAAGTGAACCCTTTGTTACAACCAAATTTTCCCTCTTAATTTTCTTTATTTTACACATATTTTTGGGAATGGATCAACTTGGTAGCTTCCTAAGTCCGTTTTATTGTAGTGGTGGATAGTTTTCTCATGAATCTTCTACAAGTGATCTTGTATTCTCCTATCAATAGTTGTCTTGCATCTTCTTGAGTATGTGTTGATTTTTCTTAGAAGTTAGTGCTTATTGTTCTTTGACTTTCGGGGGATATATCTCCCCATACTTCCCTTAGGTGGTCCACATTTCTTGTGCCATCCCTCTTTTGTAGTTGGCCATTGCTGTAGAAATTTTGCTCTCTACACATCTTGTAGAGAAACTGTAGATTAGACTGATTATGCAATGTACTAAAGCAAAATACTTAATCTACTTCTATAATCAAACTTACAGAAGCTTAATCAATTTTGAGCAAGATCAAATAGAACACATATAACAAAGAAGAAGATTCAATCACACATGAAACATAGAAGAATACTCTGGGGAAAGCCTCAGCTAAAAACCCCACTATCTGTATTATCATATAAGTGGAAATATCTTAGGATTACACAAAGCTTTAGCTCACAAGCTATCCAGCTCTCAGTACAATCCCTCACTACAGCTCATAGACAGAATAGACAACACATATGCCTTCTTGCAGTCCTCCAAGCCTCCTATTTCCTTTCGCAGTTTCTCCTGGGTCCTCTAGCTGCAACCTGTGTGATTCTCACCTTACACACAACACTGATCTCTGAAATAACTGCGCAATCTTGAAGGAGATAATTCCTTTTGCATGGATGAGTTTCCTTTATAGGAAAGTTCCTCCAACTGATAGTACAATGTCCCTGTCTTTAATTTTGGTCTTTCTCTGAACTGACATGCATTGGTTATTTATGAGAGAATATTCAGTTATCTGGAGAACACTAGTTGCATGCATGCATGCATTAACTGACTGAACTCACAATTAGTTATTCCAATTGTTTGGAACTAATTTAACTGGACTTAACTCAGCTAACTAATTACAACTCAAATACAACTCATCCTTATCTTCTTAATTAAGGGATAACTTCTTCAATCAAAGGGATAATTGTTGCATGTCTTCACAAAGACTTCATGTTTGAATTTCTCCAACTAATTAACTCAAGGTGAATTAATTAATTATTTTTCAAACAGCTAGTGAGACTAAATTCAAATTTTAAATCTCAATTTTGATTCAAGGACAAATCAAAATTGGAATATATCCCGAAATGCTATTTTTAGCATTTTTATTTTTTGTTATTTCCAACAGAGTTGGAGTATATCATGAAATTCTATTTATATAAATGTTATTTTTAACATTTCTTGTTGCTATTTTCAACACTCCCTCTCAACAAGAAAGACATTCAACTCGTACCCGATCCTGAACCTTTGGAATGTTCTGCATGCAACACTTCTCTCAAGTGTTGTTTCTCCAGCAACTCCAGAAACAAAAAATATCCAACTTGAATCAGTATGATGCATCTGTCATCAAAGTCTCTAACTGCTATTGCCTTTGTCGAGTGATTGCTCTAGCCTTTGTCACTTTGATCTCTGACTGCATCAATCACACTGATTCCTCCTGCTGCATCCACGCTGTCGCTGGTCCTATCTCCCAACATTGCATCCACACTACACCTCCTCTCATCATGTTGCATTGTGCTGCCCAATGCTGCACTGCAACTCAATTACTGAGAAGTAAGTATCTGATCTAATTATTGAATTTAGGTTTTTGTGATCCATATCAATTTAGAGAAGAATCTTCAGCGAAAATCACATAGAGATAATTTTTTGTCAACTGACGTCCCTGTTGGGCTAGAAACACCCTCTGATGTTGAAGCTCCCTCTGCCGCTCCATCCGCATCTTTCTCTACCCACTCAGCGAGTCCTGCTACTCCTCGTCGGGGCTCCCGTAGCAAGGTCTAATCAAAGAGGCTGGGTACCTCAAGGATCCTGCCCCTATTGCAGCCTTCTTGGGACTATCTCTTCACATCGCCCCACCTCACACCTGGAGGTATCACTGCATGTGATCCCTTTGCCCACTTGGCTCGAAATTTCCCCCTACTGGAGGTCTCTGCATGAGTGGATGCCTCCACTCGATCTCCTCTCGGCTTCTCCAGTTGTGGCTGCTCCACAACCTCCTGAAACTGCTTCACCAATTGTGGCTCCTCCACAATTGTCTGAGACTTCTTCTGAGGTTGCATGTTGAGAGGTAATATATTCTCGCTTTCAACCACCAAGTCTCCAACATTTGCCTTGCTCCTCAAGGTTTTGCATGCATCTTGAATGTAAGGCTCTGAGTTATTTAACCAGAAATGTAAAGCTCTAAAACATAATATGTGTTTTCTTCAAATCTGTTTGCAGCTTAAATGACTTAACCAACATTCATATAACTAAATTACTCAGTTTGGTATGGAGTACCTACCTGTATTCATGCGGTTGATGATGCCTCAAGCTACTCCCGCTTCTATTACCAAAAGACTGAAACCACCCAACCAAACTGAGCATAACCTCGATACTCAGTCCAGTAAGCTTTTCAGTTGAAGCAGACTGTTCCCCCGTGCCCAGAAACCTCATAACAACAAGGCTCTCCTTCTGTTGGTAACTCCGATTTATAAATTTCGCCCCTCTTCAGTATGTCTCTTCCCTTGGTTTTTTCTTCTGCTCCTAATGCCCCTCCAAAATTGTTCCCTGCCCCTATATGCTATTTCTTGGCGGTGGGTGCCCCCTCCACCAGCGACCCAACGCTTCTTATGGTGACACCCTTACCATGTCACGTGATATGTATTTTCTTTTAAAGGTATATTGATACGTATTATGGGTTTTGGTTTAATATTCTTTTTTGTTTGTTTTTAATATAAAGGTCCTAGGTTCATACTAGGTACCTTATCTTTAATATATATATATATATATATATATATATATATATATTTTTTTTTCATCTTATAATCATTTTATTAATTTATTAATATTCTAAGATATATAATTATATAACCATATTTTAAGATTAGCTTAATTTTTAACATCTATCTCTTTATAATTATTTTTACGTTATACATTTTAAATTTATATCATTGTTATTTGCCCATTAATCATGATGCATTAAGCAATATGGATGTTGATGGGTGAATATAACTTCTATTTGAAGGAATGTCATGATATTTAATACTTATAGTTAATTTAGTATATAAATATTAGTGCGTTACATGCGATACATGCATATGTAGCTATCATATGCATGCTAATATTCTTGTGTTCTCTATATTATAGATAGGTCGTTACATACACCCCCCCTTCAGAAAACTTCGTCCCGAAGTTGGAGTTTTTATCTTATATGAATACTTATGATAGCAATTAGTACATTCTTCTTAGGATTGTGTATCGAGGTTAAATTATCACTTAATGTGAGGACACTATAAAATTGGTGTTTTGAATACTTCTAGCTTTATAACTTTAATGATCATGCCTTACTTCAATCAGGTTCCCAAGCTATTACAAAATCATCCTATCCTTCCTAATCTCTTCCACCCCCATCCTATCCGTCCTCTACTGGAGTATGCCATGGCGTCAGTTATACTGACCTAACCATTCATAAACTCTAAGGATGGCAGCGTCGACTATACCGACCTGATTCCCGGAGGGCATTCGACAGCCATCATCACATGTCTAGGGGAGCGTGATTCGCACAGTCCTCCCATGACTCCAGGGTTCGGAGGATAAACGGTGGGCAACACCTCCACCCCTCCCAGTAGAATCAGGGTTAATACCCTATCATGGAATCTCTTTGAGCCTTAATTGTTCTGAAGTTTCTGTCATCACGTGGTCATTTTGGTAACGGATATTATCTGCAATCATAAACACTTGTCCATGCATTTATAAAATGTGCATTAACATATTCAAAAACAAATAGCTTATGTATAATTCATACATGTCAACTACAGTATAACATACTTTGCCATATTCTATTCATGTCATTAGCTTTCATATTAAAATGTAATCATTCTTTGATTTCTATCTCATCAATCATATTGATATGCATAAATGAAACAAAATTATAATATCTTAATTCCCATCAGAAGCAAAATTACTCAAATATTTAAACTTTACTTTGATAACTATAATTTAGTAAGATCAATAACATATTCCGTCTTGGTATCCACGTACTAGTGGGATTAAACAGATAACATATCATAAAAAAAAATCACGTTTATATGTGATCATTCCAAAATGGTTCAGAGTCTCTAATTTAAAGTAAAGTAAATATATACAAAACATGGTTTAAAGTTCTTCAAAATTGACACTATTTTTGACATATGATTTCTGTATCTTCCCAAGTAGCCGATCTAGGACTATACTTGCCCCACTGGACCTTAACTTGGTCTACCAGACGATTCCTGAGCTGTCGAACCCTACGTTCCAGTATACGTAATGGTTCGATCGATATGATTTCTTCGTCCGATACCTGCAGTTCCTTCCATTGAAGGTTATGAGATTAGTCAGCTATGTAATGTCTTAATACAGATACATAAAATACATTATGAAATTTATGCAAGTGAGGTGGCAGTGCAAGACGATAGGCGACAGGTCCAACTCTTTCCATGACTTTAAATGGTTCAATAAATCGGGGTGATAACTTTGTCCCTTTTCCGAATCGAATAGTACTTTTATTCGGTTTGATGCAGATGAAAACCTGATCCCCTACCTCATACTTCCTATCAGTTCTGTGAGTATCAACATAACTCTTTTGTCTATCCTGTGCTTCTTTTAACCGCTGTCTAATTTGTTTTACTTGCTCTTCCATTTCTTGGATTAATTCTGGCCCTACTATCACTCGATCTTCTAATTTGTCCCAACTTAACAGTGTTTTGCAAGGTTTGCTGTATAATGCTTCAAATGGAGGCATTCCGATTGAACTGTGATAACTGTTATTGTATGCAAATTCGACTAAGGATAAATACTTTTCCCAGTGCGATTGCTGATCCATAACATACATCCTCAACATATCTTCAAGTACTTGATTTACCCTTTCTGTTTGCCCATCAGTTTCAGGATGATAAGTTGTGCTTAAATTTAATTGAGTTCCTAAGGCTGACTGCATGCAAGTCCAAAATCTTGAAGTAAACCATGAATCTCTATCTGATATAATCTTCTTAGGTACTCCATGAAATCTGATAATTTTGTTTATGAATACTCGAGCTATGTCAGCAACTTCGTAAGTATCTCTTACATGAATGAAGTGGGCGCTTTTCGTTAATTTATCCACTATTACCAGAATGGCATTGTGTTTTTGAGAAGTAAGAGGTAGCCCAATGATAAAATCCATAGAAATGATCTCCCATTTGGTCACAGGAATGTCGTGAGGTTGTAAGAGACCCGCTGGATGACAATGATTTGCTTTTACTTGTTGACATTCCAAACATCTTGCAATGAATTGAACGATATCACGTTTCATGCCCGACCAGAAGAAGAGTTTCTTGGCATACATATACATTTTCTTTACTCCAGGATGTGCACAATATACTGCTCTGTGAGTTTCCTTAAGAATGGTGTCTCGAAGATCCCTATTATTAGGAATATACATCCTTCCATGAAATCGTAAGATTCCATCATCTTCTAGTTCATATCCTTCAAACTTAGATTCTTTTGGCTTTTTATTTTCAAGACTAGATCTTACCTTTAAATATCAGCTATCTTTTATGAGATGTTCTAGTACTTATTGCGTTAATTCTACTTTGATAGGTATGAGGGAGAATGTCCGAGGTCTTCTGCTTAAAGCATCTACCACTACATTTTATTTTCCTTTAATATATGATATTCCAAAGTCATATTCACTTAGGAATTCACTCCATCGTCTTTATCTGGCATTTAAGTCTCTTTGGGTGAACAAATATTGTAGACTTTGATGGTCGCCTTTAAGTGTAAAACTTCGCCCCACTAGATAGTGTCTCCAAATCTTTAAAGTTAGTACTACGATGAGTAGCGTAAAGTTCTTCATGATGCTTTAACTTTCTTGAGACATAAGCTATTACTCCTCTATCTTGCATTAACACTGCACCTAGCCCATGTTTGGATGCATCAGTACATACCGTAAAATCTTTGTCCATATCAGGGACTCTTCAGATTGGTGCATTGGTCAGTGGTCTTTTGAGTTCAGAGAATGATCTATTACATTCCTTAGTCCATTCATACTTAATATCTTTACGCTGAAGGGTTGTAATCGGCTTTGCAATTTTGGAAAATCCTTTCACAAATCTTCTGTAGTAACCGGCTAAACCCATAAAGCTTCGTACTTCATGTGCGTTTTTCGGTATTGGCCATTCCATGATTGCTTTTACCTTCTCTAGGTCTATTGAGATCCCTTCATCTGATATGATATGACCTAAGTAATGAATCTTTTCCTGAAAGAACGAACACTTGCATAATTTTCCATAAAACTGGTGTTTTCTGAGGTAGGATAACACTATCCGTAAATGGTTTTCATGCTCTTTCTCATTCTTGGAATAGATGAGTATATCATCTAAAAAGACTTGTACAAATTGATCAAGATATTTGCGGAAAACATTGTTCATAAGGTTCATAAATACTTCTGGTGCATTTGTTAATCCAAATGGTACCACAGTAAATTCATAATGTCCAAAGCGTGTTCGGAATGCAGTCTTAGAAATATCGCTTTCAGAAATCCTTAGCTGATGATAGCTTGATCGAAGATCAATTTTTGAAAAGACAACAGCTCCTTTCATTTGATCGAATCATCAATTCGAGGCATAGGATATCGATTCTTTACTGTAGCTCGATTCAAGTCTCGATAATCTATGCATAATCTTAAGGATCCATCTTTCTTCTTGACAAAAATTACAGGAGCACCCCAAGGTGATATACTGGGTCGAATATGTCCTATATCCAATAGTTCCTTCAATTGAATTTGTAATTCTTGAAGTTCCGGAGTTGTCATTCTATAAGGTGTTTTAGAAATTGGTTGAGTACCAAGTTTCAATTCTATTGTGAGATTTAGCTCTCTTTCAGGGGGTAATCCTGGTAGTTCCTTTGGAAATACATCTGGAAATTTGGCTAACACCAGATATTGTTTTAAGGATGGTCATTTTTCTTTACTTACTTTTTGAATTACATATGCCTGACAACCTTTTCTTAAGCAACGCTTCATTTTCATTGCTGATATGTAGCGTAAAGATACTTTTCTCTTGATACCTTGAATTTGGATTGCTTCTCCTTCATCATTTATACCTAGAATTCTTTTCCCATAACAGTCTACCCAAGCTTGATGAATTTATAGCCAATCCATACCTATGACAAGATCATAAGTCCCTAAGGTTGTGACATAAACTTTCAATTTAGTCGAACAGACCCTTAGGTCAATTTTGCATTGATCCACACTCAAGTCTACGGATTGGAGTTCTCCTCAGGCCATTTCTACCTGTCTGAAATCATTTTGTCTGTGAGCTGCCAACCCATATTTGTTTAATGCATATGACGAAATGAAACTATTTGTGGCACCAGTATCAATTAAGATTTTGAGTTTTATACCATTAATAATACTGAAGATTCCACTATAGTGGATTGATGTGCTGCTTGATTGTTGTTGACTAATGCATGAATTCTATGATTGCCTTGGGTATTTGGTATTGGTTCCTTTACAGTCCTATGCAATATATTTGATGAAGTTTCTGGACAATCACATTGAAAATGTGGTCCTCCACATCCCCAACAATTAATCTGGGTCAGTCCTCTTGAATCATTTTGTGAGTTTCTAGATAAAGAGCTTCATTTTGTGAGTTTCTAGATAAAGAGCTTCGCCCTCTCATACCGATTCCTCTCGAATTTCTTCCTCTATTAGCAGTACCATGAGATTTCCATGGACTTGTGTTTGATGATTCAGCGGCTATAGTATTAACTGCCATGGGAGCTCTTGTTCCTACATTTCTTGGGGTAAATCTATTACCATAAGGTGGTCTTGAGTTACCTCCCCTGAAGAAATTTCGGGGAGTCTTTCCTGAAAATCCTGATTGTGGAGGTTCTGCTGGGCCGACATCCTTTTTGATTCCTAGATGTTCTTCTGCATAGCGGCCACATTCTACTGCCTCGGCTACTGATGATGGTTTCCACATCCTAACCAAGGCCCTGATGCGAGGATTTAACCCAAATATGAAGCGTTCAGCTTGACGTTCATCAGAATCTAAGTAGTGAATGTATTTCACAAGCTCCATAAACCTTATCTCATATTCCTCCACTGTTTTATTACCTTGAACTAATGTATGAAAGGCTCCGGCTTGTTGTTCTTGAAAATATGGAGGTAAATACTTCGCACAGAATCTTTCCTCGAACAATTCCCAAGGAACATTATCCGTTGTGAGGTGTAGTTGTTTTTCCAGATTTCCCCACCAAATCAAGGCACTTTCCTTTAATTGAAATACAACAATTTTTGTTTTTGCAAAAGAAGAGTATTCTCTTTCATTCCTTCTAACCATGCTTCATCACGTTCTCCAGCTCGACCTCCTGAAAATTCTGGGAGTTTAATTTTCTGAAGCTCCCTAGAAATATCTTCCTTTGATCTTTTATACTCAAAATTTTTTGGTTCTGCTGAATTGGTTGCTAAGGGTTGAGGTTCTTCTTTGGTCTTAGCCATTGTTGACCCTTTTAATGTTTCCAATAAGGCTTCTAATGAGTGCATTATCATGGTCAACTCTGGTGCTGGAGCGATTGGTGTTGATGATGGTCTTGATGGAGGCGATGATGATGGTGGTGGCGATGGAGATGGTGATGACAACGGTGCTGGCATTAATGACGGGGATGTTGCCTGATCACGTCGTTGTCGCTGATATGTCCTTACCATCGTAATGTTTCCTGTATACATAATAAGATTTGTAAAAAATTTGAGGTATACATTCGGATTTAACATATAATTTTTTGCAATTTCACATTTACAAACGGGTATAGTTTTTTGCTATTTGTATCTGCTAGGCAGATCTTACTGGTATCGAGGTCAAGGAAGGTGGTCTTGCGACCTCCTTCTCCTAATGCAGGGAATCCTATCTTAATGCGTAATAATACTTATTTTAATGCATGAGTCATTATAAACCTTGGTTTTTTTTTTGTTTTTCGTTTTTGTTTGTTTTTTTAAACATTAAACTAAGAGAACACTGAGTATTCGAATATAATCATTTTATTGTTAGAGGCCAACTTAGTCTATTTTCTCTTTATAGTAAACAATATACATAATATCACTACTTTACATAATCTAAAAAAATAATAATAACTAAAGTTCTTTACTGATTAATCTAACAATATTTTTCTTCATTAAAATGAATAATTTTCGTAAATGGAATGTGGCCCGTTAAATTATAATTCATCAAATATATTATATATTACGATATATAATATATATCGTGTATAGTTTATATGATAACCACGTATTTAACATGGTTCGGATTCTGTTCAGCGGGCTTATGCTCCTTAATAAAAATATGTTGCAAACAATAGAAATCCATATAAGGCTTGCTAATATTTGAATGGTTGTTGAATAATCGAAATTCTTATGTAGGTGTATGTGATAGCGTGATAACGAGGTTTGGTCTAAGGTCCATTTTTAGACTCTGGTCCGAAAAAGGCGTGGCCACGTGGGTTGATGGCAGTTCCCGATGGGTTGTGTGGAGGTGGTCGGGTTCCAACCTGGCCTGCTCCATTTTAATACAAAGGTGGGCACGTTTTGATATGGTTTGGTGCGGAGTGTAGCGTTTTATATAATGATTTTTTTGGAAGGTTGGTGGTTCAAACCTCTGCCCGACCCTTCCGCCTTCTACACGGTTATCATATGACATAAATATTGCATATTTTGATATGGTAAGTTTAATGCTGGATATGGTTGGATATATATCGTATGATATATTTACGATACATAGTTGCAGGGGAGTGCCCCCCCACCTCGAACCCACTTCCGAATCGCGCTCCGGGCGGGAGCGCGCTCCCAAAAAAAAATTTGCGCTCCCTGCCATTTTCGGGAGCGATGTAGGGAGCGGTCGCTCCGTCGCTCCCAGAGCGAAATTTTAAGCCCGGGAGTGATCGGGGATCGATCGCTTCCGATCGCTCCCGGGCATTAAAAAATCACTCCGAGAGCGTTTCGGGCGGCGTCGGGAGCAATCCGGCGGAAAAAAATTCCACGGACCTCAAATTTTTTTTTTTTTTTTTTTTGTTTTAAAAGCTCAATGGGCCTAAAAAAACTTCATTATCACTTCATTGAGTTGAGTTTGTTGGAGAGCAAGAGCAAAGGAGCAAGGAGAAGCGAGGAGCAAGCCTGCAGAGGTAAGTAACTTAGTAATTTAGTTAGTTTAATTTAGTTAGGTAGTAATTTAGTTAATTTAGTTTAAAAATCATGAATTTAACTTAAATTAATAAATTAAATTAATTAATCCCAATAAATTAAATTAATTTGCAGATTCAAAACCCTACAAACATCAAACACCATGGACCTGGCTATATTTCTTGGCATTTTCCTCTTCTTGGTCACTTTTATGGTTATTATGGTGCTGGAGAGTAGGAAACGGAGGGGCCAAACTGAAGAGGGGGATGAAGAAGCTGGAGAAAGTCGAATTGGTGAAAACCCCGGTGAGGAGGAGCTGGAGGAGGGTGAACATGACCCTCAAAAAACTAAACAAGACCAAACCCCATTGTGGAAATATGTTAACAGGGTTGAAACAGGGAGAGGGGGTGGAACCACTAAATTTCATTACCCCCATTGCAACACTGATTACACAGGTTCATACACCCATGCTAGAAGACATCTCTGCGGGAAAAGGCCATGGGATGGAGACAAACAAATAGGAATCAAAACTTGTACAGCGGTGTCAGCAGCGGATAGAGCCAAATACATAAGGGAAGAGGAGGAAGCCCAATACAAATCAAAAAAATCAAGGGGTGTTTTTGAACCAAGCTCACAATCACAAAGAACTCCTTCAACATCCTCCCAAGGCAGTGGATATGGAGGCACAGGGTCATCATCTTTAAGGCGTAGAACCATATCAGATTTCCTTGATGAGGGGTGTAGGAATGATGTGGATTCAAAGGTTTACAGGTTTCTCTATGCATGTGGGATACCATTCAATGTTCTTCGCTCACCTTATTGGCACAAAATGGTTTCTGCCATAAATGATGCCCCTAAAGGATACAAGAGCCCTGGGTATGACAAGGCAAGAACCGTTGGCCTTGATCATGAAAAAGCAAAAATATTACATTCTTTGAATAGAATAACAAGTTCTTGGACTGACCATGGGGTGTCCATTGTATTTGATGGATGGACAAATGTAAAAGGCAAGCCATTGATAAGTGTTCTTGTTGTGTCTGTTAGTGGTCCCATCTTTCTAACTGCACATGATTACTCAGACAAGTTCAAGACCGCCATCAACATTGCAGAAGCATTACTTGAAACAATTGGCCGTTTTGGGCCATACAATGTCATCCAAGTCATCACTGATAATGCTTCTAATTGTAGGGCAGCGGGAGCAATTATTGAGGATAAATACCCCAACATATTTTGGTCTGGATGTTTGGTTCACACATTGAACCTTCTGTTGCATGATATTGTCAAGAACAAAAATGAACAATACCAATGGATTGGTGATTTGTACAAGAAAGGCAAACAAATGATAAAATTTATTACAAATCATAGCAATACCCATGGCCTTTTCCACAGTCACTCGAGATTGGAGTTGTTGAAGATTGCGAAGACCAGATTTGGTAGCATTTACCTCACCTTCAGGCGCCTTTTGAAGGTAAGAGAGTCATTGGCTAGCATGGTATCAAGTCCACATTGGCAGGTATTAAAGGAAAGGGCTACAAATGTAGCTGACATGGGAGGTTTTGAAATGGTGGAGGAGGCCGCTCTTGATGGTTAGTTTTCGACAAGTGTGAGGCAAGTATTGGATTTCACCAAGCCCATTTATCACATGATTCGGTTTGCAGATACAGACAAACTAGTGATTGGCGAGGTGTATGAGCAGATGGTTACCATGTTGGGGCAAATAAAAGATATTGTTCATAACAGAGATCTCGACTTGTACAAACTGATTCACGATTGTGTGTGTGAACGGTGGAATAGACTTAATCTTCCACTACATTGCTTGGCGTATATCCTTATGCCAAAATACTACTCTACATCTTGGTTGGGCCAACCTGCAGCAGGGGGTGGGGTTAGGACCAAACCCCATTTAGATCCAGAGGTAACTAGAGGATATTTGGAAGCATTAGAAAAGTTGGTGCCTGACAGGGAGGAATGTGCAGCTGTGCGCCTTGAAATAGGCAGATACTTCAGTGGCACTGGTTTGTATGGTAACTTCCATGCAATGGACGACAGAGATAGATTTGATACTCTCACATGGTGGGAAACATATGGCAGCCAGGGACTTTTGCCAAAATTGGAAAAAAAAGTTCTTTCACAGGTTGTAAATACTTCTTCTGTAGAGAGGTGTTGGAGCACCTACAGCTACATACATAATGTGAAAAGAAACAGACTCAATGAAAACCGAGTAGAAAGCTTGGTTTATGTGCACTACAACTTGAGGTTGTTGAGTCATTACTGTGATCGGGCTTATGAGGATCCCACATATAAAATTTGGGACAATCACCCAAAGGATGACAATTTGGAGGATGGCATTGTACATATTGAAGAACTGGAAGAGGAACTTGTAAGGGATGAAGATGAAGCAGCTGCAGCAGCCATGCCACCTCCACCTCCACCTCCACCATCCAATAGTAGTGCTCGAGGTACGAGTCTTGTTCCTTTGCTGTCACCACCTCCATCTACACCCTCACATGGAGGTTCTAGTTCTGGTCGTCGGTCTGTGCGGGAGACTCCTAGAAGACCACCACGACCTGCTTATACTCCTGGAGACTCTCGTGGCAAGGGCCACATGTAGATTTACAGTTTACTTGTCTTTTTTAGTTTCTATTAGACTTTAGTTTTCATAATTGTTGAGTTTTGAGTCCTTGACTCTTGACTCTTGACTCTTGACTCTTGACTCTTTCATATCATAATGATATTTTTTGTAAACAATATATCACTGTGACAATGAAAATTTGAAGTTTGAAGTTGGGCCTTGGCAATTATAACTCATTGGTAATGATTGTGAATTATGAATATGATGCTTCGTGAAAGACTAAAGTTGTTTCATTTCATTTCATTATTCATGTTTCATTTTATAAATTTATAACATTTCATATCATGTTAACAGTTAGAAGTTAGGACTTAGAAATATCTAAGATATTACTTCTTGTAATGGTTAAACTTAGCTTACAAGTACAACTTTGGTGATCAATGATGATAAATGTTATTGAATTTTCAATTTTGAAAGCTTGAAGTTGAAACTTTAAGATTGAATTTGATGAATCATGATTCATGAGACTCAATATGTTGCAGTTGTAATATGTATTTTACTAACTTGTGGACATGGTTGATGACGATTATAATTTCTAGATGATTGATGTGATATAGTTCAATGATCAATCTATGTTTTTTTATGTTTTTTATGTCTAATTCATCATTCTACATGTTTTTGTTGACATATATGTATCAAAAATTAAAAAATATAAAATATATATATATTTTTTAAAAATCGCTCCCGGATTCGCTCCCAAACCGGGAGCTTCTGAAAATGGTCGCTCCCGCTCCCCGCTCCCAAGCAACATTGTTACGATATAATATATCATATATGGCTTATAACATTACCACGTTAACATCATTCTTATTCCCAGTGGTTACTTACATATATTTGACACCTGAACCTTAATAAAATTATTTCCTCGGCCACGATAATCCAGGTTTGGTACGCGCGTCTACATAATAACACGCTGGCATATTTTACGGAGGTGATTGGCGTCTGGTTGTTTTATGATATTTCCCTGTGGCTCAACGCTTAGTTTGTTAACTGGATACTTGACACCGTACCCAGAACATTTATAAATTTTCGGTGGCCCGTATTGTTGTAGAAACATAACGCATCCACCTTCACTACTTTGCCTTATTGCTTGGAAAATGGTGCGAGTAATTGAAGCTAACGTGTGATCTTGCAATCTCGCGGTGCAGCGGAACTCTCTGGCACCCAAGACTCTGTTATATTCCATAAATTGTGTGAGAAATTTCATTTCGGCTCTGATGATGATGGCAACAGGAAGAGATCTTACTGCTGGACTGTCAAGCAATAATTCTCAAAGGCATTCTCTATCTGGAAATATATGCCATAATTTTCCATTCAAAGATGAATTTTCAGACTGGAAATACTACAAAGGCCTCATGAAATCATTGCAACAAACTGGCTGCGGTCATGTGCTTGATCTTTATTCTCAGGGCCTGGCTTCCCAAAAGGACTTCCTACAGCAAGATTTGGAATTTATCGAATTGCAGTATGAAGCAGCTTGGCGAGCAGGAAAGTGGGATTTCTATTGGATTTCTCCTGAATTTAATTATGTCCAATGTGGTGGCCAAAGCAGCAGCCTACGAATTACTTTCAATGCAAATTTACATAGGTCTACTGATAACAGATTGACTATCTTCTAGCGGCAAAACTGCAATACGATGTGCTTCATATTTCACTTCTGTTTTATATGTTGAGCACTGGTGTGAAGAATATTTTGGATCTCTCACATTAGGTGATCCTGATTTTTTTCTCATCATGAGCAGTTACCAGATCATATAGCAGTGCTGATGGCAGCAACCACAAATATTAATGAGCCTGATGGTATCTACGGAGTTCGCTCCCATAAGTTACCTCCGATGTCTATAAGAAGGTGATGCTTACACGTTCGGATTGAAGCTAAAGAATCCAAGAAGATAAACTCTACAGTCAAGAAAGTACAAGTTCTGTTCAACTTGTGAACACCAAGCGGGATAGGGATGACAAAAAGGAAGATTGTCATCTAACCATATTGCACCTATGCTTAGAAGTTGCTGCCGATGGTTTTGAATCATTGGACAAGGATTTGAATTAGTTCACTGATGAGGGAAGGCCGTCAATGAATTAGTTATTCAAATTTTTAGCTAACTTGATTAATGATGCACTCTTCTTTTAGACAGAGTTCATTTTAAGGACTGTAAGGACTGTATATTTTCCGAGTGAACTCTTTGTTTTTAGAGATTTTTAAATCAGGCACCCATATCTTTAACAGACTTAACAGATCCGAGAGTTTGAACCTCGCTCTGATACCAAATGTAAGGCTCTGAGTCATTTAACCAGAAATGTAAAGCTCTAAAACATAATATGTGTTTTCTTCAAATCTATTTGCAGCTTAAATGACTTAACCAAAAGATCGAAACCACCCAGCCAAACTGAGCATAACCTCGATACTCAGTCTAGTAAGCTTCTCAATTGAAGCAGATTGTTCCCCCGTGCCTAGAAACCTAAGAACAAGAAGGCTCTCCTTCTTTTGGTAACTTTGGTTTATAAATTTCGCCCCTCTTCAGTATGTCTCTTCCCTTGGTTCTTTCTTCTGCTCCTGATGCCCCTCTAAAACTGTTCTCTGCCCCCTATATGCTGTTTCTTGGCGGTAGCAGCCCCCTCCACCAGCAACCCGCCGCTTCTCCTTATGGTGACACCCTTCCCATGTCACATGATATGTATTTCTTTTTAAAGGTATATTGATAAGTATTACGGGTTTTGGTTTAATATTCTTTTTTGTTTGTTTTTAATATAAAGGTCCTAGGTTCATACTAGGTACCTTATCTTTAATATTTTTTTTATCATTTTATTAATTTATTAATATAATTTATTAATATTCTAAGATATATAATTATATAACCATCTTTTAAGATTAGCTTAATTTTTAACATCTATCTCTTTATAATTATTTTTACGTTATACATTTTAAATTTATATCATTGGTATTTGCCCATTAATCATGATGCATTAAGCAATATGGGTGTTGATGGGTGAATATAACTTCTATTTGAAGGAGTGTCATGATATTTAATACTTATAGTTAATTGAGTATATAAATCCTAGTGCGGTACATGCGATACATGCATATGTAGCTATCATATGCATGCATCGTATGCATGCTAATATTCTTGTGTTCTCTATATTATAGATAGGTCCTTACATTGAACCTCAAGAGCATACAGATTCTTGACTCATGAACCGATCTGCTTCACCTGTCTCGTGGTGATGTGTCTAGGGAAAACCTTTCTCTTAATGAAGACAACATCATAGCCTTTGTCCTCCAACATCGTGATCGATACCAAGTTCTTCTTCAGTCCAGGCACATAGTTCACATTTGTCAAGGTAATGAGAGCTCCATGCTCCCTCTGAAAAGCAATCGTGCCCACTCCTAAAACACTATACTTCTCATCATTACCCATCTCTATGTGCATCTGGAGGTCTTTCTCCTCTAAGGTACTAAACAAACTCTTTTCGCCGGTCATGTGGAATGAGGCTCGACTGTCAAGAAACCAACCGCAACCCATCATCGATGAAGCCATGCATGCGATGAGGGTAAAATCCAATTTGAATTGAGAGGCCAATGCCTCACCTGCAGATCCTTCCGAGGATCCCTTCTTGGGATTTTTCGATGGACAATTAGTTGCATAATGGCCCACCTCATGACAATTAAGGCATCTCACTTTAGATTTGTCAATCTTCTTCCCACCATGGGAAGAACTCGATTTGGAATGAGAATCCTTCTCCTTCGCTTTCCTTGCCTTATTGGCTAAGGCTAGATTTTCTTCATCCTCCTTGGATGAAGAACCATCTCTGGTGCTCCTCCCAATTTCCTCCTGCATCAGATCCGACCACAGTCGTTCCCAATTTGGCAGTTTCTCTCTTCCATTCACTGAGTCCTGGTAGCTATGCCAGCTCTTAGGAAGACCGAGGAGAGCAAGACTCACCATGTCATCATTGGTTGTCGTGATTCCTACACTTCCAAGCTCATCTCTACAGGTGGTGAGCTTGTTCAGATATGTAGAGATCGTGTCGCCCTTTTCACACTTGATTTTCCGAAGCTTGTCCTTCAGCGCCAGCTTCCTCTGGTTGTTGCTGTTTTGATATAGATCCTTCAATGTCTTCCATATTGAAAACAAAGTCTCCTTCCCATGGAGACTCGAGACAATGTGGTCTCGAACTCCGTCCAGAAGAATCCTCCTCGCTCTCGCCACACTTTTCTCCCATTCCGCCAATTCTTGGGCATTAGCTGCTGCTAGCTTGGGGACTTATTGATCAATGAAGTCCTTCAAACCGTAGTCCTCTAATACCGCTTCCATACGATCCTTACAGGCTATGTAATTCGAGCTTCCATCCAGGGCATACTCGAGTCTCAAGCCATTGAACACCATTGGTGAACTTTGAGATGTGATAAGAAATCGATTATGTACCTACAATCAAGAACTTCAAACTTCGAACTTCTCCCTTCTTTGTATACTTTTCTCTGCTTTGATCACCTTTGCTCCGATACCATGTAGAAATTTTGCTCCTTACACATCTTGTAGAGAAACTGTAGATTAAACTGATTATGCAATGTACTAAAGCAAAATACTTAATCTACTTCTACAATCAAACTTGCGGAAGCTTAATCGATTTTGGGTAAGATCAAATAGAACACATATAACAAAGAAAAAGATTCAATCACACATGAAACACATAAGAATACTCTGGGGAAAGCATCAGCTAAAAACCCCGCTATCTGTATTATCATACAAGTGGAAATATCTCAGGATTACACAAAGCTTTAGCTCACAAGCTATCCAGTTCTCAGTACAATCCCTCACTGCTGCTCATAGACAAAATAGACAACACATATGCCTTCCTTCAGTCCTCCAAGCCTCCTATTTCCTTGCGCAGTTTCTCCAGGGTCCTCTAGCTGCAACTTATGTGATTCTCACCTCACACACAACACTGACCTCTGAAATAACTGCGCAATCCTGAAGGAGATAATTCCTTCTACATGGATGAGTTTCCTTTATAGGAAAATTCCTCCAAATGATAGTACAATGTCCCTGTCTTTAATCTCAACTGGGTCTTTCTCTGAACTGACATGCATTGGTTATTTATGAGAGAATATTTAGTTATTTGGAGAACACTAGTTGCATGCATGCATGTATTAACTGACTGAACTCACAATTAGTTCCTCCAACTGTTTGGAACTAATTTAACTAGACTTAACTCAGTTAACTGAGTTAACTAATTACAACTCATCCTTATCTCCTTAATTAAGGGATAGCTTTCTCAATCAAAGGGATAACTGTTGCATGTCTTCACAAAGACTTCATGTTTGAATTTCTCCAACTAATTAACTCAAGATAAATTAATTAATTATTTTTCAAACAGCTAGTGACACTAAATTTGAATTTTAATTCTCAATTTTGATTCAAGGACAATCAAAATTGGAATATATCCCGAATTGCTATTTATAGCAATGCCATTTTTAGCATTTCTATTTTTTGCTATTTCCAACAGAGTTGGAGTATATCTTGAAATGCTATTTTTAGCATCTCTTGTTGCTATTTTCAACAATTGCCATTGCCTAAATAACTTTTGTGGGATTGTCCCACCTTTATATTTTTCTCTAGTCCTTTATCTTGATCTCATGGACCCTACAATGTAGTTTTCATTACAACTCTTCTCTTTGTCTTTCCCTTTCAAGTGCTTTCTCTTTCCCCTGGGATTGCCCTCATCTTAACTTTTTCATATTTGCAAGTGAGACCATTGCTACAACCTATAATTCCCGCGTTCTTTTCTTTATTGTACAATTCTTTTGGGTAATGGATAAACTTGGTAGCCTCTTTTTTATTGTAGCGGTGCACTATTCTCTCAAGAATATCCTAGTGATCTTGCATTCTCTTATCAATAGATATTTTACATCTTTACTCAATCGTGTTGCTCCATAAGGCCTTTTGTTTTTGCACTAATCTCTTTTGGCTTTTTTATTTTTTCTTTGTTTTATTTCATAGGTTCGTTGACTAATGGAGCAATTTGGCATTCTCCTTCAAACCTTTTCACACTCACCAAGCACACTACCTTCATGGAGGTATAGTAGAGGAATCCTCTCTCCTCTTTAGTTTCTCTAATTATCAAGGTTCTTTTTTGATTCCTTCCTATTGTAGTGATGTATCAATGGTTAATGAAAGTTTTGTTGGAGGATTTGTTTCTTCTTTTCATTCCACGTTGTCTTCATCCACTCCTCCTCACTATATTTTAGTTCCTCCTTTTGGTTGCCCCCTTCTGTCAATATATTCTTAACCCGCATACCCTTCACGATGCACCACACTCTAACTAACCATAGCTCTAGAATCATTATATGCCTTACCTTTGACTCTTTTGCATCCTTAACCCCTAGTATATTTGTCTTGCGCTTCCTTTATAATTTTCGTAGTTTTTCCTACAACCTACTATGTTTCCCTAGGGAACGCACATTGCCATGTTTGTATCATTTGTCACTATTGTATCCTACCTTTTCTTAGCAAGTAGCCGCATCCATAAGTCATTTCCCTCTACCGTAGATAGTGTGTTCATAGTCCATGGCTATCAAACCCTGCTTTGGTGCTAACACTGATTTGATTAGCTGGGTTGCTAAGGTCCCGACAACTTGCTAGATGGGCACACATAGGGTGGGGGTCCATTATGACCTTGGCCCAAGCCCCCACTGTTTAGACTAAACAACCTACTAAATGGTGAAGGGAGGAGACCCAAATATCATCCCAAACCATCCCAAATAAAATCAGTGCCTTAATGGGGTCACTTGGAGTAGAGGTAATCTCTCAAAAATTGTTTAGCTGCCATTGATTTTACTGTACAACGGAAAACTAGATAGGAGATTTAGCAGAACCAAAATATAGAAGATACATAGTGTAACCAATCGATTCTGATCTACAAAAATTATTCTAACCAAATATGTAATTATGTTCAGTTTATGCCACTGTTTAGAGAGTTATAGATCAGAATATTTGCTTCCCTGTAAGTTAGACTATAAAGTCTGCGTAAAAACAGATGGTCAACGACCTGTTAAGTCCACAACAACCACCCTACAAAACTCTAAGCACTTCCAAACTTTATGTGTACGGGTGGAGAGGTATGAGGATCAAATTTGAGTTGTGAGGCCCCTCCTCAACCTAAAACAACTAAAAAAGGTCAATTTCCAGCAAGCTGGATATTCTTCTCAAAATTATGGGTGAAACCCTCTTGGGCAAAGTGCCAAAGAATTTCTAGATTTTAAATTGTACCTTTAAAGTAGTTGGAAATTGCATGAAATTTACTATAAAATAATTGATGATGATGTAATTAGGTGCAATAGAGTAAATAAACAGGTTTATGGAACATATGATTTACTTGGAATGCTAAAACCCCTGATTTTGTAGTAGATCCTGTAAGTTGTACAAGTAATTTTTTGTATTTGCAAGACAATTTAACTAGATACAAGCATAAAATATGCACAAAAAGTTACTTGTAGCTTTCCTTCGTTATATCTATATCAATTTTACCATTTTTCCACAAGGAGGTGCTTGCTAAATAAAATAAACAATGAAAAATCAGCAAGCAAATTAATTGTAAACTAAGTGCTGAAAATAAATAATTTTGAATGTTTTAAGAAAAGAGTGGTTGTTGAGTTTTACACATGTGCCTTACCCCATCTTTGTGGGAGCGCGGAATTGACACCGTAATTTGATATTGTTTTGTGACTCAAACGAGTGGGTTTTCTCTTGACAAGAATTCACCCCCACTCTTGACTTAATTCCCTTGCTAATTTTTGAATTCACTTAGGAACAACCCCTTTGAATATCTTCATATCTATTGATATTTTAGGATTTTCTAGATTGATAATTACATCCAATGAATTCTTCATTAACTTATCTTGTGTCAAATTCATGATTAAGCAATTATACATAGAAAAGCTCAACTGTAAAACAATAATGACAATAGGATCAAGAAGAGACAACCAAATACAAGGGACACAAAAAATTATCTCGGGAAAACGCTAAGTAGGGAAAAGCCAAGCAACCTATTCTTAGAGAAATTATTCCAATTCAACAAGAGTTCTATAGAATATCCTAGAAATTCCTAGGGCTAGACCAACCCTTCATCCGTGTCAATAGTCCCAATGATCTTGGCCTTGCCCTTTTTGTCAAACAAAAGATACAAGGTTTCCTTCCAGGGTTTCCTTCTAATTAGGCCTCCTTCAAGCAAAACCTTCTTCCTTCAAATCTGTCTCAAGACAAATACAAAACAAGTTCATTCTTCAATATCCCATAGATTCATCCTTTAAGTCTGCCTTAGATTTGTCCTCTTATTCTACCTCAGATTCATCCTCTTATTCTCACACATGTGAACTGAGACAATAGGAGATGGTCATCCAAAATTTGTCTTTTGAGGGGGAAATTGAGTGGCTTTATATAGTGAACTAATGAACCCGAATAGGTGTGTCCTTTGGGGGTAGCTGACTTGAATACCGATTGAAGCTACAATAAAATAAACACTTTGTCTTAGCTAGGGAGGTATTCACTCTGACTTCGTCAGATGATCTCTTGTTGAAAAAATTCTCTATCCCAAGAAAAGGTTGAATGAGATAGCTATGTTAATGATTCCATCCACCTCATTTTCTATACCAGAACCACATGGAAAGGATCTCACATCAACATCATGCAAAGGAATCTAGTCACCCACTAGACATATCCCCTTTGCAAAGGATATAGTCACTCACAAGGAAATTACCCATTGGCTAGTTAGGCACCCTTGACATAAGACTAGCCCTTGTTTCACCAATCCACCAAGTCATCACTTGGAATCAGGCACTTCTTGACACATGGTGAAACCCTGGGCCCATTTACCATCCCACATACTTGCCTAATAATATAGGCACTCAATCAACCCACTAACTAAGTAACCCTTGGTAATATGGTTAGGTAACCCTTGACTGGGGGAGCACTCCAGGCCGTCATGCTCATTGGGCCAATCTCCCTAGCCATCTTACATGGCACTCGATCATTACCCATGACTTGTCATATCCTGACCTAGGAAGAATCTTCGCCCCTTGATGCTACAACATCACCACTCCCTTTAACCATGGCAAGCATTCTCAACCACTCCAAGCTTGTCCTTGAAGTGTACAAACTTCATCCTAGGTAGCTCCCTCTGCCACTCAGCTTCTTTAAGTTGGTAACCATGGGAATTTCCATGGATTGACTCTTCATCATCCCAAATATTTGAAGGGTATGCTTCCTTAGACCAAGGAAGATCTCACCTAGGCCTTGGCTTTTGCCACACTTCTAGTCCCAAAAAGTAATATATCCAACCAAGATCCTTCATCTAGAACTTAGAGGTCAACTCCATTTGACATTGAAGTAAGGCTTCCTGTGGTAATCCCAATTACTCCCTCTATCACGGAAGGAAATCCTTTTGTCATTTTTGATTCCTTTGTCATGTGAATCATTCTGCTCCCGTAAAAAACAATTCATACGGTAACAAGATCAACCAAGACTCATCAGATATCCATCCATCTGGGAATACCTTGCTCGAGGTCTGTATAAAAACTTCTTTAGTTTGCAAACATGAGAATTCCCTCCAATGTACCTCAAATCATTGAGGTAGCTCTATGTACACTTCTTCTTGTTCAATTAGTCCATTGAGGAAAGTTGTTTCCACATCCACCTGATGTAATTTCCAACGCAAAATAGAATCAACATAATTAATAGTTCTAACAGATGTGTACCCAACAACTGGAGAAAGTGTCTCTTCATAGTCCTCTCCCTATTTTTGGGAGAATCCTCGCTTTGTACTTCTTTATGTTGCCATTTACTGCATACTTCATCTCGTAGATCCACTTGGAAGTCAACACTGACTTCACTCTGGCATAATTTCCTCCATCACGACATCCTTCAAACTTGTTGGCTTGCCTGCTTCCTCTAAACTAGGAGATTTTTTGTTCACTAGACACGGTTTTATATGTCAGTACAATTTCTCCCTCTTGAACAAAAATCACTCTGGGAGAATCCTCTTGTCACAAACTTTTCTTCGTTCTTCCGAATGCTTCAATTTTCTACCAAAGCCTTGGAAGCCTTTATGATGTACCTTTTGATCTGAGGATTGTAGGGAATCTTCGTTTCGATCCTTGCCTTCTTGCGTCCATCTTTGAACTCATCATCCTTGTTCTCATCATCAACGTGTTGCTTTACTTTCCATCCTTGCATGAGCTAGGGTTTCTTCATTAAGTGGAATCAATGATTTAGGTCTAGCTCTAAGGTTTTATCCACAAACCTTAGTGATTTCATATCCATGACTTCCAGTCTTCTGGGGTTTACAAACGCTAAGATTTCCAAATTTCATCTACACGTTTTGTAAATCCAAAAAACGTTGTCATGTGAAAATCATCCTTCTATAATGAAACCGATCATTGTTCCATGAAAAGAATTTGATACAGGATGCCATCATATCATTTTGAACCTTTCAGGATCATAGACCACCTGTGTATCTCATCACTAGAATTTTTTGCTTTATAGATGAAGAAACCTTTTCTTCTTTGGCTCAATTTGTTCTAGTAACAACAAAACTCAAGTAATGGCACCTTGGAAATATATCTTTTCTAACATAATCTCAATAGTACAATATATGTAAGGCTTCTTCCTACAAGAAGATAATTTGATGGCCCTGTATACTTCTTTCCCTACAACTCAACTTTCTAAGTAGTAGTTCTCAATCTAAGATTACTTTCTTCAAGCCTTATTTCATTGAACTAGAAATTTTCAATAGCTCCAAAAGAAACTTTGGTACAAGATTCAAATAAACAAAATAATCATCTGCCATGGCACCATATCTCAACCATCAATATATACAAACATGAACATCATTCTTGAAACTGGTTTCAAATTTTTCCTAGAGGCTATCTAATGAGCCTTTATATAGGGCTAATTTTGGCCGTAGCTATTAGGGTTTTGTTCATATTATCAATCTCTGAAGGATGTTTCCATTTGGTCAAATTCCATTATTAGTCAAATGTATCAAGATCGATGATAACCTTTTTTAATGTTCCTATTAGGGGAATTAACAACCATATTCAAGCAAAGTACACACGCAGCACAAAAAATTCAGATAACAATTAGACACCCATAAAATATGCCAAAATTGTGCCGAGATGATCCATTTTATTATCAAGAGGAGTGAGTACAAAATGTATGTAATGTGTGCACCTGGGCTTGCCAAAGCAAGCTAGACAATCCCAAGTGAGAATGTGTGTTGCCCGGATGCAAGGAAGTGTTTTCTCCTCTAGCTTTGCGCTAGCCTTGGAATTCTACGATTGCTGATTGGAAGAAATCCCTGTTTTAGCCTCCTAGAGTGCTCAAAAAATTCAACCAAATTAATCTAAGGCTACCCACCATAAACCCAGAAAAACCTACAAAGGGTTGGGTCTAGTTCCAACCTTCCAAAATCATCCACAATTCTAATGAGCTCCTCCACCAACTGGGTAATTTGCACCACAAGAAATTAGCACTCAGGAACCCCTCCAAAATGTTGAGCAAGTCCCCCAATAATCCTCCTTAGACTCCCCTAGCAAGCCCAACCCCAAACTCTCAGCCAAGTCTCAAACACAAGCAACCTCTTCTATGAACTGCGTAGGTCCAGAAGCTCCTCTATGCAGGCCTAGGAAGAATAATTCGACCCGAGTGATGGTCACACCCTCAGTCCACAAATCCACTAGAAAATTATTGCAAAAATGCCCAAGAATTGAGCCTACAAAGCCCAAAACTAGCTCAGTCTGTAACAACCTCTCCCAAGAGTATGTGGTCCTGTTATGCACCCAGATTGCTCCACAGTGTAGCTCAAATTTACCTGTAATATCTCTAGAATGCCTCCAAGGATGTGTCAAAGGCTCCCCTAGGGTGGCACTCAAGGTCCACCGAAAGAGTGAGATTTCCCCTTAGAAATCTCTTGTGCTGAACAACACTTTGTGACCCAGCTAAATAACTTGAGCAACAATGGTTTAGATGTCAAATTAGCAAAAGGTCCCAAATGTTGCATTCCATCCTCTATTTATAATTGTTGCCTCACCTTTCCCTTGTGGGTCCCTCATCCCACTATTTCGACCTCCCTACCTTACCTCATTTCCACAAATTCGAATTTCCTCCAAGGGGTGTGTATTTCCTTGAGGGGTAGCCCCCACAACCCACCAAACTTTTAATTTTTACCCACTTCTCCTAAGTCTAGCATCCAAAATTGTGTTAACTCCAAAATTTGCAAAATTGTGGAACTCCATCAACAATTTATTAAGAAAGGACATTATAGTCCTCCCCTCCCAATTGTTGCTTGTAACACGGGATATTGCAAAATCTGTTCACCCTCTCATGTAGCGTCCTCAACTAACAAGTCCTTCCACTTATTAACTATTCTTTGATGATCCTACTCCTCAACCTCCTCTCCTTGGTCTCCAAAATGGCATCTGGTGTCAGTTTCAGGTGCCCCTCGTCATCTAAAGGAGGCAATTCGGTGGCCACTGTAACTGGCTCTCCCAAAGCCTTTTTTAGACACCAGACATGAACCAAATTATGGACCTTGCTTCCTGGGGGAAGCTCCATCTCATACACTACCTCCCTAACTCTTCTGGTCACTCTGTAAGGCCCATAGAAACGTGGTTTGACTTTTTTTGTGCCCTTCTGTTTGAGGGTGGACTGCCTATAACGTTGGAGCCTCAAGAAGACTAGGTTCCCAACCTCGAAATGTCTCTCAACTCGGTCCCCGTTTGCATAAATCTTTTTCTGGTTTTTTGTTATCTGTAGGTTATCCTTGAGGGCTCTAAGGATATCCTAGCTCTCCTGTATCTAGTCCTTGGCCCTTGGGGCCCTTCTATATCCAAAAGCCACGTCAACAAATGTTAGGGCATCATAACCATACAAAGCACAGAAAGGAGTCATACCTATGGACATGTGGTGGGTGGTGTTGTAGCATTTTTCGCCTAGATGCAGCCACTTCACCCATGCCCTTGCTGCCTAGTCACATAATTACGCAGGTAGCCCTCTAGCCATTTATTTACTATCTCTGTCGGACTGTCCATTTGGGTTGGTATCTCGTGCTAGGAGTAACATCTGTGCCCACAAGCCTAAAAAACTCCTGCCAAAAGGCCCCCATATATCTGTTGTCCCTGTCACTCACAATGGTCTTGGGGAGACCATGGAGCCTAAACACCTCTCTGAAAAACAACTTGACTACTTGTGAGGCTGAATACCGAGTTGAAATAACAAAGAAGTGGGCGTACTTAGTTAACCGGTCCACCACCACATAAATACAATATGTACCTTGTACTTTTGGCAACCCAGTCATGAAGTCCATTGAGATGCTCTCCCATTTCCTCTCAGGAATACGGATTGGCTGCAATAGCCCCGTCGGATGCATCTGCTCCACCTTGTTCCTCTAACAGGTATCACAGTCCCAGATGTGCCTCAATACGTCCTCCTTGAGGCCCTTCCAAGTGAAGCATTTGCTAGTGGCCCGGTAAGTCTTTAGGAACCCCTAATGTCTGGCCAAAGGTGAGTTGTGAGTTCCCTGTAAAATCTTCTCCTTCAGCTGGGATCCAGGCACCAAGTAGATGCCATCCTTGTAGTAAATCACCTCATGCATCACCCTGTACTGCTTATCATCTCCCACACCATCAAGGATATCGTATGCATTCTTATCCTTGGAGTACTTAACTAATAGTTGTGCTCTCCAGTCAGGGGTGATGCTCATGAATGAGAGGGTTGCAGTCCTCCTAGACAATGCATCTGCCACCGCATTCAGTTGGCCCTTGACATACTCTATGGCAAAGTCATATGCACGGATCTTGCTGACCCATTTCTGTTGCCTCTCCTCCAGTTGCTTCTGCTCCAGGAAGAATCGAAGACTATTGTGGTCAGCCTTCATCTTGAACCTGTTACCCACTAAATACTGTGTGAACTTGGCAAACGTTTCCTTGTCATAAATGGAGTATAACCTCTCATGTGATTGTAGCTTATGACTCTTGAAAGAAATAGGATGGCCACGCCGTGTCAACACTACTTTGATGCCCTCCCCTGATGCATCACACTCTAACACGAAGTGCTGAGAAAAATCTAACAATGCCAAAAGTGGGCAAGTTCTCATGACCACCTTGAGGTGCTCAAAGGTATCCTGTGCAATATTTTACCAACTAAAAGCCCCCTTCTTTGTGAGGTTTGTAAGGGGAGCGACCAACTGGGTGAATCCCCTCACATATCACCTGTAGTATGTGCATATGCCCAGGAACCCCCTCAGCGCCATAATGTTCCTGGGTGTGGGCTAATAAATGATGGCACGAATATTCTCCTAGTGGACTCTGACTCCATCCTCGCCTATCACATGCCCCTTGTATACCATCTGAGTTGTCCCAAACTCACACTTGGACATCTTGGCATAGAATTTCTCCTCCTCCAAGATGCTCAAGACCTTCTCTAAGTGCTCCTCCCATATCTTGTTGTAAATGAGTATATCATCGAAGAACACTAAGACAAATTTGCGTAGGTGCTTGCGGAACACATGGTTCATGCAAGACTAAAATGTGGCAGGAGCGTTGGTGAGTCTGAAAGGCATCACCAAGAACTCGAAATGCCCATAATGGCGTTTGAATGTTGTCTTCAGAATATCCTGCTCATGCACCCTGATCTGATGATACCCCGAGTGTAAGTCTATCTTAGAGAAGTACTTGGCTCCTCTAAGCTCATCCATCAACTTGTTAATCCGGGGTATGGGGTACCGGTTCTTCAACGTCTTCTTGTTCAATTCCAGGGAGTTAATGCACATATGAAGAGATCCATCCTTTTTCTTCTCCAGTCCACTGATGAAGCAAAAGGGTAGTACTCAACCTAATATGTCCCAATGCCAACAACTCCTAGATGCTCAATCTCGTCCTTATATGCCTTGGGATGTCTGTACATGGTAGTGATAACTGCATGAACCCCTTCCTCCAGCGCGATGGTATGCTCAAATCCCCTATCTAGCGGCTTTCCTAGTTGGATCTCCCCAAACCCCTTCATACCTAAGTTGCCGTAAACATCAGTCTGCAACCCCTGAAACACTGGATCCTGTTTCGGATCCGGATCCTTGTACAAAACGGGAAAAAAAGGTCAAAAAATGTATTCAAGCCATTTTGAATTTTCGGAAACAACGGGGTTGGGTCTACATTGTTTTTGAAACGTCTTTTGAAAAAGACCTCCCAGATCTGGTTTAGGGTAAAACGTTTTCCATTTTTCGTAATCCGTATTACCATAAAGAAATACGTATCCCAATCTAAGTCCATCTCTTCCAGTTGGGAATGTTATTTTGTTTTTTTTTTTCTTGGTTTTTTTCCATAATTCGTCAGTCTAATCTATTAACCTAAGTTGTGAACTAACCTAATCTATTATCATTTGAGTGTTGGAGTTTGACTTTTCGGTTTTTCCGCCAACTAGAGTTTATACTTTTCACTGCCCGCTGGAGTGGACTCTTCGACTACAGATTGTTGTCGACTGGGGTGAGTTGATGTGCTGATTGTGCAGAGACTGGGTGAGCCACTGCGCTGACTTCGCAGAGACCGAGAGAGTCGCTTGTCAAACTCCTCCTTTCTTTAACGCCCTGGTGCAGTAAAACAATACTCGTATTCATTAAACTCATCTGAAACTAATCCTGATAGGCTTAATGGATTCTTTCCATGCTCAAAAAAGTTGAAATTCGTATGTTATGACTCCAAAAAAATTCTTGAAATTCATTCGTAGATTTTTATCTTAGTTTCCCTAAGAATCTACGACCATTGTGAAGTGCGTGGGCCTTTATTGTTTCTCTCACAAGGTCGGTTTTACCTTTGTGGGTTTGTCTGCAGTCATAATATCTTTCCCCACGAATTGCTATTGAGGGCCGGGTCTCGACATTTGCTGTAAAATCTTAAGATATTGTGACTAGGTAATGCAGGCCAGTTTAATAATTTTATTACCATGCATTCCAATTTCCAACTCCTTAGGATTAATTACGTTTTATTAAATATGGTATGCTAATAAAATTTCAATAATGACATTATTGATTAGTAATATTAATAACAACAAAAAGTTATATTAGTAATAATATTTGTCTTTAATATTAGTAATAAAAACTTGATGATATGTTGAATCATGAATGTTATAATAATCATTAATGATGATGATAATGTTTATGCTGAATTGATGATGATGAATCATGATAGATCATAGATGATAATTGATTATGTATTTTTAGTCGTCATATCTAATCTAGATTCTAAAATATGAATGTTAGTATGAAATTTTTATTTTTTATATATATATATATATATATATATGTCGTTTCCTGTAGTATCGTATCCAGATTTTTTGAAAATTTTCCGTATCCGTTTCAAACCTCGTATCCATTTCAGTGCAACTTAGTTTGATACCTCTCCAACAAGGCTAATATGTCAGGATGCACCGGTCGGGCATGTGCCTTTGTCTCTGAAATCCTGAGCTCCATTGCCTACTCTATATCTCTGTGCCGCAAGTTTGCCTCCATCCGGTGAGCTGACACCGTCGTCTGAGGTCAGTAGGAGTGCGTACCCCTCAATACTGCCAACTTCCCATCTGGGCTCGTGAACTTCATCTCCAACTTCTCCCAGTGAGTGGTAACCCGTCCCAATGAGTACAACCATTGGACACCCATCACCACGTTCGTGTCTGGCACATCAACTATGAAGAAATGGTTAGTGATAGAGTAGTTCCCTATAGTTAGGGTCAAGCTAGGAACATACTTTGTGCACTGCAACGTCCTGACTTCGGTTACCAACACAAAAAATCCGTCAAATGTCTCTATGTGTATGCCCCTCTGCTCCACCATCTTGGCATCAAAAATTGTGGGTAGCCCCATTGTCCATTAGCACTGATACACACTACCCATGGACTGTGCCTCTGATCAGTAGTGTCAAGTACTTCGGGACTCCCCGAAGTGGAGCTAATACATCCCTAGATGGAGTGAATGGTTCTCATCCCTGAGGTGGTGGCGGTGCTCCTCCTACAGACTGTGGCCCCTCATCTCTATGGCCTACGTCTAACTCAGTCTCCTCCTCCGACTCACTAACTGAGTACACCTCGATGTAATGGACCTTGCCCTTAGTGCACTTGTGCCCTGGTGCCCAAGGATCCTGGCATGTGAAGCATAACTTCTGCCTCCTGCAGTGCCTCCTAGTCTCCTCATCCAATTGGTGACGTCCAGTCTCTCACTGAGGTGGGTGAATATCTTGGATCCCTTGAGGAGCGGTAGGTCTGGTGGGTACAAAGGTCCTAGTTTTGGGCACTGCATCAATCATGTCCCACGTCCTGGAGATAATGTCCATTAATGACGTGGGCTTGGAGGCCCTCACTCATCCGCACAAGGGTTGAGCTAACCCTTCCATAAACAACATAATCAACCGAGCCTCTGAGATATCTGATACCATCATGACCATCCTCTAGAACTCTAAGATGTAGAACTCTGTGCTACTTGTTTGGCTCATGTGGGCCAACTCCCTGAAATGTAAAGTAGGGTCCTTCCTTTCGAATCTCTCAATCAGTCACCTACTAAAATTGGTATAAGAAGTTATATGGATGTGCCCTAGTGTGATTAGGTTGTGGTACCACCACTCCTATGCATGCCCCTCTAGATGCAATGTAGCAAATCGAATAACGTCCGTCTCTCGCATGGGGTTCAAGTGAAAGTAAGTATCTAGCTTATGAACCCATGCTCTGGTTGAATTTTTAGCAGACCCATCATAATCGAGGAGTGTAATCTTCCCTGCTATCTTATGCACCTCCTAACTAGACTTCCCTCCTCTGAAATGATCCCTAGCTCCTGTGGTACACCTCTCCTTAAGGTGGAGGTATCGCCCAAAGGACTTCACCCTCTTGATCTTGGGGTCTAGACCGACATACTCTTCAATACCTGAGGCAACTGAGTTCACCAGATCTGCTGCAGGGTTAGGCTCCCTCTCCTGCTTAGGCTCATCCACAAAATGCGGCATTGTAGGATGGCTTGTTTGGCCACGCAGAGGGGTATGAGGTGGCTGGTATGTATGAATTCCTCCCCTGCTCTGGAACCCCCATCACCTTGGGGTTTTGCCCTTGGCCTATCATTCACACGTAAGCCCATCACTTGCAACATCATGTCCATCATGAATTGGCCTTGCTCAACATCTACTAGTTGGTCCTCAGTTACTCTTCTAGAATCTAGTTATGTCCTCCCTATCTAGGTTGTTTTGTATGAAATGAGAATGTGTGCTAACTGAATGCAAGGAAGTGTTTTCTCTTCAAGCTCTACGCTGGCCATGGAATTCTGCAATTTTTAGCTGGAAGAAATCCCTGTTTGAGCCTCGTAGAGTGCTAAGAAATTCTACCAAATAAATCTACGGATCTCCAACACAAACCCAAAAAAACCCAGAAACGGCTAGGTCTAGTTCCAACCTTCCAATATCACCCCCAATTCTAGTGAGCTCCTCCACCAACTGGGTAATTCACACTATAGAAAATCAACCCTCAGGAACCCCTTTAAAATTTTGAGCAAGTCCCCCAATAATCCTTCTTATACTCCCCTAGCAAGCCCAACTCCAAACTCCTAGCCAAGTCTCACCCACAAGCAACCTCCTCTATGAATTGTGCAGGCCCAGAAACTCCTCTTCACAGGCCTAGGAAGAATAATTCGACCTGGGTGATGGTCACACCCTTAGCCCACAAATCCACTAGAAAATTATTGCAAAAGTGCCAAAGAGTTGAGCCTACAAATCCCGAAACTAGCTCAGCCCAGAACAACCTCTCCCAAGAGTATGTGGTCTTATTTTGCGCTTAAATTGCTCCACAGTGCAACTCAAATTTCCCCGTAATCTCTCCGGAATGCCTCCAAGGATATGTCAAAGGCTTCCTTAGGGTGGCACTCAAGGTCCACTGAAGAAGGAGTGAGATTTCCCCTTAGAAATCCCTTGTGTTGAACAACACTTTTTGACTTAATTAAACAACTTGAGCAACCATGGTTTAGATGTCTAATTAGCAAAAGGTCCCAAATGCTGCATTCCATCCTCTATGTATAATTGTTGCCTCACCTTTCCTTTGTGGGTCCTTCATCTCACTATTTCGACCTCCCTACCTTACCTCCTCTCCACAAATTCGAATTTCCTCCAAGGGGCATGTATTTCATTGACGGGTGGTCCCCACAACCCACCAAACTTTAAATTTTTACCCACTTCTAAATTTGGCATCCAAAATTGTGTTAACTCCAAAATTTGCAAAATTGTGGAACTCCATCAACAACTTATTAGGAAAGGACATTACACCTTTGTAAGGCTTGTACTTTGGCTCTTTAGGGAAACAATGCCTTCCAATTACCATGAAAGTATGCTTTATAAAATTACTTAAGCAAAGAGAGAATATGGTATTTCAATATTTTAAAATCTTTCAGGAGAACTTTCTTCATCAATTGATCCTTAATAGATGTGTAAACAACAACCTTCATATGAAGATAAAACATACCTTGTTTGAATTTAAACTTGTTGAAGCCTTACTTTTTAAATAATGATAAGAGTAGATGAATAACCCCTTTAAACTAGAATTTTTTCATTAACAACTTCCATCCACCATTCTGGCCTTCTGAGGCATTTCGGTCTTGAATTGAAAAAAGGTTTAAGGCCTCTAGTTCTGTGGCCTAGTTTGCCCAACTTTTTGGCCTTGATCAATTTGTCCTGAGGTTTCTTGGCCCTTTCTTCTACCTACAACCTTTCTCAAATAGGCTAAGGCCTTTTTCAGTCTCTTCTAGTTCTGTGGCCTAGACCTGAGGCCTTTCAGCCCTCCAACACATGGACTGAGGTCTTTCGGCCTAGAATTTATACTTGTCTTCCATAGATCATATAGACAAAATATAACATAGGTCTTCTAGGGCACAAACAAAAAGGCAGATCTGGGCCTCTTTTGGATTATTCTTTTTCCTTATTTTAAATTGACTTGGACTTGGGCTATTGATAGAATAAACCTTTGGTGATAACTTGAAACAAGGTGGCTTCTTCAAGGATGCACTTTAACTCGTGCTCTGATAACAGTTGATATTTCATCATTTTCTATACTGATAATTACTTCCAATGATTTCTTCATTAATTTATCTTGTGTCATATTCATCATTGAACAATTATACATAGAAAATCTTAACTGTAAAAAAGTAATGACAGTAGGATCATGAAGAGACAGCGAAACACAAGAGACACAAATTTATCCTAGGAAAACCCTAACCAGGGAAAAACCCAACAACCTTTTCTTAGAGAAATTTTTCCAATTCAACAAGTGATATAATCTAAATTCTATAGAATAACATGGAAATTCCTAGGGCTAGACCAATCCTTCATCCATGACAATAGTCCCAAAGATCTTGGCCCTGCCCTTTTCGTTAAACAAAAGATACAAGGTTTCATTCTAATTAGGCCTTCTTCAGGCAAAACCTTCTTCCTTCCAATCTTTCTCAGGACAAACACAAATTCGTCCTTCGATCTCCCATAGATTCATCCTTCAAGTCAACCTCAAATTCATCCTCTTATTCTGCCTCAGATTTGTCCTCTTATTCTCACACGTGTGAATAGAGACAATAGGAAATGATCATTTGAATTTTGAGTCTTTTGAGGAGAAAGAGGAAGTCAAGTGCCTTTATATAGTGAACCAATGAGCTTGAATAGGTGTGTCCTTTGAGGCTGGCTGACTTGAACAATATGGAGCCGACTTGTATTTTTGGATGTGAAAATTCAAAATTTAAATTTCATTCTTTTGGGCTGACTTGAATACCGACTGAAGCTACAATAAAATCAACAATATCCTGTGTGAAATGAATACAAATTCCTACACAAATCAAAGCTTCCCTTTGGAATGGTCTAGTTGCTTGGATCCATTTACCTGCAAAACAAAATCGTTAAGTGGGGTTGCCCCCCTATTTCGCCCTTTCCATGGGACTATGTAGCTCCTCAATGGAAAGAATTTTTAACCTTTGTGTAGTTTTACTTATTAACAAAAGAATTATATTAAACCCAATAGCCTATAATTAAGAAAAAGGATGAAAATAAAATACACTCCACACAATGTATATAAAAAGAAACCAAGTTTTGTAAAAAGTGAGCTCATTCTATCAATGATGGCACCAATGTCAAATGACAACAAAAATACAATGAGGAGAGGCTAACCTTTAATAGAGAAATTTGTAACGACTAGAAAATGGCTAGCGAACAACTAGTTTTGACGACTCCTCAAGAAATTATTTTACTAGTCATCTGCAAGTTGGAGATGTTGTCGCTCAAATTATACACGAGAATTCGACAACGCTCAAGGCATGCTCTCTCACTCTGATCCTTGCCCTTTTCGTTTAAGTTGTCTCCTAATTGCAGACTAAGGGGGGTAGTCCCTATGAAAGAAAAGTGAACTACTTGTTGGAAATCAACAAGTAAAGGAGACAAAACTGAATGGCCTAGCAACTTGGTTAAGGATTAAGTAGCAAGTGTGATTATTAAGCACAATTTGATTAGATTTCCCAAGATTAAATTTAAAGACCAGTGCCTTAGGATCATTTACTTGCTTAAATTAAATTTAGCTTCCAAGTTACCGGATGAACAGTCGCTGCAGGATGCAAATTTATCCTAGATGAACTGCAAGTCCTAGATCTAAGTGAAATGCAAGATCTTGGTAAATTTTAGTTAAATGCCCTATCTAGATGAGTCCTTACTCTCTACTGTTTTGAAGTTACTATCAAATGTAGGTTGTAGAGAGATGTCCAAAGGAAGGAGGCTAAGGCCTCATTAATGATACCTCTCATGGAGTTCTAACCATCCAACTGCTTCCGTTCCTACAAGGGACTGACCGTAAGAGAACTGCAAGGTCACCTGTGTTAACCACAAATGAGGGTCTAAACTTCGCAAGTTGGGTGAGAAAGGTTGTCCTATCTTCTTACAACCAAGCTTATTCTTGGAGGTATATTTTAAATGTGCACTTCTAGTCCTAGAATGAAATGAAGGATGTGAGTGAATGACTTAATGAAATTATTAGCCAAAACAAAATGCCTGAATGTGATTTATTTGATTCCAAACACTTATTGTAATGCATGATTAGCAAGAGGAACTTGAAATCACAATGTCTTAAGATATGATGCCCAATTTGCAAAGTGAAAAGATCTTTCAAAATCAATATACTTTGAATTTATCCAATAAATCAATGCTTATCAATGATATTCAACCACTTAGAAATCTTGCAAATGAAACGAAAAATGACAAGATATGTTATGAGCACAATAACAATATCTCGTCAAACTTGATATATCAATTAGAGGCAAAAGACACATAATGAAATTCACCACAATGATTATCCAAGATTATTATTTATGCCAATTAAGATTGCCTTCTTGCAATAATGAAACCAATGCTTATTATGATAACCAATTAGAGCACAATTATATTGAAATGAGATTGCCAACAGTGATTTTCCAATGTGTAATGAGATTATTACTTCGAATATAAACAAATTTTTGTAGGAGCAACAAATTCGACATTTTGCCACAAGCTTAGAAAAAGAGAGATGCTCTCAAGACTTAGAAATACGTTCTTATGAATGTTAAGCCTTAGCAATGTGTTTCCTTACCACTGTTAGCTTATATGTTAGACTTTTATATGCTCATATCAGACCATAGAAAAATTATATCAGACCTCAAGAAACATGTAGAATGTCATCAAATGAAAAGCACAAATGTTGCTTGGCTTATACAATGTCTTAGATATATCTTAGAGTGATTATGGATGATTAAAATGAGAAATTATACCACTCTTAAGAGCTACTTCAGATCTGATTATGAAAACAGACAGGAGAAAAGGGGATAAGAGGAAAACCCTTAGGCCTAGAGGCCTTATTGGATGGGTAGATGAAATTCTTATATGCACTAGAGCTCCTTCAAACACTTGCAACACAAATTTTAGTGTGATAAAATCCCAAGATGATAGATTGACCCTCTTGTGATTGAAGTTAGGGCTTCTAAGGCTGATTGATGAACAAATGAGACTTCAAACCCTTGAAATCCTTCCTCAAATCAATGGTAGGTCTACAAAACAAAACGTTAGCTTGAAAATACAATAGATCTATGGAAAAATGATATGAAAATCAACTCCAAACCTTTGCCAAACTTATCATAAGCATTCAAACACAAAGATTAGTGCCAAAATCAAATGCCAAAGCCACAAATAAACCCACAAATCATTGCGGCTAGGGAACTAAGGCTTAATGAGGCTTGCACTAGGGAGAAAAGGGCCAAATAGGCATGCAGCCTAGGGCTAGAAGTCCTCTAAGGCCTATGACCATAAGGGAAATTCCTCAAAAGGACTACGACGACCAATAAAAGCCCTCAAAGGGCTACGGTTAAGGGAGAAAGGCCCCTTAGGGGCTGTAGCCAGGCCTAAAAGGCCTTAAAGCCGTTACAGATAGCCTCCAAGAGGCTTCAAATCCTCATGACACCCCTGCAACAACAAATTAGCCCAAAAAATGATGGAAGTCACATCCAAAAACCCTCCAAGGGCTGCAACCTTTCTTCTGTGTTTGAACGTTTAGAAAATGGAGCTTGGTAAGGCTGGATCTAGCCCTCAAGACCTTGGATCAAGGCCTCATACTTGGATGCTTTGCTTCCTTGGGCTAGGCGACTTCTCTAGAGGCCTAGAAACCCTCAAAACCCTAGCCATCTATGCTAGGTGAGGCTAGGGCTTTCCAAAAACCAATTTTCACTTCAATTCCTTGAGCTAGCACCATCATAAAATAGAAAGCCCAAATACCCAATATATACAAAAATTCAAACAAAACCCCAATGCTATACAAAATAGAAACAATGGGTTAGTATTAAAATACAAGGGTTAGATTAAAAAAGATCTATTCACAAATATTTACAATATTTACAAAAAATAAATTGCTCTTATTAGCATATCAAATCTTTGTAGCACGAGTAAGTAGATGAGAGAATTTAATTAAATTTAAATTTTGGTAAAATCCCTCCTGTATCAAATATTCGTTAGATCAAGACTTGGAGCCAAACAAAATGTTATCCCCTCACGGTCTGTGAACTTGTGGTTTCCAAGGGCTAGAGCAACCTGTAGTTCAATGCACTTCAAAAAATATATTATTAGATCAAAAGGGGTCCGATTAACACAAGAGATCTAGAAATCTGGAGATATTTGCTAGACTTAACTAGAGTGTTTACTCTAGCCCAACACCTAAAGCAAGATACCTGTGCTAATAGATGTACCCACTACTAGAAATTGAAAAAATAATCATGCAATATGATAGCTCAAAGAATATAAAAATAAATCTTTCAGCACATACCACAGATTGACAAATGAGAGACACCACGATTTAACCCCAAAGTCTTATGCTTGTATTACAAAAAATCTAGCAGAGCCTTGCTCAGTACATCAAAAGATTTCCAATGAGTGCATCACGATCCAATGAGGAGCTCAATAGCTTCCTTATATAGAAAAATAAGAGAGAAAACCCCTCCAAGTGGAAGTAACGACTAGTTCCCTTGATTTGTGGCATGATCCTTGTCAAATAAATTTGATCCCTTGATTAACTAGCACAGATCTCCAAAAGAATTCAATTTCCTTGACTAATGGGATGAAAATTCGAATTTGTTGATGAAGCCCCTTTTTGCTGGTCTAGAAATATTATATTGACCTTTTTTCCTCAAAAATTTACTTTTGATTCAACCACCTAGGTCCCAAAGGTCAATTTCTCTTAAAAATTTGTTTTTTTCCTTGGTGGGAGACCTTAAAAATTTAATTCCTTTTGGACCCATTTATTTTTGATGATTTTCCACTTGGAGAGAATTTAATTTCTCTTAAATTAATTTTTGACTCAAAATTAATTAATTTTCTAGCTATTTTTTTCTTTTTATTTTGCCAGAGAAATTAATTAAAAGACTCAAGAGGGGAATAAATATTTTTCCACCCTCTACGTGGATCTAAAAAATAATTTAGCCATGGTGTCTAATTATGAGTAACCATGCACTAAACTATTCCTAGACACATTTTTACATCAAAATATTACAATATCAACCCTTAGAAGGGGAAATACACATTTGTCATAGACCCTTAAGACTTTACCCAATTTTGTGACAAGACACATAATCTAGTATGAAAAATACATAGACTCGATAAACATTAAAACTCACCTAAGACCTTATCAACGAATTTCACCCTAGCTTTGGGGTATATATGGGAGAAAAACTCTGCCAATTATCTGTGTTTACAAACATAGATAATTTGGGGAGTTTAAAAATCTCCTTAGGATGAAACCCTTTGACAAAATCATAGGCTAGGTGTTGTTACATGACTTAATAGTCATACTAGAATTATTTACAATATAAAAGCAAAACTTGGGCCTACAATGATAAACTAAAGCCGAACGATGACAGTGATCTCTGAATTTTTTTTCCATTGCTTTGTATCTCGTTTCTTGGACCGTTGACACATGTGGGGTCAACAAGAGACTTAGTAAATTATTCATAAAATATTATATTAATTTTTAATTCATCCACTAGGGGGTTGACTTAAACAAATTCCTTCGATTTAGCCAATGATTCCCTTTGCTAATGGTAGAAAATGTTCAATATTCAAAATAGTACAGTTAGTTTGCTCAACATTCCATTCCCTCATTCCATGAAGAATTTGACTTGGTCCTCTAGTTGGTGCAACTTGGACAAATAGATTCAAATTTGGTCTTTGGTGGAGAAATTCATCTTTAAACAACTAATTTATTGGTCCAACATCTAACTTGGTCCATTACCTTCCAATGGATAGTTGACTCATCCCAACAGCTAGCTCAACTTGACCTTTTTCCCTTTTGTAACTTGACTAAGCCACCTATCTACTAGATCTTCAATGCTCTTGCCCTTTTGGACATATTGGAACCTAGGTATTGCTATGCTAGCTTGGATCTCTAATGGGTATCTCTTAGATTTTGCATATCCTACAAGGTGTTGCCATATCATCACTTGCTCTACGACATCATCTGCTCCATTTACTGCTTCTCTAATGCCCTAGTTTATCATTGAAATTTGGCACATGGGTATTGTTTGTCTCTTTATGTTGATCATTTTTGAAGTAGTGCATGTCTGATTCTACCCAATAGTTCACTTGATTTCTCACTTGGAAATATGCTTTGACTTGTTGATGAAGTTTTACCAAGTTGTAACTAGCCACTACTTGCTTTGATTGAAAAACTTCCATGTGGCATGGAATCCTCTCATCCAATTGCACAATTTGTGACCAATTTGACTTTTTGAACGTCGAGACCACTTTGCATTGGTAATCGTGAACTCCTCGGGAAAAGTGAAAAGTTTTCAAATGAGACTGCCATGCTCTGAGAGATTTTTAACGAATCTTGCACCAAGGATAAGGCCACCTACAAACACTACAGACCATAACCATGTGAAATGACATAAGTGCACCTTGATGTTGACTAGACTGGCTCATACACCAATAACCAATCCTACAAATGCAACCACCCTCCAATAAAACCATGTGTCCTCAAGAGAGTTCACTCAAGGCCCTCCAATCCTATACTAGACAATAGTAACTCGAAGTCAAACTTTGAGGGACTGGTCGTGATCCTAGAAAGACAACAAGATAAAGACTCATAAGACGCAGGTCTAGGATACCTAATATAGGGCCTCACATGGTTTTTATGTCACTTTTGACTTATGACCTTGGGCATATACTTGTGGTGATAAATATTACGAAGTGTTCATATGTACCCTGTTGACATGATGGGTAACAGGTGCTTTACTTATTTTGTTTTAAGTCATCCTTAACACTTGTCCTTTGTGCCTTGAGGTAATCCTCCCTACTTTATCTACTTTACCGTCTTTTCTTCAATCCATTCATTTTATTTCCTTCGCTTGCTCCTTGAGGGTAATTATTTTTTCCTTATTAAGGGACAAATCCTTTGGTTCTTCCTTGAAGGTTTTCACAAAAAAACGTTGGGGTTTAGTGTTGTTGTTTGCTTCCTTTGACCTTTCAACCTCCCTTCTTCCCTCTTCACTCTTGTTTTGGCCTTTCCTCCATTTAGAATGTTGACCCTTCTTTGGCCTTTTCATTTCCCTTTTGGTATTTCCCCCCACTTTTAGGTCTCTCGACATCACTTTAACCTCTTGGCCATCCTTTTTGGCTTCTTGGTTACTTTATTAGCCTCTCATCCTACCTTTGATTATAGTTAGCTTCCATCTCTCCTTTTCTTCTCGTGAAGGTCTTGCCTATAGCCTCTCAATTTTCCTTTTTGTCCAAGGGAAATTTTTTAAATACTCTTTAGTGAAAAATGCTTTGGCTCTTGCTCAAAAGGTTTTCTTGAAAAATCTTGGGGCTTTGTGTTGTTTCTTGCTCCCTTTGACCTCTTAACCTTTGTTTTAGTCTCTTCACTCTTTTTTTGGCCTTTCATTCCCAACATTTCTCTCTTAGCCCTCTCTTTGCCTTTGTTGTAGCCGTTGCAACATCCCCCCAAAATTTTTACCCTTTTCAAAATTTAGTGACCCCTACTCCAAGTTTGTACTTTTCTCTCACCTCTCAGTCTCGTCTCGACATCCTGGTAGTAACTCAAGTCTCTTTGAGCCCCCCCAAAAAATCCAATTCTATAAGACTTAAGGTTCATCATTTGTTTAAGTCGCAAGTTGCACAAAATTGGCTCTCATTTTGTTAAAAAATAGCAACCTGCAACCTGCCTTTTCAAAGCTATTCATCGATTAAGTGAAGTCGCAAGGTTGCACCTGACTAGCCTGAACTTTCGCGACCTTCACAGTCTTGTGACTTGGCGACCTCTCACCCCGAGCTCGCCGGGTCGCGAGGCAGTCCTATTTTCGTCCTAAAAATGCAACCCTTCTTGTTTTGCGACCTTGCGACCTTGACCTTAGACGTCGCTAGGTTGCGAAGTCGCACACGACTTTAAGACATTCTTCGTGACCGGTACAACCCAACGACCTATAATGACCTCGCATGATCCAGATTTATGCAGGAACACAATAAAGTACAAAAATTACCATAAATACAAAGATGCAACAGAAATAATACTTCATTTCATTAATGTAAAGTACTGAAATATGCTTACAAACAAAAATGAAAATAAACTAGCTTGGGTGATGGTAGCTTATCTCTGAGGAGAGATGTCGTAGCTACATGCCTCTGAACTGCATTACAATGAGGCTTAAGGGCCTTTTTATTATTGAACAATAAGAGCAAACCCTAAACAACCAAAACCCCAACGCGAGGAGATGTAACACCAAGAGTTTATGGGCCCTGTTGGGGTTAGTTGGGCAGCCAACTTCCCGGGGTCGTGACTTGGTCATATTATCTCCGTTTGACATGCATGATACCCCGTTGGAAAGATCTCTCGGAGGACTATGATGGAAAAAATGACTTGTAATAAGTCGATGGCGGTAGATTGCCAAAAAAACATCATTTTGGGCCTCAAAATGGCTCTGGAAGTTTAGGACCCGAAAAATTGCTAAAAATAGTAAACTATGCTACAATTAAGGAAACTGAAAAATTGGAAGAAACAATGGTGGGAGTCCAAGTGGAATTAGCGGGTGGCCACCAATATCCACCTGGATCATTCCTCCCCCCTTAGGAAGAAATGGTTCCCATTGCGTTGAGTGCCTCCATGAGATGGGGAAACTTCTGCTAAACTTTCTCCCTGGTGAGTTGTTCTGCAAGGATTGATGAAGTCACGCAGACCATCTAATCTTCTGGAGGCTACCTGTACCCGAGATTTGCAGGGGGTCATCCCCAAGACCCGAGCACCAATTCCTCCATGCCCTCCCTAGACTCAGAAGGGAGGTGATAGTAGAGCACCTGCAGCGCAGAGAACAACCCAAGGGCGGGGATAGTTGGGTGATGAGACCATAAGGGACCTCAAGAGGAGGAAGTTGTGTTTTACATGTTGAGAACCTTGGGCTCCAGGCCATTGGTGAATAGAAAGCAAGGCCCATTATATTGAGGTCTTCTCAGATTGCGATTAGGAGGACGAGGTGGAGTTGGAGCTTGGTGGAGGAGACAACGAGGATCCAGTCGGGGGAGTCCTAGCTTCTTTGTGCGGGATTCCCAAATTTTTGACCATGAGGATCAGAGCTACAATGCAGGGGCAAAGTGTCTGGGTTTTAGTAGACAGGTGGATGCTTAGATGGTCCAGAGGAGGGGCATCACCACTACAGAGCTGGAGGGATTTTCAGTCCTAATACCAAGAGACTGGACTATGCAGTGCACTCGATATGTTCCCGCTCTAATCGTGACCATGGGGAACTATTCGATGACAGACCACTTTTTCATGGTGGATGTAGCGGACACCAATGTGGTGTTGTGTGTCCAATGGTTGTATTCCCTTGGCCGAGTTACCACCGATTGGAAACAACTTGTGATGGAGTTTGTTGGGACGGATGGCAAACATGTGGTTCGGGGCATGCATTCGTACCCCCTTTACACAGTTTTGGTCCACAGGATGGAGGCCGATTTGAGGCATGGAGAAATAGCATGGGCAATAGAGCTAAGAATTTCAGAGGCTGTGGGGAAGGCCAAACCACCACATCCAGAGATATAGGCAGTACTGGATAGATATCCGGTAGTCTTTGGAGACATACTACCAGGACAACCACTTGACAAGGGGTTTGAGCAGACTATAGAGTTGGAGCTTGGTGTGCAGGAAGTCATTGCTACTCCCTATAGGCATCCCAAAGCCTATAAGGATGAGATTGAGAGGGCCATCAGGGAGCTATTGGCGTTGGGCCACATCACACCGAGTTCTAGTCCATTCGCTTCATCGGTTGTGCTGGTGAAGAAGAAGGATGGGACTTGTTGACCTTGCCGCCTACACCTACCTACAAGTCAGTGAGAAAAGCCTCCAACTCCACAAGGTGTGGTTGGTAGTAGGGAATTAAGAGAAGGGCTTGTAACACTAAATCCCCTCTCTCTCTGTTTAAGTTGTCTCCTAGGTTAGCTATGGGGGGTGTTCCCTAATATGGAAAACTAAGATAAAAGAAATGTGAGGTTCTAGGAGAGATGTTAAAGTGAAAGTGGATTATTTTTAAGGATTATGAGCAAAATATGATATGAGCAATAAAAATCATTAACATAATAAAATCATAAAACCAATGCCTTAAGTTAAATTACTCAACAAGAATGAAAGATACATTTGCTCAAAACAAAAGTAGAATGCTTCCAACAATGAAAGCAAAGCAATCTTGAAATGGAGACACAGATGTTAGCACAATAATTGATACAAGATATAAAATGCTTTTAAAATATAATCAATGCCTAAATCAAATCATATAGAGATATCTTGCAAAAGTAATAGTAATTAGTGTTCTACTTGCAAAAGGAAAATGAAACAATGCTTGTCAACATAAAATATTCAATAATGACAGGTAAAATGGACAATTGCAAATGAAATCATAAGATGTATTAGCGTGAGATGCACCTATACTAGATTTGAATGCAATTAGTCTTGGTTATTTTTAATCTAAAATGCCTAATCTAAATGAGAAGTCCTCCTCTTAATTTCTTACGAAAGGGTAAAAATGGGGTGAATGTAAGAAAGAGTGGGCGAGGGCACGAAGGTGTCATTAACGATACACGTCCCCTGAGTCTTACGAGCCAATGTGTGCCTTCGTTCTTACAAGGGGACAAGCCACCTTCATAACTACAGGGTCACAACGTTTTTATCTTACTTCGTACTAAATGGAATAACTTTCCAAGAAAGTTTTTTTCCCTATACTTTCTATCAACCAAGCTTATGCTTGGAGGTTAATTGAGTTAAAACACAAACTATGCTAGAATTTGTAAATGACATGCAAGTAAGTTTTCCCAAGGAGATTTGCAATGCTTCAAAATAATGGAAATGAGATAATGCTCAAAGTAAATTGCAAATGTAATTTCAATTAGAAAAAGGAACTTAGCTTGTAAGTGAATTAAAATGATGCAAGTAAGCTTTCTTTGCATAAAAAAGGAAATTGCCTCAAGTAGATGGAAATGCTCACATTGGTGTAACTTGAAAAATTTCTCTCAAAGTTGTACAATACATGTAAACAGAAGCTACATAAATAAATGGAATTGTAAACTGCTCCACGTAAATTTCACAAACCACTAACTTATAGCAATAAAAAATGAGATGAAGCTAAACAGTGAATGCTTGCTTGTAAAGTATGCTTTGAAAGTAAATGAGCAAAATCACAAATGAGTCTATAGTGAGACAAATTGTAAAGAGAGCAAATGTTAGACAACTAAATTAAACTTGCTACACAAATTGAGATACTTGCATGTAAGAAATGAGTTGCTCTAAAGCAAAATATCAACTTATACTTCAAAGCAAAAGGAATGAAAGGCAAAGCATCAAATGAAACTTGTAGCAAAATTTAACTTAGAAATTGAAATTTGATGGTGAGGTTGTGTTAATTTTAGGGCATGCAAAATGAGATAAAAAGGAAAGTTAGAAAAGATGAGATGCCAAAATTAATCCACCCACACAAAATCCTCCTTCTAAATAAGGAGAAAGGATGCCTTGGGTAAACCCAAGCTCTCACAAGAGAAAAAAGGGAGATATTTTATTAAGATATTACAATGGTGTAAAAGCTTCTTAAAGGGTTGCCCAAAAGATGAAGGAGATTTGTACAAGATGAGAGCTAGAAATAGCTAGAATATCCCTCCAAACTATAGCAACCTCAAAGGTTAATGAAGTCCTTCTAAAATCAGTAAATTACATGCTCCCAAAGGCCCACAGTCTAGCCTTCTTTGCAACTCCTTCTAGTGTCTATGGCCTCTTTAGGATCTTGGGTGCTTGAGAGGTCTTACAAGAAAGATAGAGTTTTCAATGGTCTTTCCTCAAGGCACTTGTTGTCAAAACTCCAACTATGGGCTGCAAAACCAAGACAAAATTAGTGTAGAATGCATATAAAATGAACAAGTATGATACAAAATAATGTACAAAACCAAATCAAGTGATGAAAGTGAAGTTTGAACCCCCATCACTTACCTAGCTTGGAAAATGCTCTCAAATAGCTAAATAAATCAATGAAAACACAATTTTTTAAAAGACATTTAAATTTAGAAAACACAAGCTATGTCTAAGAAAAATCTCTGCAAGAAACCACTTCGTAAGATAAAACTATGGAAAATAAAAAAACCAATGAGAGCTCTTTGGAGAATGTGTCAAGAGTGGGTTGGTCTCTCCAAATACTTCCCCTCAAAAGTGGGACGTATAGATTTAGCAAATAAGAAATGATAAGAAAACTTTAGAAATTTATTGGAAAATAACTAGAGATTTCCACACCTAGAGGATACTTCTAAATCAATTGCCAATGCAAGATAGTTTTACATTAACAAATCTACAAGAGCATATGGAAATAAAATAAATCAAAGCATGAGCAAAGAAAATTATACCAATAATGAGCCAATCATCATACTCCAAAAGAAGAACGACTCATGAATGAACCCCAAAGTCTTTTATTGCGATTGAGAACAAGTGTACATAAGAGCAGAGCTTTCCCAAACACAATAGCTCGTATTACATGATACAATATGAGAGCCCATGGCTCCATTATATAGAGAGTTGGGAGAAAATTTAAATGTACAATGACAATAACAAATGGCATTGGAGCCAACCCCAAAGTAGAGAGATTAAACAAGTGGAATGAGGTGACAATTCCAAAGAGATTCAAATTTGTTGAATGGAGCTCCATTGCCAAGTGTAAAAATCGAATTCTGGCAAGCGAACATCATTTTCTTCTTCCTTTATGTGTCAAATTCGAATTTTATGATGGAATGACAAATGTAGATAGATCGTAACCCATGTGAGAACAATTTCCCACAAAAATCTCTACCAGATATTCTCCCAAATCCTCTCAAATGTGCATTAACTTCACAAATTCGAATTTCCATGTAAACAACTTTCTCATTAAATGCCAAAAATTCGATTTTATTTGAGCACATGTCCTTTCCTTGATTTTAGGAGTCCACATCACCTTGGGACTTCACTTTAACTCCTCCATAATTTTCCACCCCATCTCCACAACATTTAGCATGTGTTGATATTTATTTTTCTCCATTTATTTAATTTATGGCTTAATTGATTACCAGATTTCCCACTAAAGTTAGGAAAAGTAGGTTTTGAGAATTCAAAACACACATTTATAACTCCTCAAAGTGTGTTTGAGAGGTGAAAATTTTATTACTCATGCCCCATACAACTTCTCTAAATATCACTTATTACATTACAAATATAATTTTATTAGCAATTTCCATAGTGTGGAAAATCTACAAATTTAAAAAATTGCCTACCAAGACCTAACCAAATTCCACAAAAAATTTTGCGTGATTTACTATGGTAATATACATCGACTCTAGACACTAAAATGTGTTACGGGCTCAACCTTCAAACCGTCACCCCGACTTTGCGGTAAAAGGTGAGTGAAAAAACCTAGAAAATTATCTGCCTCTAAAAAAGAAGGGATAATTAACAAGATAAAAAAAACGCTCCAAGGTGTACTCGTTGTTGAACGAGTCCCAACATCCTAGGCCTGTTATAGACTCAAAACTCATCATTACTAGTATCACTTATTACAATTCTCCGTAGGGTGTGGAATCTGGGTACAAGAAAAATGATGAGAAATAGGAGCAGATTTTAAAAAATTCTGTTGATTAATGATATCTGACATGATATTCAAGTTCGCACATTTCTTTGCCATTTCGACACGATATTCAACTTCACAGGTGGCAGAGTTGTTATTTAGGGAGGTCTTTCACCTACACGAACTCCCTAAGACTATAGTCAATGATCGAGATAGTTGATTCATGGGGGGATTTTGGCAGGAGATTTTCAGGCTAGTTGGCACCGAGCTCACCCCGAGCACTAGGTTCCATCCACAGATCGATGGCCAGACAGATAGGTTGAACCAGTGGTTAGAGGGCTATCTCAGGAACTCTGTGATAGGGCAACAGAGGGCTTCGATTCGATGGTTGCATTTGGGAGAGTATTGCTACAAAACGACAAATCATATGTCTATTGGTATGACTCCTTTCTGTGCTTTGTATGGGTATGATGCTTTGTCTGTTGCTGACATTGTTTTTGGAGACAACAGGGCCCCAAAGGTCAAAGATTGGATCCTAGAGATCCAAGATATCCTCAAGGTTCTTAAGAATAATTTGCAGACAACTCAAAATCAACAGAAGATATATTTTGACAGGCATGGGGTGGAGAGGCATTTCGAGGAAGGTGACCTAGTGTACCTTCAATTGCAGTCATACCAGCAGTCCACACTAAAGCAGAAGGGGGCCGATAAGCTACAACTGAGATTCTTTAGGCCTTACAGTGTGATCAGGAGAGTTGGAGAGGTGGCTTACAAGTTGGAGCTACCACCTGGGAGCAGGATCCATAATATTTTTCATGTTTCATTCCTCAAGAGGGTGTTGGGGCAACATGCTACACCAGCTGTGGAGTTGCCACTTGATGATGAGGGGCACTTGATTTTAGAACCGAAGGCCATCTTGGAGACAAAGGAAAGGAAGCTCAAAAGCAGGATCATCAGAGAATATTTAGTGCGTTGGAAGAGTTTTCCAAATGAGGATGCTACTTGGGAGGTAGAGCACATACTTGAGGATCCAGCATTGAAGTTGCTTGGGGACAAGCAACATTTGGGAGGGGAGGACCGTCATGTCCCTTCCTAAATTAATTTGGAACAAGATTAATTATTACATTTTGGGGCCAATTTTGGAGGCGATGGTGCCCATTAGATTTTATTAGGACGTTAGACTTAGGATAAGTTATTTTGTTGTGGTTAAGTAGATATGATTAAGTATACGTGGGGGCCACCCACACTAGGAGAATACACACTCCCTAGTTCGATTTGGTTAAGTGAGGGACCCACGATGGAGGGAAAATGAGGGAAAAGTGCTCCACAAAATCTATATAAGGAAGCCATCTCATCTTATTTCATTCATCTTTTGGCATATCGAATTTCTCTTTGGTTGCTCAAGCTGCTTAGCCGAGTCACTTGTTGTTTAGCAAGAGTTCTTCAAGTGAAGAGCTCACCCTTTCTTCGTGGGACTTCGAGTGCCACCCTAGAGAGCTTTTTCTTCAGTCTTTCCGGAGGAGGATTTCATTGTGGTTTCCAATAGTTTCATTCATCTCCAGGTGGTGCATATTTTTGGAGGATGCAGTGAAGGGAGCCCGAGTTTGTTTGTGGCATCTTGTAGAGGATTTTTGGCCAGGAGGATTGCCAGAGAGCAGGCATAGGAGTTTTGCTGTCATTTTGGAGAGTTTGGGAGATGGAAGAGAGTGCTTCTCTGCAGTGTGACTTTCACACTTCCTGGGCCAGCGCAGAGGTAGCATTTTGTGCACACATGGGAGGTAGAGTATCAGTCTTTGAGGCTGGACTTTGACGGGGGAGCCAAGGGAAGCATTTGTGGAGGAGATTGCGACATTTTCGGATCTTGGGAGGAGGATTTTGCTTGTATTCCTTGCAGGTTGTATTCTTGAGTAGTTTGGAGGGCGTAGGGCATATTGGAGGTAGAATATGGGAGGTTGGATTCAGACCAAACCCTTTCTGGGTTTTTGTGGGTTTTCGTCAAGGAGCTTGGGGCTGAATTTATAGCATTTTCTGAGGGTGGAGTTGGAGTTTCTTGTAGTTCCTTTCTAGCCAACAATGCAATTTGTTGGGACAGTGTAGAGCATTAGAGGAGCAGTCATTTCCAACATTTGAGATCATTGTCGTATCACCCGGGTTTTGTCATGCTTTACATTGAGGCAAGCCCAGGTGCATTCCTCCATACTATTGTACGTGCTCCATTGATTAATAAAATGGCTCAGCTGGTGCTACTTCTGAAGTTTTTATGAGCATTTACTGCGTGTTGAAAATTTTGTGTGTTGCCCGATCAAGAAAGAGAAAGGAGGGAGACGTGTGAGCTCTACAACCTGAACTAGGTTTTGAGTTAGGGTTTGGAGCTGGTAACCATGGAGGGTCGTGGAGGAAGGAGTTCTGCTCCCTCCTATAGTCAAATAGCTGCGAACAGAAGCAAGGGAACTGGTCTGCATCAATTCAAGAAACCACCGGAGGTAATAACTGAGGATATGAACACGAAAACATCAAACCTTAGGAAAAGAAAGAAAGTCATGAGGAAGATAGAAGGGAGAATAGGAAAGAAGGTAGCGGTCATAAAGCTGCACCAACTAGCACGACAGGGGTCTGTAAACCCAAGTCGACCATAATTCCTTGGGTTGCTTTAAGCAACCCAGCGCTACAGGTGCACAGAGAACACATGGCGGAACACGCGATCATCTGCAAATTTATGGGGATTTGGTCAACGGAGAGGGCCTCACACGCATGGATAAGGAATCACTGGAAACCAAAGGGGGAAATAAACCTTCACCTTGGATCCAAGGGCTTCTTCATGGTGGTGTTCACGAGCCTAGAAGATAAAGACAGAGTGTTCGAGGGAGGACCCTATTTCTACGTCGTTGCAGGCCTTTACATGCGACCATGGGTGATGAATTTTGTCCCAGAACGAGAAACGTTCACTTCAGTGCCGGTATGGATAAGACTATACTCCCTCTCTCTAGATTATTGGTTGTCGGAGTCTCTAAAGGCTATTGGCAATAAATTAGGTCATTTTATAAAAATATCAGATGCGACCCTAAGAGGCAAATACACTTCATTTGCCCGAATCTGTGTCGAAATGGACTTATCTGGAGCACTTTCGGACAAGATCATCTTGGAAGTGTATGATGAAGAATGGGTGCAGGGAGTGGACTATGAACATGTACCATTCAGGTGTTGTAAGTGCCATGAGCACGGGCACCTTTACAGAGATTGCCCATCAAACAAACTAGAGAACAACACAAAAACCACCACAAGCAAAGATCCCGACGGTTTCACTAAAGTGGGGGGCAAAGGGAAAGGAGGAAAGAGTTACCAAAAGAAAATCTACGAGGATGGGCAACCTAGTCACAATAGTTTCAAAATATTAGAAGAAGAAGCTGGAAACAATGGGGCAAACCAGGAATCGAGGACTAACACCAATGAGAAGGATAGGGATGCCAGCATGGAGGACAAACCAGAGAACAACCAGCAAAAGAATGATCTACCGAACATTGTGGAGCTCAATAGGGACCATGAAATGACACCAAGTGAGGCGGGAATGGAGGACAATGAACTGTAGGAGATTCTTGAGAGGGAGAACTTAGATCTAGAAAAGTTTATGGAGCAGGATATTGCCAAAGGGGTTGACTCCCTGCCAAAGGAGGAGTTTGAAAGGGTTCAACAACTCTTCCTCTGGAGATCCCAATCAAAGGGCTCTGGAGTCAAAATACACCATGACAGCCAGGAGAATAGAGGGATGAAAACAATGGAGGAAACATCGGGACACTCTTCCAAGAAGCCAGGTAGGAAAAGAAGAAGAAAAAGACAAAATGAGCTGCTGACTGAATGTGGAATACTCATGATTAACTCAGGTAAGATGAAAGATCTCACCAGCTACTCCTTTACAAATCTTTCTTGATGAATCTTACAACCTGGAACATTAGGGGCCTAGGAATTAAAAGGAAATAAAGAAATCTGAGCAATAGAATAAAAGAAGAAAAGCCAGGTATGGTTTTTATTTAGGAAACTAAATGTTCGATGGACAAGATCAAAGAAATACATAACAAATGGTTAAGCAAGTATGAGTATCTGGAGGTTAAGGAAGATAACTCGGCAGGAGGGATTCTTACGCTTTGGGATCCTCAGAAACTTGGAACCCCGGATGCGGAAGCATCTAGGAACTATTTATCATTGGTGATACAAACTTTGGGTGCCAGGGAAACTTACATGATTACAAATGTCTATGGTCCTCAAAAAATAGAAGGCAAACTCAAGTTTCTCACCTCCCTTGAGGAGTTAAGAGAGAATATCCTGATATGCCCTGGATTCTGGCAGGGGATTTCAATATGATTAAATCTCTTACAGAGAAAACAGGAGGCACTAGAACACTAGGCAGAGACACCATTGCCTTTCAGAACTTCTTAAACAAAATGAGACTAGTGGATGCTGAAACAATAAATGACACTTTCACCTAGAACAAAAAGAGAGGAGGGGCTTCTCAAGTTGCCTCTAAACTAGACAGATTCATAATGTCAGAGGACCTCCTTCTCACAAACCTTGACATGTCAACTCTAATCCTTCCCTTTAGAGGCTCGAACCACTGGCCTGTCCAGCTTGAAGCTGCTTTTATGGGTGCACCGAGGAACAGACCCTTTAGGTTTGAAAATGTCTAGCTCTCTCACCCTGACTTTACCAACAATATTGACAAATGGTGGACGAAGGATTTGCCCATTCAAGGCACAAAAATGTTTATGCTGCAACAAATACTTAAACAAATCAAATCCAGGCTCAACTATTGGAACAAGAAAGAGTTTGGCAATATTTTTAAAGCCAAAAGAGAAGTTGAACAAAAGCTTCATGGGATTAATCAAATCATAATCACAGATGGTTATATCGAGGAAAGGAAAACTCAGGCTGAGTCTCTTCAGAAGGAATGGGAAGATAGGTGCATTCAAGAGGAGATATTCTAGAGGCAGAAATCAAGAGTGCAGTGGATTAGAGAAGGGGAAAAAACACAAAGTTTTTTCATAAATCAACCTTGGATCACAGGGCACATAACAGAATTTCAAAACTCAGAGATTTTCAAGGGAAAGAGCTTGTCTCCCACAAAGAAATGGAATCTGTCCTAGTACAACACTTCCTTAGCATTGCAAAGGAGCCTCTCTTAGACAGGTCACAGTTCATTAACAATTTCACAAAGTATATTCCCAAGCTTGTAACAAGGGAAGACAATCACAATCTCAACAAGCCAGTGTCTGAAGATGAGGTTAGTGAAGTTATCAATGAGATGAAAAATGGGAAAGCTCCGGGCCCGGATGGATTCAATGTGGATTTCTTCAAAGCATGCTGGATAATAGTCAAACAAGACATCCTTGATGTAGTGGAAGACTCCAGAAGATCCAGAATGGTTTTGAAGGCTCTTAATGCCTCTTTCATAGCTTTGATTCCAAAGCAAGAAAAAGCCATGACACCGGACAGATTCAGACCCATAGCTTTATGTAATGTGGTGTACAAGATTATTTCCAAAGTGATCGCTAATAGACTCAAGCCCCTTCTTCCAACTCTTATCTCAGAGAAGCAAACCGGTTATGTGGAAGGAAGATAGATTCTCAATAAGATCATACAAGCTCATGAGGTGGTTGATAATCTGTCTTCCTTCCACATAACATTTTTATCATGTGGACCCAAGGATGAAAATGATGACTTTGCGGACACGTGCTAGGAAGGATGAATTTATAGAAAGTGAAATTGAGACAAACCCTACCTTGCTCAAGGATATTACTCCCAATGAATCCACCTTTGAAAACCTTGAGAGAGATGATCCCATTAGCCCCTTGAAAAATGACATTGAAGATTATTTCCGCATTGAAAAGGAGAAATGGGAAATTGTTGGTCCTCAATTTGATTGTGCTCCCATTTACGACACCAACGAGAATGAGGATGAGATTGGTCTTCCCTTCCCCGTAGGCATTATTTATGATGACATTCCCATTGATGCCCTTGGAAAGGAGAATCTTCATTTTCCTTTGCATAAAGAGGGACAATTGGAATTGATCAATTTTCCTTTTAGGAGAGACCCGATCTTTGATACTAAGGAAATTGATAAGGCTCCCACTTCTCCTGAGTATGACTCTATGTTCAAATCACTTGAGCCTTTGGATTATGATTTTGGGAAAGCACAACCCGTTGAATGCAATATTTCTTTCTCCCTTTTTCCTATTGGTCATCATCTTGAGTCTTTGTCAAGTGATTCCCTCACCCTTGGTCATATGATGTCAAGTAACTGTGAGCCCTTCCCCCTGCCCGAGTATAGTGTCAAGGAAAAGCCCTTCATTGATTATACTTTTCCTCCTTGGACGCACCCTCAGGGTTTTGATCACTCCATAGTCTCCCCTCTCCAGTGTAATCATCATGTGCAACCTACTTGTGTTCCTCCATCTTGTTGGCCTCCCTTTCCCACTAATCATAATCGATTGAAGGACATAAGCCATGATGTAAATAATAAGGACAATGGTGGAAGTGATATGCCAAAGGTTTCCATCCATCAAAAGTTTATGAGCTTGGTTGTTGACATCTCTATATTTTGGTTGCAAGAGAAGATCTCACGGACTAGATCACATCCTTTTCTCACCTCTTCTCACATAATCATCCATGTGTGGGCATCATATTTTCCCACCCCCTGCCCACAACATCCTCCATGTGTTTGGGTTTTCATTTGCTTTGGGGTTTTATATATGAGTAGTCATATTGGCAAGCATATGTATATTGATATGATGATATGTTGGTTGCACTGGCTTTATGATTACACTTAGCATTAGCATTATCACATGCATGTTAGGGTAGGATGCATTGCATGTTGATTTCCGCATTAGAAATAACATCATATGATATTTCTCATGGTAGATAGATGCATACTTGCATATTTTTATTTTCTGTTGGTTTTATGGCCTAAAATACAGCATGTGCGATAATGAGACGTCACAAAAGCATGCTTCCCCTTGTTTTCCATCTATTATAAGTGCAGGTGACAGGTCTATGGTAACCAAGAAATTGCTGGAGTTCTCGTGACCCCTCGTTCGAGTAGCTTTGCCCACTTCATTGAGAGATCGCATCCCAGTTGGAGCCAGATGTTACCCACCATTTTGTGGGTAATATCCCTAGGAGGTTTTTTTTTTCTCCAAGATGGCCCAAAGCCGACAGCTAGTAGCCCCTTGCAACCACCAGCTAGGTCATTGCGCCATTTCTCTGCCACCTAAGCCAACCATGTGGTCCCTCACCCATCTGCCATGATCGTATGTTTGAAGGTGGGCCTCTCGAATCTAAAGGTATGACTTGTCATTTGGAAATTGAGTATTGTAGTTTGCTTATCATGGACACTTCTGGGCATGGATTAATGGGGGGATTCGGCGGAAAGAATGGGCTAGGTCTGTGCTTTTGTCCCCTAGACCCCTTTTAGGTATTAACCTTGGATTCTAGTCCCATGGGATCTCTTTTACTGACCATTTGGCTTTAGGGATGGTATTTCATGGGAAACCCCGATTTTGGTTGCGTGGTCCCACTCCCTTATCTGCTTATATTACCCTCTTTCCATTCATTATTACCCCATTCATCATTTCTCCCACCTGGGTCCACATTCCTCCACTAGGTCCACATAGGGTTAGCATGCCCCTTGCCCACACCTTGGATCATGGCTTGGAATGAAGCCCGGAGGTTGATGTGGTTGAAAAGAAAGATAAAAGCATATATGGCCACATTCAACAGGAAAATGTACCACAAAATGAAAAATATGGCCAGGACAAGTACATTTAGCACCTGGGCAAAAGCCAATACATGAGATCTACCCCATGATCATGGAAATCACCCTAGTTCCTACATGTTCTGTGAACCTCCTTCATCATATAGGAAACCATGATTGTTTCAAACCCTGGTGGGAAATGAACAACCCCACCTTAAAGGGGGCTGCTATATCGTATACATCATGCTCTAACCCCTTGAACCCCAAGTAGTTAATCAAAGAAAATCATAAAACGGCAAAAGGCATATAAAGAAAGGTGAAAAAATCAAGGCCGAGGCACCTCATTTTCCACGTTTGCTCCCTCCTATACATTATAAACCCAAGTGTGGCCTTCCCTCTTATTAGCTACCCTTGTACCTCAGCATGTGACCCAGGGCTACTCCTTCTCATTCTCTACTCCATTCACCTATCTGCCAAAAGTTGAATTATTATAACATTATTTTATTTGTGGGTCTTATGTAGGCAAAGGTGCTTAATTCGAACTCCTAAGTTGTGTGTATACTATAAGTACAAGTGAGATGAACACATTTTCCCATCATCACTTTGGATTGGATCTTTTCTCTCCCTTGAGAATTTCACACTTTTTCTTAGTGGATGAATCGGAGCTTTACTGATGAATTTTGATGTTCGGATATTGGTTTATCTTCTCTTGGAGCTTCTCTCTTATCAATTGTGAATGGCTGAATATATTTTGTTACATGTAAAGACATGCTTTTAATGTTATTCTTGTTTTACTTTGTCATATACATTGGATTGGGATTTTCGTTGTTCTAGGGCTAATTGTTGCATGCATTTACTGCTTAAAATTGTGGAATTTTGTCTCCATTATAGCATCTCTCAATGTGTGGGCCATGTAATATGAAATCTCCTAGAGGTGATTCTATTAAAGAATTTGACCTTGATAAGCCATTCCCTTTGTGCATCAAAGTATAAAAGCTGCAAGATTGCTTCTCCTAGACCTAGAAAGCTAGCGAAGTGGTCTTGATGCCTCCTTGACTAGGAACCAAGAAATCCTACTCATATTAATCATAGACTCCATTCTCCCAAAGACTAAGGCACTGATCTACTTGTTATCACCCCAAGAAACTCTCCTAGGTTGTATATCAGAGATGCTCGGGAACATTACGAACTCAACAAAAAGTTGGATAAATGGTGAATGAATGAAAGAGATGCTGCATATTCAAGCCAGATAACCACTTCTACTATGCTTAACCCCAGACATGAGTGAACACTCCCAGACTACAAGGCTTTAGACCACCAATTACTCACATCTTTTAGGAAAATGTGATGATGGAGAACACTGATCACACCAGTAGATGCACAGGACCCTGTGATGGCTAGCTGCAACCAGTTAAAAGGTCTGTAAATTCTATTTCCTAATGCACAGACAGGATGACAGCTTTTTGGCATTAAAACAACATAAACCTGCATACATATTTGATAATGCTAACTAGATTCTAACAGAGAGGTGGGATGACAGCCCCTCTATTGATAAGCATCAAAAGCAAATGAAAAATGCATACAAGCACAGCCTGGAACGAAGAAGAAGAAGTGAAAAGTGAGAAAACAACAGCAAAAGAAGTTTGTATTAGCTGGAAATGAAGACCAGAAGCTGCAGGTGTCACAATAGTTGCAGTCTCTAGCAGTTGACCTTTACAATTAGAATAACATTCATCAAACTGATTACATCTTTTTCCTGAGTATATATAGAGTTTGCTTACAAAAAATCTCTGCTAGCCTATGCGTGGAGGTGTCTTAACTGGCCACCAACCGCATTTACAATTAGATATGGGTTTCTGCTGCAAACTGTGCATTTTAATGAACAAAATCGGCCTTTCTGGTACTTTGATGTCCTTCTTGAACAGGTAGAATATTGTTTGAATGAATTTCAATAACTGTTGTAGGCATTGAACTGCTCGAGGATTGTCCTTCCTGTCCTTGGCCGTGCTGCTCTTTAAATGTAGTTGCTGAGGATTTAATGTGCAGATTGCTGAATCATCTCTTCCTTCTTCGCGCGCACAAAACAGGCCGAAAACACTGCAAAATACATTAAAAATGGACGAAGAGCCGAGGAAGAACGTTGGCCGTTGGATGGCTCAGATGGACGGCCTAGATCTGATGGCGGGAGGCGATGGAAGACACAGAGGCGCAGGGATCAATAGCAGCCGTCGGATCGCGTAAACGAACGGTGCAGATTGGATTATGGAAGCCATCGGGAAGAAATTCGAAAAGGAGGATCGTGGACCGTCGGATCATGATCGGGGAGATCCGACGGCTGACGGGCGGCAAAGATGCGAGAGCGTTAATGAGCGGGGGAAGGGTACAACGGCGGTAAGCAGTTTCCCCACACCGCTTTTCGGGAGAAGGTGGTTTACGTACGAGGGCATGCGATCCAACAGATTTATGACACGTGGCTGGCGGGAAACCACTTCCCCGCGGGTTATCGGACGTGCATGTTCACGGGGCGGGGGCTGCGGATACCGTCAGATCTGCGGGAGATGATCGGACGGTCACGGTTAACGCACATATTTGTCGAACGATGTGACAGGTACGGGCCCGCCGAGTTATATAATTTTTTATTATATGCACGGCTATAATGGATTAAAACGTTAGAGCCAGGGTTAAAATGATAAATAGGTTAATATGGGGTTTAAAGGGTTATCGGGATTTATAAAGGTTTCCGGGGTTTTAAAGGCAAACAACAATAATGAAGATAGGGAGAATAAAGAGAATGAAAGGGAAGGAGGAAACGGGGGTAACGGAGTAAAAGGAAGTGAGCGGGAAAATAGGGAGAGGCAAAGATAACCATTATAAACCATCTCTGAGCCAGCAACCAAGGACCAAACTTATTCCTCCTCCTGGAAAATCAACAGCATGTAGCAGAGCTAACACTGGCTCCTTCTGGGGATGAGATCCTCCCTGTGAGGTCTCAAGAACCTGCAGACCACTGCCTTTCCAGCTGAAAACAAATTAGCCAAAATTCCTAGTGTTCCATTGGGCATGGAGTCTACTGCATCTATACTAAAACTGAATAAAACACAATATTTACAACCTTTAAGGCCAAAGACCTTAAACAACATAAACTTTCAAAAACCGCCCATTAACTGGGCCATCAAAAACTGTCTCTCCTCCCATACTTTTCAGTATGAAGGTGTTGTTCCCTTGAACATGTGAAATGATGAAAGGCCCTGTTTAAAAAGCATCAAATTTCCCATGGTTGCCTTTCTTTTCCTTCAATGAATCCCATTTCAAAACCAAGTCACCAACCTGAAAATTATTTGTTTTTGCCTTTTTGTCAAAGGCTTCCTTAATCTTTTTTTGATGTGCTGCAGTCTTTTCAACCAGCTGTTCTCTAATCTGATGTATTTCTGCTAGATCAATGATCCTCTTTGCCATGCATTCTTCCTCATCCTGCTCTTCTTGAATGAATTTTGCCACAAGGAGAATTAATTGAACTGGGAATACAGCATCAGTGCCATATACCAGCTTGAAAGAAGAATTGCCTGTGGATTTTTTAATGGTCACTCTGTCGGCCCACAGTGCATACTTGAGCTTTGAATCCTAATTCTTTTTATTGTCCTCTAATAGCTTTTTAATTATTCTGATCAGACTTTTATTAGAGGATTCTGCTAGACCATTTCCCTGTGGATAATATGAGGTGGAATGAACAAGTTTGATACCCATTGAATCACACATTTCCACCAGTTCTTTTGCCCTAAAAGCTGTTGCATTATCTGTGATTAGTTTATGTGGACAACCAAATCTGCTGAAGATATTTTCAATTAAAAACTTCATGACCACATTATGATCAGCCTTCCTGGTAGGGATTGCTTCAATCCACTTGGTAAAATAATCAGTGGCTACTAATATCCATCTATGCTGGCCACTGGAATGTGGATTGATTTCTCCAATGAAATCCAAACCCCACTGCTGAAAAGGTCCTTTTGCAAGTATTGGTTTCAAGGGCAGGGATTTCAACTGTTGTTTTCCTTCAAATCTTTGGCACCTATCACAAGATTTAACAAAAGCAAACAAATCAGAAAATAAAGTGGGCCAATAGTACCCAACTCTAAGAATTTTATGGGCTGTAGTTTTCCAATAATGGTGCCCTCCACACATGTTTTTATGAAACTGCTGCATCACTTCAATTGAATGTTCTTTGTCCAGACACCTTAAAAATATTCCAGATGGATCCCTCCAGTAGAGCAGATTTTCCATAATGCAATACTTTGCTGCTCTAAGTTTCAAAGTTCTGGCTTGACTTTGAGTAAGTTTTGAAGGGATTTCTAGCTTCAGCAAGAAATTAATTATTGCAGCATACCAATTACAAGAAGCTAGATTCTCGGCCACTAACTGCTTCCTCTGTGGTTCAACTGTTTCTTCCTTTTCTGCCTGACCATTTTCTGCATTTGCATATAGGAAATCAATGTCTAACGATTTGCAATTTTCTTCAGCTAATAATTTGGCAAGACCCTGACCTCTGACCAGCTTGGTGGGCTTCAGCTCTATATTAAATTCTATCATTTTTGCAATCCATTTTGCCCTTCTTCCATCAGCATCAGGTTGTGTTAAAACATCTTTTATTGCAGCAGAGGGTACATATGCAATTATTTTTGAATGCAAGATATAAACTCTGAAAGCTCTTAAGGATTTGATAAGAGCATATGCATGCTTCTCAATAATATCATACCTCAGTTCAGCATCCCTCAAGTTCTTGCTGAAAAATGCTACTGGATGTTCTGAACCTTCTTCATCTTGCTGCAATAAAACTGTTGCAACAGTTTCTTTAGAAGCAAATGAGAAAATATGGAACTCTTTGTTGTAATCTGGACCTATTAATGTGGGAGCTTCCATAATGGCCTTTTTAATAGACTCAAATGATTTTCTTGCTGCATCAGTCCATCTTACCTCTGACCCTTTTCTCAACATGGAGGTAATATGCTTCACTAGTTCTGCAAAATTTGGAATAAACCTCCTGACAAAATTTATTTTGCCCAAAAAAGACTGAATATCCTTCTTTGATCTAGGGACAGACAAAGTCTGAATTGCTTTGACTCTTTCTGGATCAATCTGAACACCTGTAGCAGACACAATATGTCCTAACAGCTTGCCTTCATTTAAAGCAAATTGAGATTTTTTGGGATTGATTGATATTCCAAACCTCCTGCACTTCAGAAATACTTTTTTCAAATGCTGCAAATGATTTTGATGGCTGCTGGAGTAAACTGTTATATCATCAAGGTAGATAAGCACAAATTTGTCCTTCTCTCCCACAAATGCTATATCCATAGCTCTCTGAAAGGTGGCTCCAGCGTTCATCAATTCAAAAGGCATTTTGGCATACATAAAAGTGCCCCAAGGAGTGCTGAATGCAGTGTTTTCTTGATCATCTGGATGCACAGCAATCTGATTAAAGCCTGAAAAACCATCCAAGAAAGACATTACTTTGGCCCCTGAGACCTTTTGCAGCAAATGATCCATTTTCGATAAAGGATGGTTATCTTTCTTGGAGCATTTATTTAAATTTCGGAAATCAACACAGCCTGATTTCTCCACTCTTCTTCCTCACCACCACTAGATTGGCTACCCATTTTGAATACCTGAGAGGAACTATGATCTTGGCAGCGAGCAATTTTTTAATTTCTTTTTCAATTAGAGGAAAAAGCATAGGATTTATTGGTCTCAGCTTCTGTTTGAAAGGAATAGTATCTTTCTCCAAAGGGATTTTATGCTGAATTATGTTCTTATCATACGTTTTCAAATCACTATACTCCCAGGCAAACACATCAGCAAACTGCCTCATTAAATCGCAGTATTCAGCACTTTGATCAGCTGACAAATGAGTGGACAAATTTACATATTTAGGCTGACCCGAACTTCCTATATCATGCTTACAGACTGCAAATTGGTCTTCTTTTTGGGCAGCTTTGTAAGGCACATCATTTTGGTCAAACAGTCTTTCAAGAGGAATCAAACCCTTAGGAATATGGTTACTAGGAAGCTGGACAATGTTGTCTTTACCAATTTTATTTCTAAGCTGGGACTGGGGGTTTTCTAACAAGACATCATTTTCTTGGTCAATTTGCATTTCAGAGAACTCATCAATGACTTGAAGGAACCTATTTATCTCATCATCATCATTAAAAACTTTCCAATGCTGGACATTATCAGGCAAGGATGGTCTGTATTTCATTTGGACTTCATAAACTAATCTAAGAGGCATAGGATGAATAAATAGACTAGCAGAAACAGCAAGTGCATCAGCAAGCTGATTTTGGGCTTTAGGAATGTATGAAATATAGAAGTAATCAAAAGAATCTCTGATTCTCCATACCTCATCTCTGTATGCTTTCAGCCTTGGGTGCCTTGCTTGAAATGTTTTATTTATTTGCTAAATTATCATATCAGCATCTCCAAACACTTTCAGATTCTTGATTCCTCTGTCTTTTGCTGCATTAAGGCCTAACAGCAGAGCTTCATATTCTGCTATGTTGTTTGTGACTTGGAAAACCAGCTTAAAAGACAACTGAATGCTTTCTTGTTGTGGAGATAACATCACCACCCCTACTCCTGCAGTTTCCCTGGAACATGCTCCATCAAAAAACATATCCCAAACCTGACTTCCTTGATTTTCTTCGACCTGAACTGTTGGTTTCCTGATCTGCATTGAGACCTTCTGAGATTTTTCTATTTGGAGAATACATGCTCCAAAATCAATGTCCACTACATAAATGGGATGATTTGTAGGATTCTTCTCATCACTGATGATATATGCCAACTGTGCTTCTCTATATAACCTCCTGCTTTCGCCTCCAAAAACTGGGACAGTTGCATAAGATAGATCATTTTGTAGTGTCCCACCTAGTCTCTTAATCCACCCTCTGGACAGCAGCATGCCAAATTTAGGAGGGACATCTGCTACCACAATATCCATCATCATACTCTTCATGGGCAGCTAAGTTAAGGTAATGGCTAGATCCTTAATCAATCCAAGACATTTCACCTTCCTTGAATAAAAAGAAAATAAATCATGATAGGGTCTAGTGATATCAAGGCCTAACTCTTCCATGACAGCTTTAGGCATTAAATTGTGGCTGGCCCCTGTGTCTAGCAAGCAATTGTGGAGGATTTTATCATGAATGGTCAAGGAGACATAAAAAGATGGAGAATTATTATCAGCAGGTTCAATCATAGGGCTGAGCACAATGGCAGGCTTGTCATCTTGCAAATTGACAGAGTCAGTGGAGGTTTGTGTGGTTTTCAGCTCAAGAGCTTCAAAGATGGGCTTTCTAAACACTTCACTCTTTACCAACTCTACCAGAGGCACAACTATTTTCAATTTCTGAACTTCTGACTCAAAGTTGAAAGAAGAAGATGACTTATCAGAACTTTTTACCTCTTGAACTGGAGCTTTGAGGATGACTGGATCAGCTGCTGGTCTTCTCTGCCTGCTATTCTGTGACTCTGTTTGGACAGCAGCTCTTTGGGCAGGATTCTCTTTGACATTTTTTGCATTTGATCTCAGGTTATACCTCTGCTGTTGTTCAGCTTGTAGGACAGCTTCTCTATCCCATTCCTGACTGTTTTGTTCTTGCAGCAATGATTGTTCATACTCAGCCAATGTCAAAAACGCAGCGCTGCTTTTATCTTCCATGCAGTGAATTTCATCCTCATCTTCTTCAAATTGTTCTTCCTCCATGACTACATTTTGGAAAGGAGCTTTAACTTTCTGTTCTTCTTTTGATTCTTCACCCCTCTACATAATTTGTAACTACTCATTTGCTCTTCTGAAAGGATTTGGATTTCTTGGAGCAAATGTGTTCTGCTGCCTTGTTTTCCCTGAATTCTATTCAACTTTCAGCTTAGAAATTTCAGCAGCCAATGACTCTATCATCTTAGTCATTTTGTCTAATTTAGGCTCTGAAGATGATGCAGAAGAAGTAGAAGCCTGATTTCTCTGTCTCCTCCTGTCAGCTTGATTTTTTAACTTTTCTGCAGCCATAATATTAGACTCTACTTCTAGTGCTGCATCTTGCATATCAGCTAGAGTAGCACATCTTCTTTCTCTCAATAACAGGCAGAAATCAGAGTCAAAGGCATTGGCATAAGTGAGTTTGGCAGAGGTAGGAGTAGGCTTTACCTCAGCTGGTATCTTACTATACATTCGATTGAATCTTTTATTAAAATCAGGCAAAGATTCACCATTTTCCCTCTTCAGATTACCAAACTCAGTATGATAATACAACAAGTCTTTTTTATCTCCCCATTGCTTCAAAAACGCATCATCTAATGCTTCAATATATGTTATAGATCTATGGAGTAATTCTCTGAACCACTTCCTAGCCTTTCCATCAAGGCTCTAAACAAAAACTCTCATCCACACATCATTTTCACTTATATCTAAATTATCAACGTAAAAGTAAAAAGCTTCAAGGTGTTCCTCTGTTGTTACTCCCTCTGTGCCAGTGAATTTAGGCATATATTTTTGATATTCTCCCACAGGCATAGGATTTAAAGGAACAGGCAAGACTAAAGGTCCATATTTAGCAGCAACAATTCTCTCAATCTTTGTGGGTGCTTGCTGTCCTGCCATGATTGGGATATGTGGAGGAACACTAGCAGATTGAATGGTAGGAAGTAAAGTGATGGATGGTAGAGATAAAGGGATGTTTTGGACTAAATGGGAACCTTTCTTTGGACTGAGATTCAAAGGGGAACTAACTGAACAAGGGGTGAATTAATCTCTGAAAGAGTTTCCTGATTAACAATGATGGGCTCTAAATCTTCAAACTGTATGTCTTCAACAATAACTTTATCTTTCAGAGATGAATGAGATTTCTTAGGCTTACCTAATCCTGATGTCCCTTTCAGTGATTCTTTCTTCGATTTGACAGTCTTCTCAGGGTCAGACATTGATTTAGCAGGTGATTTCTGAGGATTTCTTCGAGTATTTCTCACAAACTGAGCTAGAACTTCTATGTGGAGTCACCAAATGATAGTCTTCCTCTAATGGATTCGCCAGATAGATGATTACAACCAAAAACTGTGTTCAAACCTTGTCTATCATCAAAGCTTGAAGCTGTGTCGTTCTCCCAGGGAAGCTGAGCTTCAATTCTCCTCTCCCCGGCAACGATGCCAATTAATGTTATCACCCCAAGAAACTCTCCTAGGTTGTATATTAGAGATGCTCGGGAACATTACGAACTCAACAAAAAGTTATATAAATGGTGGATGAATGAAAGAGATGCTGCATATTCAAGCCAGATAACCACTTCTACTATGCTTAACCCCAGACATGGGTGAACACTCCCACAGATGCACAGGACCCTGCGATGGCCAGCTGCAACCAGTTAAAAGGTCTGTAAATTCTATTTCCTAATGCACAGACAGGATGACAACTCTCTGGCATTAAAACAACAGAAACCTGCATACATATTTGATAATGCTAACTAGATTCTAACAGAGAGGTGGGATGACAGCCCCTCTACTGCTAAGCATCAAAAGCAAATGAAAAATGCATACAAGCACAACCTGGAACAAAGAAGAAGAAGTGGAAAGTGAGCAAACAACAACAAAAGAAGCTTGTATTAGCTGGAAATGAAGACCAGAAGCTGCAGGTGTCACAATAGTTGCAGTCTCCAGAAGTTGAACTTTACAATCAGAATAACATTCATCAACTTGATTATATCTTTTTCCTAAATATATATAGAGTTTGCTTACAAAAAATCTCTGCTAGCCTATGCGTTGAGGTGTCTTAACTGGCCACCAACTGCATTTACAATTAGATATGGGTTTCTGCTGCAAACTATGCATTTTAATGAACAAAATCGACCTTTCTGGTACTTTGATGTCCTTCTTGAACAGGTAGAATATTGTTTGAATGAATTTCAATAACTGCTGCAGGCATTGAACTGCTCGAGGATCGTCCTTCCTGTTCTTGGTCGTGCTGCTCTTTAAATGTAGTTGCTGAGGATTTAATGTGCAAATTGATGAATCATCTCTTCCTTCTTCGCGCGCACAAAACAGGTCGAAAACACTGCAAAATACATTAAAAAGGGACGAAGAGCCAAGGAAGAATGCTGGCTGTTGGATGGCTCAGATGGACGGCCTAGATCTGATGGCGGGAGGCGATGGAAGAAACAGAGGCGCAGGGATCAATAGCAGCCGTTGGATCGCATAAACGAACGGTGCAAATTGGATTATGGAAGCCATTAGGAAGAAATTTGAAAAGGAGGATCGTGGACAGTCGGATCATGATCGGGGAGATCTGACGGCTGACGGGTGACAAAGATGCGAGAGCGTTAATGAGTGGGGGAAGGGTATGGCGGCGGTAAGCGGTTTCCCCGCACCGCTTTTCGGGAGAAGGTGGTTTACGTACGAGGGCGTGCGATCCAACAGATTTATGACACGTGGCTGGCGGGAAACCACTTCCCCGCGGGTTATCAGACGTGCATGTTCACGGGGCGGGGGCTGCGGATACCGTCAGATCTGTAGGAGATGATCGGACGGTCACGGTTAACGCACATATTTGTCGAACGATGTGACAAGTACGGGCCTGCCAAGTTATATAATTTTTTATTATATGTGCGGCTATAATGGATTAAAATGTTAGAGCCAGGGTTTAAATGATAAATAGGTTAATATGGGGTTTAAAGGGTTATCGGGATTTATAAAGGTTTCCGGGGTTTTAAAGGCAAACAACGATAATGAAGATAGGGAGAATAAAGAGAATGAAAGGGAAGGAGAAAACGGGGGTAATGGAGTAAAAGGAAGTGAGCGAGAAAATAGGGAGAGGCAAAGATAACCATTATAAACCATCTCTGAGCCAGCAACCAAGGACCAAACTTATTCCTCCTGGAAAATCAGCAGCATGTAGCAGAGCTAACACTACCAAAATGTGGTCACCAAAAATCACATTCTTTCACCTTCTTCCAGGTCTAGCCAAGTTGGGGCACCTAGGGCATCAATTTCCTGACAAGCTAGCCCTCCAAAAAGTTCTATCTCCAAGGGTCTCCTGCGCTGGTGTTTCCTCAAGGACTCCTCCAATTTTGAAGTCATTCCGATGGTGGAGTTGAGAGATAACCCAAGCCCTACCTATGGGATCAAACTTTTCCCTAACATCCCCAAGGCTAGTACCTCATAGGGTTAAGCAACACCTTCAAGTGAAAAATATTTCTTTGATCCTTTACCCCACCTTGTTTAGGGTAAAAATATCATCAGTTGCTATACTCCTTCCTCATACCCTAGACTAGGTCCACTTGGTCCCGTGTGGTCTCGTTCCTTTGAAAAGACAATTCTTCAAGAACCATCCGGGATACCAATTGCAACAAGGATTTTAGGGATTGGGAAACTCCTTCACAAGTCATATCCCATAAACCTAACCCTCAAATCCTCCCTTCCTTTCCCTAGAATACATAGTACCTTGCTTAGAAAGCAAGCAAGCTCCATCCTTCAAGCTCTTCCGGGAAAGGGATTATTTGGGTCACTCATATCCATTCATTGACTTATCCTTCATTAATGACTCTGTACATACCGAGTCTCCTCCCATCAATGAAAGTCCATAGTTAGAATAGAGCCTTAGCTGAGGTGACACTGGGCTAAGTCTCCATTTGTTTCCCTTCGCCTAGCATTTTCCCTTTAAGGATCCCCTTTTAAAGCCCCTTGCTAGTGTGAGCAGTAACAGGCACATCATCAAATAGTTCAACATCCAAGCTTTCAAGCTCAACTTTTCAGCGTCTAAAGGCTCATCAAAAGGTGTAGTAGCATGTGGAATCTACAAAAGGTCCAACACTCATCTCTGGATGGGTAATGTTGGGAACAAAAAGTTAGGTCTTATTTTAGGATGGGGCAAAGTACCCTTTGGAAGGTGTTGAAGATGAGTCAAATTATCCATCAAGGGAACTTTGTTGCATATGTGATACCACCTGAATACAACCTCTCAATATCAAGTGAGAACATATTCATTAGGGACATGAAACCATTAGAGGATTATTGCCTCAAAATTTAGCAGGTCTTGTGAGATGCTTCACTAGACAAAGGCCAGAATAAGACACAACAACTACATGGATTCCATTGTCACTCAACACTCCACCCCTTTCTCTTTGTTGGAATTCCACCACGTGGAGGGATTCCTAGTATAGGTTACCTAAATGGTATTCTAGGTCAAAGTGATCAAGGTGACACTTTGATATGGCTTTAATCAAGGTACTCTATCTAGGAACAATGCTCAATTCTTTATGATAGAATAGTGTACCTATGAAGAGGCTTATAAAGTGAGACTTGTAGCTTAGGATTTTCAAGATATATTTCAACAATAGCACAATTAGGCATACAGGAGGAAGGAAAAGGTTTTCTTGAAAGGTATGATTCCCTAGGGCTGATGTCATCAACCTAAGAAATTCTAGTGCTTGAAACAACTTCAACCATGCAAATTTCTAGATTTTGATGTTTTAAGGCTCCACAAGGTGAAACAACTTCAAATCATCTCATTGTACTAGTTCTAGCTGAATTCGGGTTGAAACCCTAACCCTAACAACTTGCCTTGAATGGCCAAAATTTTAGGAGAGAGTGAAAAACGATAAAGTTTTATGAGTTTGGATCACCAATATGGATGCCAGTGCCTTCGATCTACTTGGGTGATGGAGTCTTAGGGATTTTGACTATGGAAATATCAAAACCTTGAAGGGAGTAAGGGGGAAATCCCTAGGATTTCACTTGCTAACACTAGCTATCACTTTATGAGGGGGTAATTTTACTAGAGAAAAACTCTCTAGGAGGTTCTCCAGGGAGTCCAAGTACACAAATTGGAGCATGCAAAATTTACCAAGCTTTTCATGTAAATATAAGAATTTATACATGGAACAAAGAAACCCTAACAATATTCATTACATGCAAGAATCATGAAAGATATTCAACAAAAAGTACTCACAAGATATCCAAGAACAATCCTTCTTTATCCCAAAATGATGTCTCCAAAACAAACACTAGTCTCCAATAACCAAAAATCCACAAAAAATCACATCTCCACAAAGTAGCGAAGCACAAATAGTTTGCTCGAGTTCTCTACGAGAGGTCAAGTTTTCTGCAAGTGATGATGAACAAAATGAGAGAGGTGATCCTCTATTTATATGAGGTCTACCTCCTCTAATTTCTAACTAAAATCCCCTACACAAGCTTGATTTTGAGTGGACAAAAGGTAAAATTGGGTTACAAGCCAACCCACTAGCTTTGCAACAAAATATGCCAAAATAAACCCACACATGAGTTGTAGCTCTAAAAAAGTGATGATGTCGTGCCCTTTTAGGTCTCCAAATGGTCGATCAAGGAATAGTCAGGGCTGAAAATGTCTCCAAGCATAATGATCATCCTCCATTTGAGGAAAATTCCTTGAATCATGCATCAAAGTAACTCCAAAGGTCCAAAATCAAGCCATGGGAGCCACAAGTCATCTCCATGGGTATCAAGTTTAATATTCCAACTAGGAAATACCACAAATGGTCGCCAAAATTCCTGAGTTTTAATGAACTTCTTCAGTGAAAGGTTTCGTCAAACACTTCGTGTGCATACTGTTGTAGGTGTAATTTTTGTTTCATTAACTCAAATAATACAAACAATAGTCATTAGATGCCATGAGATTACACAAAATGACATGACTGATTTATATCAAATTCAGAAATACAAATATACCATGCTGCCACAAGCTTTTTTGAAAATAAATCTGAATAGCAACCTTAAATCTGGAACAACATACACAGTGCTCAACAATGCTCATAAAAACACTTTAATTCCACTATACATCATTCTTACATCATCTAGAAAATATTTATATCACGGTCATATGTAATCAAAGGGATATATCTTAGATTTACGAGCTGATATAATGGTTGTACATCAAACAGAGATAAGGAACTTGAGTTTAATTTAGTTGTTTGTCCCCTGGAAACTTCAATAATGGTAATGATGGCATGCAAACCTCTTCAATCTTTTGCTCAGAAATCAAAAAATAACAGTGATACTCCATAAATATATACAATCAGCAATGATTGTGGGATGAGGTAGCACACTCAACAAACTAATCTTTGACCTTTGCTCCAGCTAGGAATATGCAACAGTACTTTGAATCAGCTTCACGAAATCGATAATGTGCCAAGGAATGTTGCTCTCTCTTAGTGCCAAATTCAACCCCAAAGATGATAGCGCTTGAAGACTTGATATCTAGGAAATAAGGAATATGGGCTCTTCTGATTTTGATGTCAAATGCCATGAAAATGTCAAAAGAATGTGCTGCTCCACTTGAGATAATAATTCTGGAAAAAGGCCAAGAAGTGTACCACTCCACTTGATATCCTAGGGTTAATCTACTAAGTTTTCCTAGATAGACTAATCCCCAGTACTATGGGGCCAATAAAGTAACTTTTATAGGGCCAATTTCTTTAGTTTTTCTAGACAAACTTGATACATATGGTTGTGAACTAGGTCTAGCTCAAGTTGTCGGGAGAATGAGGGTTATCCTCCCCAACCAAGTGCAATTTCGACAAGTGACATGTTGAAATCTTAATGAGTATATTGTTGTAATGGTCTTAATCCTTGTGTTGAAATTCCTCGAACCTCTACAAGATATAGTGATACGATGATCATAAAAGAGATCGATACTTATGGCTTAACTAATTGTCTACATGTTATCCCCTATATTATAATTGTTATAAGGTGGTGTAGAAGTTTATTTCAGTGCTAAGTTCGAGCGTTGAGTTGGTAACATCATTATTTTGGTGCTAAGATTAGGTTGTGAGTTAGCAATGAACATGGTTATGATCAACAACTTAACAATGTTCTTGGTCAGATACCAAATTGATGGTTGGACCTCTGGCACACCTTGTTATGTAAGACCATTCAAGAATACTGCATTTGATTACTTGGTTCAATGTGTAGGACAAACCCATCTAGCTAAATTAATTTAGTGGAGGATCCCTTTACTTTTTTTAGCCTCATGTTTATTAGTGGGCCCACTTCTTTGCCCTTCTACCTTGCTTTTTACCTCTTTGATTTTTTCCACCCCTTCTTTCCTTTGATATTTTTGAATTTGTAAATTGTTCTATGCGATTTTGCTTCATTTATTTAATTTGTAAACATTCTACACTATTTTTCTCTTTCATGAGTTTATGTCACATTAATCTATTATAGTCTATTGATTTCTCATGGAACATAGAATTTATTTTTCTTATTTTTCACACAATAGAGTGTGCTTTTTGCTAAAATCTTGAAAGCCACCCATTGACACATTTTTCTTTCCTTTCTCCAATAAGTTAGGCACATTTCCTTTAGGTGAGGGTTTCATTTCCTTGTCTTGATCCTTCAACTCATCTTGGGAATCATTTCCTCCCCTTGGGGACTGTTTAATCCACTTTTCCTTGCATTTTCATTATTGTTCATTGAATGCTTACTCCCTTCTTTGAAGATTTTATCCTCCCTTTTGCTTTATACATTTTTGTAGCTTATTTGGTTATCCATGGACCCCCCACTTTGATTCATTGCTTCATTTTGAAGTTCTAGGAGTGGAGTGGCGTGAGGACTTCCATGGCTTTCATCTTAACAATTTTGCAAAAGGATCCACATTCTCCACTATTTACGTAACATCATGTCCATTGTTTGTTTCCATAATGAAGATAACCCTTTTTTATGGAAGTTCAATTAGGGTTCTTACCCTCATTTCTTGTTTGTGATTTGAAACATAGCATCCTGGATGATGTTGATGCTCCGTTCAAGTGCCACTAATCTGAATGGAAAGTGGCATCCACACATGGTATGTGCCCATAGTATTTACCCATGGTATTGTAAATGAATAAGGTATAAATAACGAGCCTTACTTTGTAAGAGGACATATCTATCCACTAGGATGTAGTGAGAAGGATTTCTCCATTTAATAAAGGACGATCTGCCTTTCATATGTTGTTCACTGTGTGTCTTTTCTATTTTAATGTTTCCTAAGAGTAGTTCAAGGGAATTTTATGTGTTTCTCTCCTTTCTCTCAAGGTTCAATTTTTTGAGATCTTACCCCCCCGTCCCCCCCATGCCACCCCAAAGATCTAGATCAGTGGTATGAGAGCCATCTTAGAACTCCATGTCAACAAGGGTTTTGACGAAATGGAGTCCGCTGTTAGAGGGTGAAACCACGCAAATCATTTTCAGATTTTGTAGTGCAATTTAGATGGGTCATTTTGTCGTTGACATTTTTTATCAGTGTATCCAATGACAGGCTCCAAGCAATTATCACGAGATGAAATTCCCTTCAAAATGGGATTGTTATTTTTGTTAGTTGGAGATTGTTGAGATATTCTCTCAACCACAATCCCCTAGTTTAGCATTAGTTGGATCTAGTTCCAACTATATATATGTATCATATTTGTACTTGAATATGTGAAAAATATTTTGTGATGTGCAAATAAAATTTCGTAGTTGGCATGAGAGCCCTTTTTGTATTAACTCCCTCATGGTAGGACCTAGGAGAATGAGAGTATGTAAAATTGATATAGATTAGATTAGTCATGTGAATAGTTTCTTATATGTTTTAGGGAGTGGAGACCTACATATGAACAAAGAGCTAGGCATGAAGGGAAAGCCAATATATAATATCTAGGGTTTTGTGTTGTTTCCATTACTGAATGTGTGCAACAACCATGGCATTGCTAAGGTTGCTATTATTTTTGTCCCTTGAACTCAATCAACATGTAAATGCATTGTTGTTGGGGTTACTTCCCATTTTTCCAATAAAATGATGAATATGCAATTCATGTTTAAGGGAATCGTTGAGACTATGATATGTATTTTTCAAACGAGGAATATTTATTTCAGTGTTTGGTATTGAACTCTCGACCTGCAAGTTATTTGTGAGACATTTTTAGTGGTTTTCTCTTATTGGTGGACCATGTACTCCATTCCACACGTGCACATAAATGAGTGACACCTTCTTTGATGATCTAATTTTAATGAGAAAGAGGCAAGGGATTTGCATAGATCTCACTTTTGCTAGAAAGTCTGGCAATTCATTTTACAGTGCCACATAAATACATAGTTATAATTTCCTTCTAGTGGAATATATGGTTCATATTTCAGGCTACCTAATCATCTTAAGCCTGAAATATATGCCTATATAATATTTATTGACACGATATTCTATGACTGTACTCGCAAAGAAGTGGCCCACACTTTTCGCCATTTTATTGGTTAGAAGCAAATCAGAGTCCTACACAAGGAACCTAGAGGTCGGTTATCCAAAGGAGTTTTCATTATGTAGAGTGTAGATTGATAGACTGAGAGTCATATGTGGATCTCTTGAATAACTTGTTGATGTAAATAACTATCACATGACGAAGATTGCGTTGGAGTTACACACTGGCATGTAGAAATGTACATAAAATTACTGATGCGAGGTTTTGTTTGAAGCATAGCGAAAAGGAAATAAGAACACATACTCTAGATGTACCTGCTTAGATAGGTCGACTACGATGCAACCAAGAGCAAGTGAACTGCACCACATAATTTTGTCAAACTCTCAGACATGCATTGTAGAAGTGGTCTTATTCTTTGGACCGGAATATACCTGCATAATTTGAAGTAGTTGAATGTTAATTGCTTAGTATTCACCAGTGGTGAAATATGAAGAACCAATCATATTGAACAGGGTAATATAATGATCTTGGGGATCAAAAATATGTTAAAAAATTAAAGTGATCAAAATCTCCCAAAAATGGCATCAAATCATAGATCTCGTCATTTTGATTCCAACGATGCTTGAATCACCTGAATTTGACACAGTATGAGGAAGTTATCACATTTTGAAGTTTTTGACAAACAACTAAAATTCAACTTGCGGGGTTGACTGTGTAGTGCACGGATGCCACGTGACAATCCATGTGATGACGTCATGAGCTGACTGGTATGTATGGATGGCAGGTGGATCAGTGGCGTGAGCGCACGCAGCGCACGGTGATAGGTTGTATAGCTGATGTGTTGGACCAATCATAGGTCACCATGTGGGTCAATCAAAGGGCGCCACATGGCCCTATGAGAGGTTTCCAAGTGCTCCTAGTTTTAGTGCCATTTTTTTTGCAACGGATTGACAAGCCTCTGATGAAATCGAATTGCCAACCTCCAACATACCAACAGACCACCTAACCGTATGGTTTGAAGGTTGGGGGGATGGACGGGCCGACGAGCACACCCTATCGACCCAACCCACAGTTTTTTTTGTTGTAAGTGACCACCGGCGGGGGCATAGGAGAAGGGCATAGAGATAAGTGTTGGCCCACAACTTGTTTGGTGTAATATGACCATAGGCAGAGTCGAAGGGGGCGGGGCGCGTGGTACCCTGACTGTGCCCTAGGCCCGGGTCTTATTAATAACACACGACAGTGAGCGGGGCCAGGGAGGTGCGTGGCCTATGGTCTGCGTCCCCCGATCATATGTTTTCCACATGACCACAACGCAGGAGGCAGAAGGGGCCTACGACCTATTACCACTCAAACTAGCAAGGGACTTAAAGGGGATCCTTAAAAGGGAAAATGCTAGACCAAGGGAAACAAATGGAGACTTAGCCCATTGTCACCTCAGCTATGGCTCCCTAATATTTATAGACTTTCACAGCTGGCAAGAGACTCAGTGTATATGGAGTCACAAATGAAGGATAAATCAACAAGTGGATATAGAGTGACCCAAATAATCCCTTTCCATAAGAGGTTGAAGAATAGAGCTTGCTTGCTTTCTAAGCAAGGTATAATGTCTTCTAGGAGAAGGATGGGAGGACTTGAGGGTTACGTTTAGGAAATATGACTTGTTAAAGAGTTTCCCAATCCCTAAAATGCTTATTGAAATTGGTATCCTTGATGGTTCTTGAAGAATTGTCTTTTCAAAGGAATGGGACCACACGGGAACAAGTGGACCCAGCCTAGGTTAGGAGGTAAGAGTTTAGAAATCGATGATATTATTAACCTAGACAAGGAAAGGAAAAGGATCAAAGAAAGGATTTTCACTTAAGGGTGTTGATTTGATCCTTATGAGGTACTAGCCTCGGGGATACCAGAGAAAAGTTTGATCTCGGAGCTAGGGCTTGGATTTTGTCACAACTCCACCGTTGGAATGGCTTCAAAATTCGTGGAGGCCTTAAGGAGACACTAGCACAGGGAATGCTAGGAGATCGAACTTTTTGAAGTGCTATATTGTCGGGAAAATGATGCCCTAGGTGACCCAACCTAGCTAGACCTAGAAAAAGGTGAAATAATTGATTTTGGGTGACCACCTCTTGGTAGATCAATGCCTTAGTCTTGGGAGAATGGAGTCTATGATAAATATGAATGAGGACTTCATTTCTTAGTCAAGGAGGCCTTAAGACTACCTCGCTAGCCTTCTAGGGCAAAGGGAAGCAACCTTACAACTTTTATACTTCGACTTGCAAAAGGAGATGGCTTATCAAGATGAATTCGTTTTTAGAATTATCCTAGGAAATTTCATTCAAATTACATGGCCCATACATTGATAGATGCTATATAGAGACAAAATTCCACAATTTAAGCAGTAAATGCATGCAGCAAGTAGCCCTAAAAATAGCGAAAATCCTAAAGTATATGACAAAGTAAAACAAGAATAGCATCAAAAGCATGTACTTACGTGTAATAGAACATATCTAACTATCCACAATTTGACAAGAGAGAAGCTCCAAGATAAGGTAAACCAAATCCAAACATCAAAATTCATCCATAAAGCTCCAATTCATCCTTGAAGAATAAGTGCAAAATTCTCAAGAGAGAGAAGAGATCCAATCCAAAGTGGTGATGAGCAAATGAACTCATATCACTTGTATTTATACACCAAATGAGGAGTTCAAATTAGTCTCCTAAGCCTACATAAGCCCCAAAAATAAAATAATGTGCTAATAGTCTAACTTTTGGTGACAAGCCCACCAAACTAGCTCACAAATGAAATAATATGCCTCTTAAGAGGTCAAATGATGAATAACACATCTCGTAGGGCCCTCCAAGTGGCCTGATGAGGTCCATAGGTGCCATAATGAAGAATAAGACCCTCAAAAGTGACGGACAAAGGATTGGCCCTTTTTTCTCCAAACAATAAACTTGTGGTGCTCTTAGTGGTTGTTGGGGCACAATAACGACATCATGGGTCTCCAAATGAGTCAAAGATACCTGTATATAATCTACAAGGGCTCTAATGATGGTCTAGGTGATGCCACATCATCCTACAAGTCTTGGGTCAGTTGCCAAGTGTATGGTACATCTGTGGGGTTGGTTGGGCAAAGGTGAACCAAGTGCATCTTCCTCGTTCAATAGGTGAATCTCGAGCAATCTTTGAACGTCCTTGGGGATCTTTGGAGTATTGTTTACTGCTGTGGAGGCCCATGGCTCTCAACACACACCCTACATGTGCCAATATAGCCCTTTGGAGGATTAGGACCTCGTATAGGGAAACTGCATAAGATCCAATGCATCCCCTTGCCTTCCAATACAACAAGTCATTAGAGAAATCGAGTAAATAAGCTTACCAACCGTGGACCACAATTGGGGATTTCATAATGGCGTGCCCTTCCATAATGGGCTTTGGGATGTGTCAATATCTCCTAAACTCCAAATGGGGTTAACCAAGTATCCTATTAGGTGGTTTCTACTTCTAAAGGGGATAATATGTTCAAGGTACGTCCTTCAAAAGGTGGTGGCATGTAACAAATAGGTCAATGCAGTAGAGGATGAGAAGGGGTAGCCATGGGCCACATGTTGGGGTACAATGGTAGCTAATAAAAGGGAAGCCCACACTTGGGTTTATAATGTATAGGAGGGAGAAATCGTGGTACATGAGGTGCTCTGTTCTTGATTTTTTCACCCTTCTTTATGTCTTTTGCCTTCTTATGATTTTCTTTGATTAACTACTCGGGGTTCAAGGGGTAAAAGAATTATGTATAAGATATAGCAGTGAATACCCCCTTTTAAGGTAAGGCGGTTCATTTCCCACCGAGGGTTGGAACAGTCATGGGTTCCTATATGATGAAGGAGGCTCATAGAACCTGTAGGAACTAGGGTGATGACCAAGATGATGGGGTAAAGCTCATGTATTGGCTTTTTCCCACGTGCTAAATGTGTTTGTCCCAGCCATCCTTTGCATTTTGTGGTACATTTTCTTGTTGAATGTGGCCAAATATGCTTTTATCTTTCTTTTTAGCTGCATCAACCCCTGGGGCATCATTATAGGCCTGACCCAAGGTGTGGGCAAGGGGAAAGGGTGAGCTTAGCCTATGTGGAACTAGTGGAGGAATGTGGACCCAGGTGGGAGAAATGATGAATGGGGTAATAATGAGTGGAAACTAGGCGATATGTGCAGATAAGGGAGCGGGACCACGCAACCAAAATTAGGATTTCCTATGAAATACCATCCCTAAAGCTAAATGGTCAGTAAAAGTGATCCCACAGGATTAGAATCCAAGGTTAATATCCAAAAGGGGTCTAGTGAACAAGAGCACATACCTAGCCCATTCTTTTCGTCGAATCCCCCCATGCCCAGAAGTGTCCATGATAAGAAAACTACAATACTCAATTACCAAATGACAAGGCATACTTTAGGTTCGGGAGACCCACGTTCAAACATATGATCATGGAAGATGGGCGACGGACCAAATGGCTGGCTCAGGTGGTTGAGAAATGGCACAATGAGCTAGTTGGTCATTGCAAGTGGCTGCTCACTGCCGGCTGAGGACCATCTTGGAAAAAAAAATTCTCCTAGGGATATCACCCACAAAATGGTGGATAACACGGCCCACGTATTATTATTATTATTATTTATATGCCAAACTGTTATAGACATATTTGGGCACTGTAACCCCAATCACATATGTCCATAAACCAAGGGCTTCTAAGTCCCTAAAAGTGTTGTTTCATACCATAAAGGAGCAAGGTCAGCTGATTACATAATCTCCCAGAAGTTCTCCATGAAAAACTACTCAGAACTGGTCAAAACTGGACCATACAGACTGTTCAGTGCTAAGGGTGCGATGCATCTCACCTGCCACATGCAAAACGTGTGATGCATACTAGAAAGCCCTTTTGTAGGGTGCGATGAGCGAGAGCAGACAAATGGCAGAAGCAGTTTTCTAGGTGGAGACCCTGAGAATCTTCTAGAGGCTGCTCATTTGACACTTGCCTCTCTGAATTCGCCCAGAGATGAATAAGAGATCATGAAATCTCCAAGTGGAACCAAGAACTATCAGAGAGATGACACTAATCAAAATCCCAGACGCTGACTCACCCCCTGCAAACATCTATATATGGATCCCTCATCCTAGAGATCCAAAGGCTGGAATCTTGTATTTTGTAAGGATGTGCTGTTGGTTTCTTTATGCAACATTGTATTGTTGGGTGATCTAAGATTTTCATGAGGTGAAGAGGGCTTTCATGCTGGGGGATGGCACTAGGTCAGACCAATGGATTGTAATCCTCTCTTCTACTACTTTTATCAATAAAGCTATTTGTGTTTTCCTCCATATTCTTGTATATCTTTGAATCTTGTATTGATATATGCATTTGTATGGTTAATATACATCTGATCCTATATTGTTCATGTTTATAGATTTCTATGCTTTGATGGTATTATGCTGCTTTGACTCTACAGGTGCTCTTTGAAGCGGGACAAGTAAGGAAGGAGTGGCGAAGTTCTGTCAAAGGGGAAAGGAAACAAGCAAGGAGCCAAGCGAAAGACTAAGGTTGGTACTCTCTGCTTCTTTCTCATCTATCTCTCATAAAGGAAAACACAAGTGACTTTAGTTTGTTTGTTTCTAAGATAGCTACCTGTCTTAGTGGGACTAGCAGCTCTAAATGGACACTAGTTTTCCCGATAACAAAATGGCGACTCCACTGGGGAACGAATAGTTTGATTGCTTCTTTATATTTGTTTGCTTTATAAACTACAAACGAAGCTTGAAGTTAAGCCAGCTAGCCTTCGAACTGCATTTTCTATGCAAGTGCAAAGTAGATCAATGCTGCTTCAGTCTATCTCCGAGTTTTGTTTATAAACTAAACAACTGACCTGCAAACATCCTAACTGCCCTGGTGGTAGCTCAAGTAACCTCATTATATCAACTCTTATACTTTGTGTTTACTGCCTATCATTAGCTCAGCCTAAATCCCTAAACTAAGCTGCAAACTGTGACCAAAGACCAAGTGAAAGTCTCACCCCTGGATCATTGCACTGTCTCCTTTTGACATTTTGGATGCATTGCACCTCCCGTGCAGTAGGTGGGATGCATCCCTGTTTCCCTGTGTTACAGGTGCGATGATCAGATAAGACTATTTCTGCCTCCAGATTTTGGTTTTTTCTTCATTGTCTTCAGCTTTATTCAAGAGTTTTGTTGTCTGTGATCAGTATACCACTGTTGAAACTCCCTTCCTTTGCATTATTCAGCCTCCATTGTACAAAGAATTGTGAATGTTTTTATGTATTTTTTGCCATTTACAGTTCTCTTTAGCAAATAGTAGCTTAATCAAACAGTCGTCTTTTGATTTGAAAGTGTCGCAAGTGTTGTTTTCAGTTAAACAAAAGAATCCTACTCTTTTTTATGATCGATTACACTGTTACTCTTGTATTTGATTTGAATTAATAGTATTTCAAGTGTCGAAAGCAGTTTTCAAATTGAAGTTGAAAGTGTCGCTCTTAGCCTTCCTTTCGTTTTTTTAAATTCGAAATCGCAAAGAGTCGTCTTAGCCTTCCTTTCGTTTTTTTGAATTCAAAATCGCAAAGTAGTATTCCTTTCGTTTTTTGAATTTGAAATCGCAAAGTGTCGTCTTAGTCTTCCTTTCGTTTTTTGAATTTGAAATCGCAAAGTGTCGTCTTGTCTTCCTTTCGTCTTTTGAAGAGAAAATTGTTAGTACTGTCGCTTTGAAAGAAAAGATAGTTCAGATTTGTACTTAGCATTCTTTTTGTCACTCACACATTAAGAAAGTGGAAAACAAATACATGCATGTGCATTTGCATTCAGACTGCTTGTTGATTTTGATTTAGGACAGTGCATTGAGTGTGTGCTCTCTGCTCTATGTTGAAAGAATTTCGCTTCTCTTTCCTTAGTAGCTAGGATTTTCATTGTGAAAAGAAGAGTAAATCACTGTTTATCATCTTAGATTGCATATTTAGGAATTGTATATCTACATCACGCGGTGAACCTTAAAGGCAAACTTCTTAAGAAAGATCAACTGTAAAATAAATTTATTGAACATAAAAACGCTTTGGAACCTAACGCACAACATTTAGAAGTCTAGGCTAGAGACGTATTCCGGCGTCATAAAGCCTGGTAACTATCGCTTTCATCGTAGGTTGGGTGATTCCTCCTCTTTGAGAAAACAAGTGCCAGTACGGACTTGTGCTCCCACGTACCGTCGAGGATATATTGGGAGACCACAATAGGCTATATCCTTTATCCTTAGGAAGCTGTGTCTACCGCCCTATCGATCGCAATGCACTGAACACAGCATTCGGGAAGATTGACTGCCATACCGTAAAAATTATTCTGCAGTTTTGCGATTGGTTTGGTAATCCATCTCTCTAGATTTCCAGAGTAGTCTTTTTCGTTCCTTTTCAGACTCCTTAAAGGAAAAGGTCCATCTGAGCACTTGTCACTTCAGGCTCATTAAAAATCAAAGGCAACTAGAGTCATCTTTAGCTTTTTCTCGACTCTTAAAAATTGAAAAAGCAAGTTGTGTCAAAGCGTCATAAAATTTATTTTAGTCGGAATAACGTCATTGTTCCCTCATTGATCCTAGGTTGAGAAAATGGAGTCCACCAATCAAGGATCTCCCCTTGGGGGAAATCCTAGTCCTTTCTCCTCTTGGGGAGATGTTGGTGCACCTCATATGGCCACATTGTCCCTTCTAGGACTGAGAATTGGCTTGCCAGTATGGCTCTTCTCAACCTCTGTCGTTCAAAGCACCATGATTCCTAAGCAATCAAACCAGCAACCAGATGATACTAAAGTTACCCCCCAATCTTCTACTTCGTTTATTTCTCCCTCTCCTTCTTCCTCTTCACTTGGTGAAGCTAGTAAAACTAAAAACCACGTAACGAAGAAGAAGAAGAAAGGGAAGGAGAAGAATAAGAAGAAGCCAATGGCAAAAGGGGGCAACCAAGCATCGTCTAGCGAAAATCCACACTCTGCACCATCCAAGCCTAAATCTCCATGTGTCATTTGCAAAGGGGACCACTATCATCGAGATTGTCCTTGCATCCCACAGATCTTAAGGGACTGGTCTCCCCGCTTGCACAATCCGGTGTCGTCAACCTCTGACGATCATGTTGAGAGTACACCGTCAACTAGTGAAAACGAAGTCAATGGACAGAAAGGAAAATCTAAATTTCCTTGCAGACTATGTGAAGGCGATCATGCCATCCACTGTTGTCCCTTCCTAGACGAAGCTGAAAGAGTCTTGGATAACTGTCCTGCTTCACCGCTACAGCTTCCTCTTGGATACAAGAAACTCTTGCCGAGTCCATCACTAGTTGAAAATCCGACTGACACACCTTTGTGGTCGTTCAAAGCACCTATCATCGAAAATAAACCCCCTGAGTCCACCCTAGACCAAAGTCAATAGGTCAAGACGATAGTTGACCCCATCTTGTCTTCGGAGGATCCACCTTCAGATGATACCATCACCAAAGAGAATGAGAACGACGCCGTTCAAATTCTTTTCGTAAACACAGACTCCGATGAACATGGGAGCAATCTACCCGTTCCTTTACCGCGGGAAGGAAGTTCGTCAGAGATTTATCCGGCCTTTTATTCGGTCCCACCTCCAAGCAACCTAGTCGTTTCCTTCGATTGGAATCTACTAGGCAAACCCCGTTTACCATCTAATGTACCATTCCGAATCATAGTACAATCTTACAGAATGATCATGGTTGGTACTATTATAGATGAAGGGGCTTCTATGAGTATCCTTTCCTCAACTGCTTGGAAAGCGCTTGCTAGGTGGAGAGACCCTGAGAATCTTCTAGAAGCTGCTCATTTGACACTTGCCTCTCTAAATTCGCCCAGAGATGAATAAGAGATCATGAAATCTCCAAGTGGAACCAAGAACTATCAGAGAGATGACACTAATCAAAATCCCAGAAGCTGACTCACCCCCCTGCAAACATCTATATATGGATCCCTCATCCTAGAGATCCAAAGGCTGGAATCTTGTATTTTGTAAGGATGTGCTAGTGGTTTCTTTGTGCAACATTGTATTGTTGGGTCAAACCAATGGGTTGTAATCCTCTCTTCTACTACTATCAATAAAGCTATTTGAGTTTTCTTCCATATTCTTGTATATCTCTGAATCTTGTATTGATATATGCATTTGTATGGTTAATATACATCTGATCTTATATTGTTCATGGTTATAGATCTCTATGCTTTGATGGTATTATGTTGTTTTGACTCTACAAGTGCTCTTTGAAGCGGGACAAGTAAGGAAGGAGTGGCGAAGTTCTGTCAAAGGGGAAAGGAAACAAGCAAGGAGCCAAGCAAAAGACTGAGGTTGGTACTCTCTGCTTCTTTCTCATCTATCTCTCATAAAGGAAAACACAAGTGACTTTAGTTTGTTTTTTTCTAAGATAGCTACCCGTCTTAGTGGGACTAGCAGCTCTGAATGGACACTAGTTTTCTCGATAACAAAATGGCGACTCCACTGGGGAACGAATAGTTTGATTGCTTGTTTATATTTGTTTGCTTTATAAACTACAGACGGAGCCTGAAGTTAAGCCAGCTAGCCTTCGAACTGCATTTGCTATGCAAGTGCAAAGTAGATCAATGCTGCTTCAGTCCATCTCCGAGTTTTGTTTATAAACTAAACAACTGACTTGCAAGGAAAATCTAAATTTCCTTGCAGACTGTGTGAAGGCGATCATGCCATCCACCGCTGTCCCTTCCTAGATGAAGCTAAAAGAGTCTTGGATAACTGTCCTGCTTCATTGCTACGGCTTCCTCCTGGATACAAGAAACTCTTATCGAGTCCATCACTAGTTGAAAATCCGACTGACACACCTTTGTGGTCGGTCGAAGCACCTATCATCAAAAATAAACCCTCTGAGTCCACCCTAGACCAAAGTCAACAGGTCAAGACGGCAGTCGACCCCATCTTGTCTTCAGAGGATCCACCTTCAGATGATACCATCACCAAAGAGAATGAGAACGACACCATTCAAATTCTTTTCGTAAACACAGACTCCGATGAACATGGGGGCAATCTACCCGTTCCTTTACCGCAGGAAGGAAGTTCATCAGAGATTTATCCGGCCGTTTATTCGGTCCCACCTCCAAGCAACCTAGTTGTTTCCTTCGATTGGAATCTACTAGGCAGACCCCGTCTACCATCTAATGTACCATTCCGAATCATAGTACAAGCTTACAGAATGATCATGGTTGGTACTATTATAGATGAAGGGGCTTCTATGAGTATCCTTTCCTCAACTGCTTGGGAAGCGCTTGGTTCACCATCTCTTCTGCCTGAGATGCGAAATCTGATAGGCTTCGACAAAGGAACTAGTGGACTGTTAGGGATCCTTCCAAATTTGCCCATAACTTTGAGAAGGAAAACCATTTATCTAAACGTGATGGTGGTCCAAGGACCTTTAGATTACAATCTACTCCTTGGGCGTCACTACATTTATAGCATGGGAGCCATTGTCTTCTCACTCTTTCGAGTGATGTGTTTTCCGCATGAAGGCAGAGTGGTCCAGCTCGTAGACCAGCTTTCATTCCCCGGCTCACACATAGCTAATAGTCAAGTGCCATCCCTAACTGGTCTTTTTGCACAAGGAATGTCTTATCAATCTCCAGTCCGTCCACCTGATGAGCGCGAGTGATTCGGTGATTGTGACTGAAACCTAGGGGGCATGCACCCTGGTCTGCTTCGGCAGGAAAAATTTAGGTATAGGGTAGGTTTCCGTGGAGGACATATGACTAGTCTGACACACTCGCCCGTTTAGGAAAATGGGATTAGACTGGAATAAGATTCCCTCGTCAAGGTTAGGTGATTGGAGCTAGAATCACCTTCGTCCATTTCGATGGGCTAAGCCGATGAAGTGTTTCCGCCTGCTGCGCAGGTAGAACCATCTTGTGGATGCAAGAACTTCTGTATGGTAACCTGGAAACTCTACTTCGTTATACCTGGGGGCATGCAAACCTTTTTGTATGCAAGTGAAAAGCGACCATTCGCCTTTGCAGGGGCCAAATGGCACCGGCAAAGTAAAGGAAGAGTTTTCCTACCTAACTCCAGTAGTTCTTTAACCCCTAGGATAGTAGTTGGTGGTTCCTAGCTTGCATGCGAAAGGCTCCGGAGCAAAGTTTCGAATGGGGCAAGCTCCCTAAAAAATGAACCTATCGATGAGACATCCTTATTATACGACTAGCACGAGTAGTTTTACGCGAAGTTCAAGCTCGTTAAAAAATAAACCTAGCAATGAGCATATGTTCCACCAGAGTTTAAGCTCATTAAAAAATGAACCCACCTTCGGTAAATAACCATTGCGATCGCATAATTATCAGCTTTTAAACCTTGGTCGTGTTCTTACCATCACCTCCACTCTTTTTTAGCCGATCATACGCCTCCATTTGATTGTTTACCCCTTTTGAGGAACAACTGCGATGAGTGATCCTATTAGCCACTTTCTCTACACTGCTGTGATTGAAAAAGTTCCAAACCTTATCTGGAACCAGCTGCTATCTGAAAACATCACTCGTTCCTCAAAAAACGAGTCTCCTTTAAGCTCTTTTCATCTGACTCGTAAAATATGAAAAGATTGCTGAGCAATTGGCCTCTCCAACTCGTTAAAGCTATTGGAAGTGCCATCCCTCCTCTAGGTTTTAATCTTTTTGAACCAGAGAGATTATTACACAAAAATATCAAGCGTTTGTCTTGTTCGGCTCGTTAAAACTATCGAAAAGTCATCCCTTTCGCATTGTTTTATCCTTTTTCGGACTTAAGGGATTATATTACAAAAAAGGAATATTGGAGTTTCCTTTTCGTCTCTTTTCAGACTCTCTAAAATTGAAAAGAACCGAGTTATCCTTGTCATTAAACTCGTTAAAACAATAGCGACAAACTTGTCCATGTAGACAAGAACGAGTCTCACTGTCGCTAGGCTCGTTAAAACATAGCGACGGGTTTTCTCGAAGGGAAAATTATAGAACAAGCATATGTTATCCTCCTCAAGCTTGACAAAAATAAAGAGGTACTGGTCAGAAATAACTAGGGAAAATTGGGGAGAAAACTTGAAGAAACTTTATTGGTAGTAGGTCGCTCTTGAACATGACGCTTTCACTCCATCACCATCATTGCGTCGGGTTGGGTTATTCCGTTCACCGGTCATATCACCATTGGTCCACCGTACCATCCACTTTTGGGGTTAACGCTACCAAACCATTTCAGTGTCGCTGATATTTTCAAGAGAAGTCGCTCAGAGAATTCACCAACCCAACTTGTGTCTCATTCGCTACAATACCTTCACGCTTCATTCTTTCATGACTGCCACCCTGAACCTTGTATCATCAGATCGTTTTCACCTCCACAAAATCATTTGCTCCGTTCCGTGTCGTAGATGTGGGATTCATTAAGGCCCTCCTACGACGGGTCACTTCTTGTCGACATGAACTCATTATCCAAGAAGTCGACTTAGGAACAACCCTTTCAGTACTTTAAAGCTTGCATGCCTCAACGGCAAGTTTCTCACTTCCGGCGACAGGTTTACATCAATGGCCTTCGACTGAAAGATTTTGCGTGGTGTTCGACATCGACTCATGTATTCACACCACGTGAATTGTACTGCAGTACCTTGAGGGTCATCGTCATCATCGGTGATTTCTCTCGCGCCTATTAAACAGCTTACATCATTGGCTGGTAATCAGGCGATGTCTTTCCATGTTCGACATCAGAATATCTTGTCATATGGATCGACTTGTACTTCAGGCGAAGCTTGAATGAGTTTTGAAGACCCCGTATCTAGTTTCATCCATCCGGGCTGCAATATATTCAAGAAAATAAAGACATCAAACGTACATCATTGCTGCACAGATAATCATCCAAACCAAAGGATGATGGCTCTACCAGAATCATCAGTCTACCACACAGACGGTTGTCTGTCCTATGTACATGAAAATGAATTTATAAAGCTAAGCATGGGAATGTCCACCTCAGCTAGATCATGAAAATATTATGAAGATAATTTATTGTATTGTATCTTATTACAGGTCACCTTCCAGTTCGAAAAACCTTGGATCCTCATGATAAAGCATTTCACCCGACATCGAAAAGATTTACGACCTCATGCTTTAGGGGGCAACTGTTATAGACATATTTGGGCACTGAAACCCCAATCAGATATGTCCATAAACCAAGGGCTTCTAAGTCCCTAAAAGTGTTGTTTCATACCCTAAAGGAGCAAGGTCAGCTAATTACATCATCTCCCAGAAGTTCTCCATGAAAAACTACTCAGAACTGGTCAAAACTGGACCATACAGACTGCTCAGTGCTAAGGGTGCAATGCATCTCACCTGCCACATGCAAAAAGTGCGATGCATACTAGAAAGCCCTTCTGTAGGGTGCGATGAGCGAGAGCAGACAAATGGCAGAAGCAGTTTGCTAGGTGGAGACCCTGAGAATCTTCTAGAAGCTGCTCATTTGACACTTGCCTCTCTGAATTCGCCCAGGGATGAGTAAGAGATCATGAAATCTCCAAGTGGAACCAAGAACTATTAGAGAGATGACACTAATCAAAATCCCAGAAACTGACTCACCTCCCTGCAAACATCTATATATGGATCCCTCATCCTAGAGATCCAAAGGCTGGAATCTTGTATTTTGTAAGGAAATGTTGTTGGTTTCTCTGTGCAACATTGTATTGTTAGGTGATCTGAGCTTTTCGTGAGGTGAAGAGGGCTTTCATGCTGGGAGGATGGCGCTGGGTCAGACCAATGGGTTGTAATCCTCTCTTCTACTACTTCTATCAATAAAGCTATTTGAGTTTTCCTCCATATTCTTGTATATCTCTGAATCTTGTATTGATATATGCATTTGTATGGTTAATATACATTTGATCCTATATTGTTTATGGTTATAGATCTCTATGCTTTGATGGTATTATGCTGCTTTGACTCTACAGGTGCTCTTTGAAGCGGGACAAGTAAGGAAGGAGTGGCAAAGTTCTGTCAAAGGGGAAAGGAAACAAGCAAGGAGCCAAGCGAAAGACTAAGGTTGGTACTCTCTGCTTCTTTCTCATCTATCTCTCATAAAGGAAAACACAAGTGACTTTAGTTTGTTTGTTTCTAAGATAGCTACCCGTCTTAGTGGGACTAGCAGCTCTGAATGGACACTAGTTTTCCCGATAACACAAACCCGCCAAAGAATGTGGATCGAACCCGAGATCTCTAGGTTCCAAATAGAGCGCTCTCACAGATAAACTACAAAACCATATTGTTGGCAGAGCCAACAAGTTTTGTAGAGTTGTTTGTAGGCAGTTTGAAGAAGGAGGCCTATCTTGGCCATTTTCAGCCTTTTTGAGCCCAAGAAGAGTCTATATAGGGGTTTTTGAGAATTTTGGACGTAATTGCAGTATTATTTTTTCAAGTTGAAGCTTTTATGTTGATGTATTTGAACATTTGAGCATATAATAAAAAAAGCCACCATTGGAAGCTAGACCTGAAAATGTATCCCAGGAGGGGTGAACTTCATCATCAATTTGCTATGTTTTGATGTTTCTTATTGTCCATTTTTTGATCCAGGTGGATATTGGTGGCCACTGCTTATTCCACTTGGACCTCCAACATTGTTTCTTTCAGTTTTTCAGTTTCCTTAATTACAACACAATTTACTATTTTTGGCAATTTTTCGGGCCCTGAACTTCCGGAGCCATTTTGAGCACCTAAACGACGTTTTTTGGGAAAATCACCACCGACAAATATGAGGTTTTAATTCAACATTTGTTGTTAGTTGTTGTAGTTCTCAGATAGATCTTTCTAAAGAGGTATCATATGCGTCAAACAGATTTACTCCAACGGGGCCCATAGTTTGGCGTTTCATCTCCTAGGGTTACGTTTTTAGATGTTTGGGGTTTTCCATTGCTTCTCAATAATAAATAGGCCCTCAAGCCTCATTGTAACACAGTTTTGAGGCATGTAGCCGACACATCTCTTCTTAGAGAAAAGCTACCATCACCCGAGCTAGTCTTATTTCCATTATGTTTGCAAACATATTTAAGTATTTGATATTAATGAAACGAAGCATTATTTCTATTGCATCATTGTATTTATGGTTATATCTGTAATTTGTTGCGTTCTTGTTTAAATTCGGATCAGTGGTATCAGAGCAGTCTACTCTTTCTCTACTCTTTGCCCACCGACGGCGCATCCATATCTAGAAGCCACTCTGGAGGCGCCACTCCTTTTAAGGTACAAGTAAACTTTGACATTCCCATATTTGAGGGCCAAATAGATGTAGACGCCGTAGATAAATGGTTAAATTTGCTAAAAGGGTATTTTTCTGTTCATGATTTTTCCAGCCAGGAAAAGATTACTTTTTATCTTTTCAAAGATGCCCCCCATGTCAAGGACTGGAAGGAACCTACTGTGAGCAGAAGGATAAAAGTATGCCCCTCACTGTTTTCAGCCGCACCCACTTGGAATTTGTTCCGGGCGACCAACAAGGAGCAGTGCTACTCTGTCAGGAGCTATGAGGATAAATACATAGAGTGGACCACGCTGCGGCAGGGAAAGGACCAAGACGTGCCAGAGTTTACCAATGTTTTTCATACCCTTCACACGAAGTTGGGAATCAAGGATTTTGAGAAATATTTGGTACTAAAGTACCGCGACTGCCTACACAGGTAGATCCAAGATGAGATGGAGTTCTTGGACATCTTGCTCGACACAGCGTACCAATACACTGTCAAGATCGAGTAGAAGCTTAAACAGAAAAAGAGAGACTTTGGGTCTGTGAATCCGAAGCAAGGGAAAGGTGCCCCCAAACCACAGAACAAAGGACAAAGGCAAGGCGAGATGGGCTAGGACAACCCACCAAAGTCGCAAGCAAAGAACAACACCGCAAAGTCGAAAAAGGACATGGGAAAGCGATGTGAGTTCCATAAGAGCTCCACTCACAACACAAGTGAGTTTTGGCCAAGCAATCACTAGTGGTTGAGCTGAAGGCTTCTGAATCAAATGCATGTTTCGACTCCGAGTCAAAACTTGACAAGGGGAATGATAAAGGGAAGTTGATTATCGATGCGGAGCCCAAGCCACCGTTGCTACCATGAAGGTTCAGAAGGAGGAACCCGAAGATCCAGAGGAGGAGGAGTGCCTCTTCCACTCCCAGATGTGGGTAAAGGGTTCCCTGCTACAGTTCATTGTCGATAGTGGGAGCCAAAAGAACCTCCTTTCAGCAGAAGTCGTGAAGTGGTTGGGCTTATCGACCACAACACACCCACAACCATACACCATCGGGTGGCTTCACCAAGGACAAGATCTTCGCGTCAACCAACAGTGTGGCCTTCCATATTAGGGTCAATCCCTTCATGGATGATGTATTATGTGGCGTTGCTCCTCTTGATGTTTGTGACATATTATTAGGCAAACCAAACTTGTGGAAGTGACATGTTGTGTATGAGTTAAGCCCTTGAGCTGTTATTGTTACCTTGGGAAATAAGTTGTATAGTATACCAGAGGTAGCATTGCCTATCACCATCTCTTTGGTTACTGCAAAACAATGCAGTAAGATCATTTTCAAAATCGGGAAATTAGTTTTCCTGATGATACGCCCTTAGGGAAAGAAGACGGTGGCCACGACCTCCAGACAGGGCCCCTCCGCATGACAACAACAGATGGACAAGGTCGTGGAGGAGTACGAGGACATCTTCAACTCCCTTGCATGGATGCCTCTGTACTGTCGGTTCAAGCACTCCATCGATCTAACCCCAAGTGCACCGTTGCCTAATGGACCAATCTAGCGGCGCTCTGTTCTGGAGAAAGACGAAATCAAGAGGAAGATTCAGGAGCTACTGCAGAAAGGTCACATCTGGCTGAGTTCATCACCTTGTGGGAGCCCGATCGTGTTGGTACAAAAGAAGGATGGGACTTGGAGACTCTGTATTGACCATCGGGCACTGAACAAGATCACTGTCCGGAATAGGTACCTGATCCTATAGATTGATGACCTTCTAGACCAACTCAAGGGGGCCAAATATTTTAGCAAGATCGACTTGAAGTCCGGATATCACCAAGTACCAATCAAACCCTCTGATGTGTGGAAGACTGCCTTCAAAGCCAACGAGGGCCTTTTCGAATCGTTGGTTATGGGTTTCGGGTTGACAAATTCTCCTGCAACCTTCATGAGGCTGATGGATGACATCTTGTGGCCATTCACCAAATCATTTGTAGTGGTATACTTGGATGACATACTGAGCTTCAGCCAGAGCTGGGAAGAGCACCTCCACCAAATCCGACAAGATCTCCAAACACTGCAGCAACACAAGCTGTGTACCAATTTGGAGAAATGCACTTTTGGCATGACCCAGGTTCAGTATCTGAGATACATTATTATTGAACATGGGGTGCATGTGGATCCAGCCAAGATCCAAGTCATTTGGGATTGGCCAGCGCCAACCACTCTGACAGAGCTCTGCACCGTTTTGGATCTTGCCAATTTCTAGCGCAAGTTCGTGTTGGGTTTCTCTCATATCACTTGGCTCTTGAGTCAAGTCACCAAGGGAGGAGTGAAAGGAAAATTCTGTTGGTTTGAATCTCAATAGAAGGCGTTCGCAGAGTTGAAACATCGCCTCTGCTCTGCACCAGTGCTTACATTATCAGACTTGCAACTACCATTTGAGATCGAGACAGATGCCTCTGACTATACTATTGAGGCAGTCCTTACTCAACAGGGGCATCCAGTGGCATATCACAGTGAGACACTTTTAGACACAATCTGGAAGTATCCCACTTATGACAAAGAGATGTATTCCATTGCGCAGGCCTGCCGACAATGGAAGCATTACATTTTGGGGAAGGAAACGGTCATCCACACAGACCACCAAGCCCTGCAGTTCATACAAACACAAGGAAAGTTGCAAAATGATCACCATCATAAGTGGTTCACATACCTGCAATAGTTCCATTTGAATATCAAGTACAGAAAGGGCAACACCAATAATGTTGCAGATTGCCTCAGCCGACCACCGATCATGGCGTTAACCACCGTGCTCAACTCTTATGGGCACGAGACTCTTGATTGGCCACTTCTCTACAAAAGCAATCCAGAATTCAGCCACACCTACCAAACACTCTTGGAGGGTCAGCAAGTTCAGAAGTTTCACCTTCAAGATGCACTATTATGCCACCTAGGACACCTTTGTGTTCCTTCAAGCGAGCGTGCCAAGATGATTTGGGAAGCGCACTACAGTCGGGTCGATGGGCGTTTTGGGGTCGAAAAAACAATGATAGTACTGCAGAAGTATTTCTATAGGCCGAATCTTCGATAGGATGTCGGGAAATACATCAGATCCTGCACCGCCCGCGCCATTGCCAAACCGATCATCAAGAAGCAAGGCCTCTATACTCCGCTACCTTCCCCTATTTGACATTGGGAATCCATCTCCATGGATTACATGTCAAGAGTTCCTTCTAGTAAGCATGGCAACGACTGTGTTTTTGTGGTCGTCAACATATTCTTTAAGATGGCCATTATGGCAGCCTGCAAGAAGAATATCACAACAGAAGCCACTGCTAAACTCTTCTTTGAACAATTCTTTGAACAAGTGTGGGTACACTTTGGGATCCCACAGTCTATCATTTCATATTGGGACAGCAGGTTCCTCAGTACATTTTGGTCCAGTCTCTAGTCGATGCTGGACACCAAGCTCACTAAGTCCACAACTTTCCATCCCCAAAATGATGGCTAGACAGAGGTTATCAACAGGATGATCGTACACATTCTGCACATGTATAACTCAAAGCATCCACGCACATGGGATGAGAGCCTCCCTTATGTCCAACACATCTATAACCAGGCTCTCCACAGCTCGACTGGCCACGTCCCTTTTCAAGTGGGGCTTGGGATTCTAGCCACTATGTCTCATTGATGTGGCCATACCATTTGCAGCTACTCAGGCAGATTCGGCTCATGTCCAGTCTGAAGCCGACAAAGCAAACAACTTCATTGAGCACAATAGGTCTATGACATTTTGGAGAAATCAAATGCCAAGTACAAGCAGCGACATGATCAGCATCAGGTGCCACACAAATTTCAAGTGGGTGACAAAGTCTAGTTGCATTTACAGAAGGAATGCCTTACCGGAGCCTATCAGAAACTCAGACCACTTAGATATGGTCCTTACACCATTACCAAGTCTATGGGAGATAATGTATTTGAACTTAGCATTCCCCCATTCCTAGGCGTGCCCCCAGTGTTCAATGTGGACTGCCTTCGACCATACTTCCCACCATTGTTGGACACATTAGACATTGCATAACATCTCACACCTATAGAGTTAAATCCAGACTGCATGGAACAAGTCACAACTGATCGAATCATGAACACAGATAAAGAACACCCGACAACAAAGAATCCAACTATATCGAGTTGTCAAAGCAGGTCAACTCCTTCACCATGGCAAGTGGTTCACCAGAGACCAAGTTCAGCAAAAGTTTCCTCATCTCATGGAGGAACTCAATGCAATGTGGACCATTGCTTCCTGGGGGGAGGAATGATCTAGGTGGATATTGGTGGTCACCCGCCTATTCCATTTGGACCCCGCCATTGTTTCTTTCAATTTTTCAGTTTCCTTAATTGTAGCACAATTTACTATTTTTGGCAGTTTTTCGGGTCCTGAACTTCTGAAGCCGTTTTGAGGCCCTAAATGACATTTTTTGGGAAAATCACCGTCGGCAAATATAACGTTTTAATTTAGTATTTGATCACAGCGAACAAAGATGCATAATTGTAGTGCTACTTCCATCATGACTATTGTGTACATCGTTATGTAGATTGCAGTTTCGGAATCCAAACAGTTCCGTAACTCATCTGAAACCCTGTTAAACAAAATGAAAATATTGAATTTCATGGGCAATTCCTTTGGATGTTTTGCTTCTAGAGAATGATTGGTGTCCGCAGCTCGAGACGGATATTTGCAAGAAGCTAAGGCTTTATTGGAATGCAACCCGCTTCTTGCAAAGTATTCAACCTTTGGTGTTCGAAATTCTCCTTTGCATTATTCAACAGCTCAAGGACACAATGAGGTGTAGGGTAATTATTTTGCATTACTCTGGCATTGTTCAGCTATGATAAGTGATTGTTAAATGTTTGTATATTTTAACAAGTTTTGTCTCTACAAATTTTCTCTCTTGCTTGAATCTGGGGTTGATGTAAATATCTAGAACTATTGTGGTTAGGTGGGTATAAAATTTTTGCAAATAATTTTCCGGACTTTATCATATTTGGACAATTTGATGGATCAAAATGGTATTTTATTCCCAACCAAGTCAGTTCTATCTTGCTTAATGAGTTGCAACTTGTCTGCCAGTGGTTCTGTTAAATCCTGTAGATGTTTGGGAATTGCATAGTGGTTTGAAGTTGGTTTTGTCTTGTTTAATGAGTTGCAACTTGTCTGCCAGTGGTTCTGTTAAATCTTGCATATTTTTGGGAGTTTCATAGTGGTTGGAAGTTGGTTTTGTCTTCTTTAATGAGTTGTAAGTTATCTGCTGGCCTATCTGTCAAATCCTGTGGATGTTTGGGAATTGCGGAGTGTTTGCTTTTCTTTCTTTCTTTTTTCTTCTAAGAGAAATATCTTTTATTCCATAATACATGTTTCCGTCCACAACTTACTGATCATGCTCAACAGAGGTCATCATGTTACTTGCGGGAATTGAACTTAGATCGGAGAATAACAAATATTCCTCCCAACCACCCGAGATAAATCCAATAGATGAAATTGCAGAGTGGTTATATCACAACATGGTCTCCAAGCTGTGGTGAATGAATAATTGGGGACCTTCATCAATGCAAAAATGTGGATAGGAGACTTTTGTTTTGTTTCAAGACAAATTCTCATGGAACCGTGGATATTATGACATGGTTTACCAGAAAGTTAAATTTGTAAAATAACTATTGATTCAATAGCTTGGTTCAAGTCAGTTTTCTATTTAGCTAACTAATGTTTGACTAAATCCTGCACATTTTGATGCTCTGCCAAAAGTACCTAAGATATTTATTGCAACTCACTTCAGTTTAATTCATGCAGCTATCTTTACTTCACTTAGTTCAAGATATGTACTAGTGCAAAATTTTGTCTTACTCAACTGATAGGTAATTTTTAGCTTAATTAACATTTTAAATTCTTTAAAATGCCACATACAACCTTGATGCAAGCTTGTAGATATGGTCACTGGGAGGTGGTTCAGACACTTGTGTTGTATAAGGAAAATGTAAGATAATTTCAACCATGTTTGGAGTCTTGCAATGTTTATTTCTGCGAGATGTCTTAACCAATCTCTAAGGAAGTTTAATTCAACAGTTCAAGCTTCACCTGGCTTTGCAGGTCAACAGAGTAGACTATCATAATGGTCGAACTGCTCTTCATTTTGTAGCCGTAAATGGCCATTCTCGATGTGTGAGACTTCTTTTTGTTGATGTTGTACCCAATGTACCTGATTTCTAGAACAACTTAAGGGAAGACCAAAGGCAAGAAGAATCATTAGTCAACTTTGATCTCAGGCAAGTATTGATGCATGAAATGGTTGAGTTTTGAATATCTTAGTTTCTAGCTATTGTTGACATATGCATGGTTTTATTGCAGTGCTTTCTCTAGCATTGAAAACAAACCAGCAGATAGAGGTATTACTGCCCTTCACATGACAGCACTGAATGGGCATGCAGAGTCCGTACAGTTACTCCTAGATTTAGGGGAAAATATGTTAGCTGTGAAAGTTCATGATGGATCAACAATTGACCTTATAGGTAATTAATAATCTAACATGTTCAGACAATTCCCCTCTGGTGCTGTTCTTTTTGCTGTAGATAAATTTCACCATGGTTTACTGATTTGATCAAACATGCCTTTGATTGTTCTTTTTGCTGTATATAATTTTCACCATGGTTTACTGATTTGATCAAACATGCATTTGATTTAAGGAAGAGACATGGAATACTTGTATTTTTGATATGAAAAATAGATGGATCATTGCATACAAATGGAAAATTTCAATAAGTTCTTTAAAAATACAATTTTTATATTTTTGAATACTCTCCACTAAGTTGCTTGTTGTGGCAACATTTAGTGTTACCAGGTGAATTGGTTATTTCCAGATCTTGAACAAACTTGCAATATTTTAGTCTTTTCTGGTTTAAAAATTAAAAAGCGTGCATTTATGATTAAATGTTCAAATTATACATCTGACATGGATATTTTGATTGCTCGTGGAGCAAGTTGCAACGTTGAGAATGCCAACGGGTATTTGATCTTTTGATAACTTGATAACACACCTTTTAAATTCCGTTCTTATCTGATCCTTTCTTGATTTAGACCACTCTGATATTGTTGAAACAACTCAGGTTCTTAATAATTTACAAAGAAGAAATAGTCATGGAAAGAACTCTATAAACTTTTGTGAATTTTATCTACAGAATAACTAGCCACTGTTAAAAAGTCTATGGGAGGAGGAAAATGTTAATTTTGATTGAGGAAGAGCACTGAATGATGACATCTTTCCAAACGTTTGTACTTAAAAACATTCTCCCAGGTCACATGTGGGAGAGGAACACCAAATCTCTGCCATTTAGAATATTTTACAACCATAGTCGAGAAATAAACATTTTGGCATTCCCCTCTATTTTCTTGCAGAGACGGTGATATCAACAATACGTTTAACCCATCAAGTATCATTGTTTTATTGTTTATAATATTTTAGAGCAGTAGTTGAAAAAAAAGCTTTGTAGCGTTCCTCTCTATTTTCTTCTAGAGATGGTGCCGTCAACAATAGGCTCAACCCATCAGCCATTAGGTGACAGTTCTGTGAAAATTCTAACATGTTCATATGTAAAGTTAGTTTTCCAATAATAATGAATCATTATCAACACTTGAATATCGTATTATCAAAATATGAATAAGTACACACTAAATCGAACTACAATGAGCTCATCAAAATGTTGACTAGCTTAGAAGGAATTAGTAAGAAGATATAATAGAAAAGAATAAATATAGTAAAGTCAATTTGCAACTATCTTAACCATAGAAACTCATAAAACACTTCTAAGTTTATTTTGCTGAGAAAATTTTGATTCAAGTGACTCCCAAGGTAGGTTGATGATGATTCTACTTTGTGCTTTACATGGTTTTTTTTCAAGCACAATTCACTTATTGTGTGATTTAGATTGGATTGAAATTATTATGTTATTTGTCATCTATTTTTATGTATTTAAAGTGGAAAAATTGGAGAAATCATCTCATAGGACCATTTTTACTCGACGGTCTCATTTTTGTGAATTGGAGTTTTAAACCTTATGGAGATGATTTGAGACATTTCTTGAAGATTTTTTTGGGTTCAAAAAGTCTCTCCTGTAAGACCCCCGAAGTTGTTCTACAGTCAAATACCTTATAAATGGTGCAAAAAAGACTTCAAATAGAGTTGGTATGCAATAGTTATGCTACTTGGAAGTTGACCTTCTTGTTTTGAACATGATGATGAAGACTCTAGAAATGTCAATATTATAACTCTAGTTAAGAGTTGAAGGTTCAAGATAGCTATGATTCGATCTATCATTGTTCGTTATCATTAATCAATTAATTATGTCTTGTGCTATATTTTATAATGAATGAAAAGTCAATTTATTGTGTATTGAGAAACTCTTCCTAAGATTAATCATCACTATTGTAGAAGAGTTTCACTAACAACAAAACTACATTTTGATTCACAATAACTATAAACAGCATTTAAAAAATATATATTTCTTTTTGAGTTGTTGAAGTTTAGATATCAAATATAATTGCATGCTTCCAAATATTAATATTAATATAGGGATGACTTCTTTTCATGCATTTTGTTGTGAATATTGTGTTTCCATGAACATGGAACGCCACACATACTTGAAATATTGTAAAGGTTTTTATTATATTGAAGTACATAAATATATGTATCAAGAATGCTTATTGTATCTCAAAAAATCTTGTAGACAACATAAATGACATAAGGAGCTAGGTCACAAATTGTTTCTTCTAACTAGAATACAAAATAGAATAGTGAGCACCGCGATGCATGGAGATCATTTTAATTGAGTAAGTGCCTCATTTTCTACTTGCTAAAGACGATGAACCATTTGTGGATTTCAAGACAGTGATCTCAACCAATATTTCAATACTTTTGCAAAGGATTATTGTATATAAATTGGATATTCATCCAACAATCTTTTCATAGAGATGTTAATACAAGCTTTCGTAAATTCTACTCAGTTGTCCCAATCACAGAGCTTTTCACAAGTACTTTCACAACATTATTTGATACAACAACTCTATCTGTAATTCGATTTTTGCTCATCTTCACAAGCTTATTAATAAAAGTCGTTTCTCTCAAGTGCCAGTGATATCTTTAATTGATAGATATGTCAATATTTCTATGTTCAAAATTTATTACATGCCATTTTAAAAAACACCAGAGAAATTGAACTCCTCTGCTATGTACCTTGTGCCTGCAAGGATTGTCATTTTTCCAATGTTCCAAGACATTTATGTTAACATAATCTTTTTCCTAAATTATCATCTTGATACATTCTTTAAAAAAGATATAGAAACTCAAATATCCATATATTTTACTTCATTATCCATATATTTTACTTTATTATTACCTTCCACATTCCCCACTCCTATCGACATTCCTTTGCACATTGAATTCTGATCTCACTTGTTTTCCAGGTGAATTAACTGCGAATTCATTCTCTCTCAGCCTTCTTTTCGAGGTAGGCAGCTCGATAGGTTATAAGCTTTTATTTTCAAGTGTGTACGATCTTTTGAGGTAGGAAGCTTGATATATGTTATAAGTTTTTATTTTCAATTGCATATGATTGATATAAGCATATATTAGGCACCAGTGATACATGGAACATGGCATCCTAGATGCGTGCTTCACAAATTTACTATAAAGAGGTTTAAGAGACTAGGAGTTTTGATTCACTGTATTATCATTTGTCATGATTAGCGTTTGATAGTGTTTAGTTCGTGTTTATGATTAGTTATGATGTGAGCGTTTTTTCTTATGTTAAAATCCAGTATGGATTTATTTTTTATATTTTTGTAATTTCTTTTTTACATGATCTATATTAACACACTTCACTTCACTTATACACAAAACATAGCAATCTTCATACATGACTTATGAATCTGCTTCGGGAAGTTTTGATTTTTTTATATGATTTCAGAGCCTTCATATTTGTAATAATTATTATGTTTTTTAATTTTTAATCTAAAATCTAAACACAAAAGGTATAGCCAATATTTTGATAGGATAGTTTCACATAGTTTGTATTAATATTATTTTAATTATATAAATAATATTGACTGGTTTTTTAATAATATTATTAGAAACACATGTAAAATCACATAATCTCTCTTTAAAATAATGGTGGTGAGTTTTATCTAATCATAAGTGTGAATCTTAATGAATCATAAATGTATAATTTAATTTGTAATTCACTTTTTATAGAATTAATTTTTTAAATGGTTAGCTAATGCGACCGAACATTGCACTACATAATGGATTGGTTAGCACTCCTTATGGAAACCACCGATCCGTGGCCCCATGCCACCCAACTTCAGGTTGGCCTTGCAATGATGGATAAGCCCCAAGACCTTGCTCTATAGTCAGAGGGGGCAATTAGACATTCGATCTGAGTTTATAATTTTTTTGTAGACATTAAAATGGCTATGTTACCATTTGTGAAATGTTCGGGACATTTATTTTTGGTTCGCTCATAATGAGTTACAAGTAGCTACATCCCATTGTAATGAATGAATCAATAAGAACTATTTTTGTTGATTTCAAATGTAGTTTATTTTCAGGGTTTGGGCTAGCCATATATATTAATGAGAAGTGTTTAGAAAATGCGGGATGTATATGTCATAAAAATAATCGTTTCTAAGGGAGTTTGTTTGTTGATATCATTTATATTGGCATCTCATTTCTTTGAGTCTAGTTAGACAAAAGAATTTATAATTGTAAATTTTACGAATGATGGAAAAACTATGTATAGGTTTATTTATATGGTTATATGTAAATAAATAATGGTACAACGCTGCTCAATTTTTCGTTTAAGCTTCATTCTATTTGATCAAGAAAAATTGAAAGACTAGAGTTCATGCAATGGAAAAATGGGCCCCATTTAAGTGGTTTTTGAATATTTTGCTTCTAGTAATCTGGGTGGTCATATGACCAACGCCATGAGGAGAACAAGGGCGTGGAACCTGCAGTGATGCACATCAAAGAAACACCCAAGGAATACATGTTCTACGTCGATGTTCCAGGTCTGACTAAGTCCAACATTCAAGTGTATGTGGAAGAGGAGAAGGTGTTGGTGATAAAATTTCAAGGAGCAAGCGAAAGCGCAACACAGTCGAGGATGAGGAAGGCTGCAAGTATCTATGAATGGAAAGAAAGAGAAGCCCTAAATTCGCTAGGAAATTCATGCTAGCCGGTGATGCTAATGTTCAGGGCATCGTTTCGTCGTGTGTGGATGGGGTTTTGATTGTTACCATTCCTAGGATTACGCTTGCAATGAAGTCTAAGGAAATTCATATTTTTGTAAATTGGTAATAGAGGAAGGTGTTTTGCTTAACCCTTCTTGTTTCTTTGTTATTGAACTGTAACTAGAGGTTGTTCCATTTTTGTTCAATGGAAGTGGTTTGGAAAGGGTTTTTTGTGTTGGAGACAAAGTTGAAGAAGAGCACAACATTTCATCCACAAACTGATGGCTAGAGAAAAGTAATAAACATAATAGTAGTGCATCCCCTTCAAGGATATTGTGGTAAGCATCCTAAACTTTAGGAAGAGCATTTGCTTTACATCCACCATGTCTACAATCATGCCAAGCATTCATCTACACAAGTGATGAGCCCCAGTATTGCAGCAAGAGTGTTGCAACTCCTAGAGCTACTAGGTTTACTTTATCAACTCGAGGTTTCATACAAACTTGGAAGTGACAATGCTATATACACAACAAATGCATCATTATAGTCATGTCACTTCTCAACTAGGGCTCTTGACCATTAGGGTTCTAGACCATTCCTTTATTGGACTAAAGGGAGTTTGACCACTGACAATGTAAAACTAGTTCTAGTGCAGGAAAAGTAAATGCTTGTCAATTCAGGGAATGAAAGTTGCTAACTTGTAAATTCTATGATATGACATAAATCATCTAGATATGAAATGACACAAATTTCTTGCAGGAAGGAAACTATGCTAACCTTGCACTTGATCATCTAGGTACAAAAACTGTTTGAAAATAGGAAGTTATTCTATCATTTCAAAATCCAAACATGCATACATTAATTATCTCATTCACATTTGCAAAATAGATAAAAGTCCTAATTGCTAAATTTAGAAATATAAAAGCTAATGATATATGATCTTGCAGGAGGGAAAGGAATGAAAAGGCTGGTCTAGGTGGCACTTCTGGTCATGGAGTCCAAGCTGAGGGGTTAACCTACTCGGCTATACTACCATTTTAGGGCAAAACAGGGTCAAAACAGACAGCTAAAGGTTTGCTACATGATGTCTTGAACTGCTACAAGATGTCTTGTACTACTACAAGAAGTTTGTTGAGAGGTTTTGAAGGACAATAATGGTGAGATGAAGTGTTGGAAAGGTGTCTGACAATTGTGTAAGGCATAGGGGAGGTGAACATCACCCAAGGCCAACCCATCAATTTGGATGCATGCTTGTCTTCTTGGTGCCTAGGTTTTTCATTTTATTATTATGTTTATGACGTTAACTACTCTATTTTTCCTGCTAGCTCTACCAAACATTCATTCTCCTATATAAGGGACATATGCTTTCAATTTTGGTCATCCTATGTCTAGTCTAGTCTGGTAGTTATATAGGTCTACTTTTATGTTTATGTCTTTAGTTGTTGGTTTCACTGTCAGTGGTTTAGTGTTACTAGTTAGACACTGTGCATGTTGGGTATGGTTTTCCTCGATCGATTTTTGGTTTATGGAGCAAAAAGTATTCTATGGTTTGGTTTCCCTTATGGTAGGCCAAAAGCACTCAATATTTTGAGCATTTTGTAAATTTTTGTTCTACTGATATAATCTTTAAGCTTACAAAAGAAAAAGTTTGCGAGATGACAATACCCAAAGAATTTGTAGATAATTGTTAAAGTTGTAAAAACACACTATTCTTAAGATGTATTGAGAAATTTGATAACTTGCGTATTGAGGTTGAATTTATACTATCGTCAACATAGATCCATCTTGAACCTAGATCTACCAAGCACTTAAAGGGATCAAATCTCTTGGGGTACAAGGCTCTTTTAGAGTACATAAGTTGAAAAAATATTTGCACTTAATATTTGCACTTGAAGGGATTTGATCCCCTCAAAGCTTACTAGATTTGAGGTTAATATGAATCTGTGTTGGCTCTTTTTTTTTATATGTAAATCATAAAATGAATACATCACCGTTTATGCCTATTCATTTGCCACAGGGAAACTTGACCAACAACATAACAATAGAGCTTTTGTCCATATAAACTGCCTGAACTAGATAACAAAACAAGAAATATAATGTAACGTAAAATAGTTTTGGTTTAAAAAAAATGTAGCATAAAATAGTGTAATAGTTTGTAGTTAATAACATATATGATGTTTGAATTCAAGCTTCTATGATTTAATTAGGTTAGTATTATCAATATCCCTATATGCATGTTTATTTTTGAATAGGGCTTCTAGAGTTTTAATTTAATTATCAATTATTATGAGGTGCATGGAAGGGATTTAACCTCCACAAAATATTCTAGAATATTTTTAGTAGTCGAAAATCAAAGTTTGAAATTTATCTCAGAAGTATTTATACTCCTTTTGAATCTCTATAGTAAAAGGGTGGTGAATCTTCATGGTTAGGAATCTTCTTGCTTATTTTTTTAAATGTATATATGTTTAACTGATATATTAATTCTTTTTAGAATCAACAATAACAACATAAATGTTTTTCTAAAATAGAAAGTAGTAATTTAACTATTTTTAATGATTTCTTTTAATATTGGTAATGTGAGATGTCTCATGAAGTAATGTGACATTTCTTTAGAGGATAAGAATATCTATGGTAAAAGAGTGGTGAATTTTCATGGTTTGAAATCTTCTTACTTATTTTTTTAGATGTATATATATGTTTAACTGATATATTAATTCTTTTTAGAATCAACAATAATAACATAAATGTTTTTTTTAAAGAAAGTAGTAATTTAACTATTTTTAAAGATTTATTTTGATATTGATAATGTGAGATGTCCCATGAAGTAAGTGTTTTGATGTTTGTCAACATTTACTGCTAATATATCGTTAAAAAAGAAGAGTAAGAACATCTACTTCACAAAGGAACTCATCGCTCGCATAACTTTACATGGCATGGACTTGCCAAATAAGATCTTTCTCATTGCTAACATTTTTTTTAAATATTAAATGTCAATTCAATGTTGATTATGAAAGGAATTGTGTATCTCCTTCATACTATGTTATAATATTAATAATTTATTGATAATTTATCTATGTTGTAATATTAATAATTTATTGATGTTTACCAAATAGTAATATTCATTTTTAGTTTTTATTATAATTGACATTATTTTTTAATTTAGCAATTATTTTATTTATACTTTAAATGGACACATGACAAGTCATTGAGCATTACACATCTCCTTCGCACTCAATTTTAGAATACACCTCTCAACACAATGATTCTATAAGTAATCCACACACGATATAGAAACCGGGGTTTCTTATATCTTGTAAGCAAAGCAATAGAATTCCTTAATCAAAAACCACTTACATATAAATAAATCACATTGTTTTCTTAAAAAAAGATTTTCTCACTTGTATCCATACATGGGAGACTATAAATTGTTCACTTTAGAGACCTTTCTATATGACAAAATATCGTTCCCCTCTATTTTTATGCATGTTGAATCTTGCTAAAGATTTTGAAGATTTTATAGTAATAAAATCTATTCTAATAGACTAAAAGATGGGGGTACTTGATTGTTGTTTCTCCCCCTCTTTCATACACATATATAATATGTCTCATAACGAAGATAAAAAAAAAAAGATTTTCTCACTTGTATCCATACATAGGAGACTATAAATTGTTGACTTTAGAGACCTTTTTATATGAGAGAAATATAGTTCCCCTCTTTTTTTTATGCATGTTGAATCCTGCCAAAGATTTTGAAGATTTTATAGTAATAGAATCTATTATAATAGGTTAATAAATGGGAATACTTGATTGTTGTTTCTCCCCCCTTTCATACACATATATAATATGTCTCATAACAAAGATAAGAAGGGAGAACAACACAACACACTTTTCTCCACACAATAAAATCCTTAGAAAACACTAAAAAAAACAATATCACTCAATCGATCTTAGTGTTATTTAAATGATTTTTTTAATAGAATTATATATATTTCAAATATATTTTATTTTTCCCCGTTGGGGTGCTAGCAGGTTAATAGTGGTCATAGTACTATGTGATTGACATTCCCCGGATCCCAAGGCAATCCTCGCCACCCTCCACATGCTTGTATCACATGGAGCGATGGCAGCACATCTGGAAGCAATCAATGCAAATAACGAAGGTGGAAAGGTTGGTTTAACGCAACATGCTCCCAACCTTTTCGGTGTTCAATCTAGTAAGTTTTATGTTTGTGTATGGGCTCGACATAGGTTTGGAATCGAGCATCCCTGCAACCTGTGGCAGAATTTCGTGGCTGCAATTCGAGGGGCTTTGATTCATTCACCATAGGTTCAGGTCATCAGTCTTGGGTATGTGCTCAGTCTTCTAACTTATTTCTCTGTCATGACTCACTCTTCTTGTTTGAGGGTTTCATGGGAGAAGGGATATGCATTGTATAAAATGGTATGGGAAATGTATTCTCTGGAAATGGCTATGGTCATCTCTGAATTGCTTGAAGGTTGTCTCGTTTTCTATATTCTCGTGTCTATTCCCTATGGAGTATTGTTGGCTCGTATGGGTGTTCTATTGATTGCCACATGCCACTTATGGTCTCTCTGGTTCTTTCACTAGCGCCCCAACCCTGGTTTTCCTCTGGCATTTTGTGGCTATGGCCCTCATATCCTCAAGTCTCTGCAAAGCACTAGTTTGGTTGTTAATCCTACCCTCAGTCGTTTTGATTATTGTTGGACTTATGGTTTTGAGCATCAAGACGTCTTCTTTTTAAGGCTTTGGGTCCGCAATTGGGGCCACCATTGGGTATTGCATGGGTTGTGGTTCTCACCATCGATTACCTTGATAGGTCCTCTCAGGTGCGACCCCCAACAACACTCTGCTCCTGGGTTGTGGCTCGTTTCGGGTTGGCATTTTGGGTATCAATTTGTGGGTTTCAGCTTGTTTTGTCTATGTCACCATCGCTGCATCATGGTCCACGTCGCTTCTAGAAGAGGCCGGACCATTCGTGGCTCTCTTGGGCGCAGAAAAAAGACCAATTTGGCCATTACCTCCAACAATCCCAACAAATCCACTAGTAAATCTCGTGGACGTAAGTCCACCTCCAGGGTCATTGATGAAGCAGCGACAACGTATCACGCAGGCTCAGCGTCGGTTCGTCAACTCATTGCCAAATGGGAAGCAGAATTAAATGAGACAACAAGACTATTGGACCTTGACTTAGATGATTGGCGTACCCTGGTGCCTGATCCGGGGCATTCTCGGGGTCAGGTTTCTCAGTATAAGCAAATTGTTCACTTGTATTGGTTGTTAAAGAGCCACCTGGTTAAAGCCCTGGAACACATCCCTCCAAGCTTGGCCACGACTGCTCAAGCTTTCCCAGACTATAGAAAATATTTTCAGCAACTCAAATTTGAGTTACAGTAGCAAAACGACTGCCTTAACCGTATCAAGAGACATATCCCATGCATTCCGCAATCTGAACTTCCCGAGTCAAGTGCAAAGGATCCGACTCCGGTTGACTCAATAGATGACAAATAGTCTGGCGTATCACCTCTCTTTTACTTATTAGTATATGCAACAATTTTTATCTTTTCAGTACTTTCAGTATGTACACAAATCTTTGGATGTTAGGCAGTTTAACAACATTCAAACTTTTTTAGTATGGATGGATAAACTTATTCTATTTTGTTTTTGGACGGCTTATCATTATGTTAGGTAGCCAATAGAGCTGGTTTCCCTCCGGATAGGTTAAGGCTACCTAACTTACCAAACTTATAAAATATATATATATATATATATAATTTTAAATAAATTTTTTATTTTATTTTTGTCCTTCAATAATTAAAATATAAATAAAATTATATTTTAATTATAAATAAACAGTGATATTTCCACCGAATTAAAGAGTTATTGAATTTCAACTCTCCCAATATCATTAAAATTGCAAATCAAATTATATAAATCTGGCTTTGTGAATTTATGATTCTAGTGAAAAGGGATAACTTGAAACACATCAAAATGATTCGATATGGGGAGATAATTCGTGAGCGGTTAGTTACTATTTCAGCCTACCAAAAAGCGAAAAGCAAAATGAGGAGTGCGTGGGTTATGTATTCAAGAAGACAAAAAAGCTGTTAATATCAACTGTTCGATGTGGTTTGGTGGAAACCAAGATGAGCGTTCGATGTGGGCTATTCCTATTTCTGATCTTATTGCACAATAAATGCCTCTTGATATGGCCCGATATAACATCATATAACACGTCGTGTGTTTTTTTCTCTCTCATCACCGCGCGGCGTGTTATATGGTGTCATATAACACGTCGTGTGTTTTTTTCTCTCTCATCACCGCGCGGCGTGTTATATGGTGTTATATAGGGCCCATGTCAGGGGCATTTATTTTGCAATAAGATTGAAATAGGAATTCCCATTCTGAAGAAGGTAGCCTTTAATTAAAACAAACACACAAACAAAACATGGCAGAAAAAGAGAAAACAGGGCTTGCCGATAAACGAAAAATAATAAAATAAACCGAAGAGAGCGCTACCATCGACAACATTCAACCACAAGTAAAACAAAATATTCATCAAACAGAAACAAAATATTTAAAAAAACGCACAAAAATCCGGTCCCTTTTTTTCATCGCATGAGCTCCAGTTTCAGTTTTTCGGCTCTCTCTGCCGAAACACATTCCAATGAGATGAAATGAAGGAAAAACGTAAAAAGAGCCGAACTATACCATTATTTAGGGAGAAGTTTAACTAGGTCACAATTTTATTTGGAAAATAATAAAAATTGGTATATTTAGGAAGAAGTTTAACTAGATCACAATTTTATTTGGAAAATAATAAAAATTCTCATATGATTTTAATAAAAATATGACAAATATTTTAAAAAATCTAAATTACAATTATTAAACTTCAATTTAGGAAATCTAAATTACAATTATTAAACTTCAATATTTTAGATTTGGTAGTAAATAAAAACAAAAAATTTATATTGAATATAAAAAAATTATAACATATCGAGCTGCCTCCTCAAAGCGCAGAAGAAACGGAGTGAATTTGCATTAGTTGGAGTGGCACAGACCTAAATTCATTGTTAAATCAATTAATTCATACATCGTGCGTCCAGTAAAAATGGCATTGCGCTACCATTGAGTATGAATAGTGCTGCACCACCAGAATCAATTGAAGATAAGCCACATATATATTCAACGAAAAATATATTTATGTTAGTTTTAAACAAGGCAAGAAAGCAAATAATAACCTGATTAGAGTTCTGTGTTGGTGTTGGTTGCCGTGGGTGTGGACCCCGCAGGTATGGTTCCGGATGTAATAAAAACAAGCATATAAGCAAAAGAAGGCACTTACCGCAAAACAGAGGAAAAGAGAAAACAAGCCGACCGGCAACAGCAAAAATAAAAATAAACGGGAGAAAGGATTACCATACACATCTCTCACCCACAAATAAATAAAGTTCAATTAACTGACAGAAGCAAAATATTCAAAACCACAAAAATCCGGCCCATTCTTTACATTGCATAAGTTGCAGTTTTTCCATTTTCTTTGGATCACTTGTAAAAGAGGTACCCATTCTTATCAGATCAAATGAAGTTTAAACGTAAAAATGAGCCGAACTGTACATTATCTATAAATATATAAATACATATATAAAATTATACAGCGTTGCTTTTAAATTTGTAAAATTTTACTAATCAAACCAAAAGAAATAAAACGATTCTTTTTTGACATACATTTTCTGCATTCTCTAAACACTCCTAATTATTAAATATGACTAGACTAGCCAAAATAGCCAGAATTCCCTGAAACTAAACTGCAATTGAAATCACGAACAATTATTCTTGATTCATTTGAAAGCAGAAATAGTTATTATTATTTATAATTATTATTATCCATCTAAATAAGATGTAATTACTAGTACTTCATTATTTGTAAAAGAAAAAAAAAATATATATATATATATATATATTTTATAAATGGTAATATGGTCATTTTATATCCTTAAAAAATTTGTAAACTCATCAACCGATTCAGTAAATCAAATAATAACCTGATCAGAGTTTAGTGTCGGCCTTGGTTGAGGCTAGAGAGGATCCCACTGGCTCTGTTTGTAAATAGAAGAAAGTAGCGCTTAATTGAAACAAACAGAGAACAAAAAAGTGGGCAATTACTGCACAACGGAACAAAAGAGAAAACAGGGCCCCGCAGTGGAAAAACAAAAATAAATTGAAAAAACGACTACCACATGCAACATTTAATCAAGTCAGAGAAGCAAAAATGCATAATCGTGCCCATTCTTTTCATTGCTGGAGCTCCGGTTTTCTGCTTCTCCAGATCGAAAGGCATCAATAAAGTATAAAAGTAAAAATGGGTTTATTAATTGGTTAGTTAAAATATTTTTGTTATTGAGAAATTATCAGTTCAATTCAATTGCCATTTAGAGGTCAAGTATTTAATTCTATTTGTTATTCAAAAGTTAAGGATTCAAGTTTTTTTAATAATTATCTTATAAAAATATATTTAACTAGAATATAATTATAAGACAATGAAAATTGATGGTAACAGTGTATATATTGTGTGAGCATGAAAGTATTATTTGCACAAATAAATATCTAATGAAATTAAATTAATACAGGTAAAGATAATTCCAGATTTTTATTATAAAAAAAATTCAATTCTTTTTTAAAAGATGTCTAAATTATAGACTAAATAAGATATAGACACTCGCAACATGGTATATTAATCTATAGAGGAAACTTATAAAATTAACTTTATAAAAATTGAATAACAAACCACAGTGATTGTAAAGATTTTAGCAAGTTCAAGCATTTAAAGATATGTTGTAATAGGGTGTTTGTCGTATTTATGAAATCTATTTTCTAGAAATTCTACTTCCAGTTTAATGACGAAAAAAAACAAACAAACGAACGAACAAAAAAAACCAACCACAATCACATCACCATTTTTTAATTATAATATGAAATAATATTAATATAAAATATATTATTAATTAGATTAAAAACTAATTTAATTTATATAATATAATTAAATATTAATTATCATAATCACTATTAACAACACATAAGATAATATAAACAAAATTCTTAAAAACTCATCATGAATATTGGGTTCCATCTCTAAGTGGAATCTAAATCTAATGTGTTATGTAAATGATACACAAAAAAACATTAAAAAACTATATTTCGTGAACTTTAAATATGTTAATCAGATGATATAAACAATTATACTAATATAAAAAATTAATTCCATCCCAATCATACTTTTGTATTCTATCGAATCATTATAAAATCATTATTATTATAGAATAAGAACATACAAAATATTAATAAAAGCTAGCACGGTCATAACTCTCGACACGCCAAATGGCAGCGTGAAGCATGTTGTGTTTTCCAATATAATATATTTATGTATAAATGTTATGAAAAGAAATTATACCAAGATTCGAAATAAATACTTAAAAACGGATCGGGCTGCCTACCTGAAAGCTAAGGTGGAGGAGAAATGAAATGAATTCACCCCGTTAGTGCGGCTGGCATAGAAGTGAAAGCTGAATTTGCCATTAAATCAATTAATTCATCCATTGTGTCTTCACGAAAAGCACTGCGCGCGCTATCATTGAGTACAAGTGGTGTTGCAGTACAAGAATCAATTTGGAACGAATTTAACGAATCAAATATTCTGAGAAAACATATTTATATTAAATTAAACAAATTCAACAAATCAAACAATAACCGGAGTAGAATTCCGTGTTGGCGTTGGTTGCCGGTGGAGTCGACCTGCAGGTATGGTTCCAAAGAAGGCAGCAGGTGGCGTTTCATTAAAACAAGGCAAGTAAAACATGGAAATTACTGCAAAACAGAGCAAAAGAGAAAACAGGGCCGGCCAGCAACGAAAAGAAATAAAAATAAACCAAATAAATGACTCCAATGCACAACACAAAACCACGAGTAAATACAAAATATTCAACAAACAGAAACAATTATTCAAAAAGAAACCAGCAAAAATCCGGTCCCTTCCCTTCTTTTCATTGCATGAGCTCCAGTATTCCCGCTTTCTCTGCATCACTTGAAAAAGAAGAAACCCATTCCAATCAAGATCAGATGAAGTATAGACGTAAAAAAGAGCCCTACTATACCATTATTTATTAACATATAACAACATAAACAAAACCATACAGAGTTCTGCACTGTTTCTCAAATTTTGCATCTATAATTCAGCCTAATGTCTATATCTATTCAGACTGGAAGAAGTGAGATGCCAATATTACAAATAAATGATACTCTCTTTGAATCGATTCTTTTGTGACATACAACCTGCACTTAAAATCAGGGAAAATATTTTTTATTAATTCATCCACATGGGATGGAGTTACTCGTACATCATCTGCCGCCACCACCTCCCATAAAAAATCAACGTCCTGCCATTTCACAGAGGGTAGCATAACCATTTTATGTCCTGAAAAAAAATTGTAAACCCAAATTAAGGGAAAACTCAAAAAACATTGATTAAATGTTGATATCTGAAAATACAAAAAATTGGAACTTAGGGAAGAATAAGGAATGTGCATTGAAATGAGAGAAAGAAGAGATAGCTGTTGGCAATTTCTGAGAGGATGGAATTTCATAGTTTGAAATCATGGAATTGAATTTACAGGCAATTTCGATATTTATTTTATGGCAGTAGAGTACCTACCGTGTAAGTATTATAAAGAAAGATCTGTAAATCAGCGCCCTGCTTCCAGTAAATCTAATTATGCGGGCTACATAAGTGGAAATTACAGCGTGAACAAAAATACAGAGCATTGCAGCACGTTTCGCGGAGATAAGATGTTATGCAGATCCAGATTTGATGATAATATGCTACTCACATACCTACATTTAACGGCTAATGCCAATGCTGAGGTTTGCTTTTTCACCTACGCACATCGAACGGCTGACATTAACAGTTTTTTGTTTTTATACATCAACCTGCCCACTCCTCTTTTTGCTTTTTGTTATCCTGAAATAGTAATAGTGAATAACCGCTCAATAATAGTAAATAGTGAGTAACAGCTCAATACTCAGCTCCCCATATGCGATCATGAAAAAACCAAACCAAAATATCATCCTCAAAATGTAAATCAATTTGAATGAGGGAGGGCCCACTCCTCTTTTTGCTTTTTTGTTATAGTAAGTAGCCGTTCAATGCTCAACTCCCCCTATGCAATCATGAAAAAACCACAACAAAATATAACCCTTAAAATTTAAATCAATTTGAATGAGATGTATTGTGAAATGATCCATTTTACCCGAATCATTATGCAATCATGAAAAACCACACCAAAATATAATCCTTAAAATTTAAATCAATTTGAATGAGATATATTTTTAAATGATCCATTTTACCCGAATCATTATTTTGCAACGACAGATTTATAAAATTCAATTTGCAATTTTAAAATTTTAAATGATGTTGGGAGGGTTGGGATGAGCGCTGGAATATATCTTTAATTTAATTTAATTTAATATATATATATATATATTTTTAATTTAATTATATATAGTTTAATTTTTAAAGTTATTATTTAATTAAATATATATATATATATTATATTTTTATAATAATTAAGTAATATCTATTTATTTTTTTATTGTTTATTAAATATTTTATGGTGTGGAAAAGATTGTGTTAGGTTGTTTAACTTTTTTGATTTTTTAATAAAACATGTTATGTATATATGAGAGAGAAACCAGAAGTGAATATGTCCATATTGTCATATATTAGAATAAATTTTATGACTATAAAATCTTCAAAATGATTCAACATACAAAAAAAAGAGAAAGAGGATTATATTCTCTTACATGGCAAGATCTTTAGGTTCAACAATATATGATCTACAGTGTACAAGTGCTAAAGAATCTTTTCTAGTGAAAACAATGTTACTTGTCTATATGCAAGTGACTTTTGGTTTTTACATGATATTTAGATTATTAATAAAATTATTGCTCTGAGAGATCCATTTTACAATCTAATATAAGAAAAATGTGTAATTCCTTTACAATTCCAATGGATCTCCTTAAAATAAAAATAAAATAATCAATAAAATAAAAAACTATGTAGACTCTATATATATATATATATATAAACGTTAATAAATTGCTAATATTACAAGCTCTTATGAAGGAGATAATTCCATTCAAACTTAGAATTAAAATGTGACATTTAAAAAAGTATTAATAACAAAAAAAACTAATGAATAAAATACTTCATAATTCTCTCTCTCAGAAATCAAAATTCTATTTGAATATTTATGTTATTTAATATATCTTAATATTAATCCTCACGGTAATTCAATTAGCAAGTTTGATGGAATTTTTATGTTATTTAATATATCTCAATATTAATCCTCAGGGTAGTTCAATTAGCAAGTTTGTGTTATGTAAAGTATATGAGTGATGAGCTCTTTTGTTCAACTTCTCCAGCCCCTATATAGTTAACATTAAAATAAAATAAATATATCTCTCACGCACACATATATACTTTTTTTAGTTGAATGCTAACTCTTTAAAATTTGTGAATAAGCATAAATAATACAAAATAATTTATAACTTTTTATAAAATTGTTATTAAATTTATGATTAAAGAAATTAAAAGATATAATATTCATTAACAATAATAAGTCCATGCCTCCAATAAGGACTATCTTGACATATGTAAAGACACATTAATAGCTAAGTGATTCTAGGTGGTTTTATCATTTATGGGCTAGTAACTCAACATAAAAGTTGATTAAATTAGGAATATTGTAACTTCAACTAGGTATAGTTATCGAAATTGTGTGAACTTGACCTATGTCTCCAAGTGGATAAGCCTCACCATTAAGTTATAGTCAAAATGTGCACCCATGCTTCAATCATGTAAAATCTATGGTGTTATGGGATAGTACCTTATGGTACTTGCACCATTTACAAGAATTATTTTTGAGATTGCATTTTGTTACTTTTGTTTGATGTTAGTTGATATTTTTACTTTTCTTTAGAATGCCAATAAGATCATCTGTTGTGGAGACACTGGAAAATGAATTCCCAAGTTTGAAAAAAGGGGGTTACCGAATGCATACTTTAATTAAGGTGGCCATCTCCATGACCCCCTATTAAGGAACTAGATGAATGTGTTTGAGCATAGCCTGGGTAAGGGTTCAAGAGGTGAAAGGATAGGATGTGCTTTTGATGGATAGATTTAGGATATCTCATTTGGGGAGAAGGAAGGAAGGGTACACAACAATCACACCTCAATCACCTTCAAAGACCATTAATAGGTTAAAGGAATGGAAACACCCTAATTGTAGGGCAAGTTGAGGGTTAGTATCCTATGAATCAAAGATTGATCAAATGGTATATTGGTAATTAACCCTTCTCTTTCCAGTGGTTTTATAGAGAGAGGGAATAAGGAATAATCCCCAATCTTGATGATGGAGAACATTGATAGGGACTCCTTGGTGGAGTAATAAACATGTAGTGGTGGGAAACCATCCTAGTACAATCACCACTAGAAAATAGAAATGAAAGAGTGGAGTCACCCCTTGGTTTTAAGGAAAAAGCGAGAAACCCCAAGGAAGAGGAAAAAAGGAATAAAAAATGGAGAGAGAAAGGCCACTAAATTAACTAGGGTTTTAATATTAATTAGTTTTTTTATTTGTAAGTTAATTATGGTTTTCAACAAGTAATTAAGAACTAAACAAAACAAATATAAGAAAAACTATGATTAATTCCCATTCTATTTTCATGAGCTAATTAAACTATGTGCTAGAAATACGAATATCCATGAACTAAAAATTCGTGAGTTGCTGCAATAATGACCCAACAAGTTGCCACAATAATGAACCAGCTAGTTGCTGCAACAATGCCCTAGTGAGTTGTCGCAATGATGAACCAACTAATGGCCACAACGGGTGAACCAACAAGAAATTATTGGTGAATTTTAACCTCAGAATGATCCATGGGTAATTTCTTGTCACTTCACGCATTGCTGCAACTCACCGGGCCACCATTGCGATAACTACATAATTTCAAATACTTAACAAAAACATGAATGTAGAAAATATGTATAAATTAACTATTGCAATGTCTTCATGAGAACCTACACATATCTTTATGCACAATATTGTTTCTAATACTTTGAGTTGTTTCTTACATACACCATCTTTTTTTTTGTTTAAAGCTCAACATTTCATTAGTTCAAAGAGATATTACAAAAGAATGTTTTCTGCCCTACTACTGTGCATGTAGGGAAACCAGACTACTAGGACAAAGTAAATGATTTTGAGGTTGTGAAGACCTTGCTTAACCAAATTATTAGGTAGAAAAAAGAAGTTCCCAAAATACATTGGCTTTGCTGGTTGGCAGTTGACATACAAAACAACAAAACTGAGCTTGCAATTGTTTAAAGACTTCATTTTCGAGAAATATAAGAGGCGTCCTTCATAAATAGCACAAGGTTGCACTTAGCTACAAGAAGCGTCGAGTGACAAACAGGAGAAGCAAGAGTAGTGTGGAATCTTGACCTTAGACCATGTGTGCCTTGACCATATCCTCAACCACGAACATCCTGACCTCGAGTAAAGCTTCGGCCATGAGCACCATGACCACGAGCACCTCAACCACGATCAACGTGAACACAACAACGAGCATCCCTACCATGAGCACCTTGGCGACAAGAACCTTGACCACGAGCGTCACGATGACAATATGTTTGAATTTTGTATCCTTTGTTATGATGACCCTACATGCGTAACTGAGAGTCGCGAGCCAAAGAACTGATAATAATTTAACCATGCAGATGGGACACTGGTGTGCCAACTACTCAAAGGTGCCTGAATTCTTGACACGGCCTGAACCCATCACTGTTTGGCCACTAGTGGAGCAAGTAAACTTCTAATGTGAGGTCCTCTACCCACATGGAGTGAATTCCCTTAATGATTTTGATATTTCCACATGTTGTGTTTGACGAATGAAAAGGACATAAAATATCTTGGGTGGCAGACAAACCAATAGGTTGAGGCTGAACGACCATGTTGATCCCCACAATTCCCATGCAAATGCAGGAGTGTGTTGTAGATGAAATAAGAGGTGTAGTGAGACGCAGACACGCCAACCTGGAGAAACCATAGAATGCCTAAGGAGGGGCCAATGGATGTAAACATAGCAGTAATGAAAATCGACGACATGATAATTAAGGGTCAACATATCTTGCAAAAGAGAGGGATAAACAATACAAATTTGGTGTAATCACAGTTGATCTAAGGATGGAATTTTTCCATTCCTTGTGGTAGCCTTTTGCTCACAACTCAAGGTGCCAATCCATGCCATTATAGTTGGCCGTCATTTCCTTGTAATCCAGAGTCGAGCGAGTGTACCTCCCAACTAAATTCATTAATGCCCATGGTGTGTGAGGAGTTATCATATTGTACCTATGCATTAGGATGTGCATGCGATTAGGCAGGTGACCAAAATCGCCATTCAATTTTGATCATTGGCATGACATTTGGCTCGTACTCACACATCGCGTGGGGTTTCCTGCATACACCATCAACCTAATTCCTTATGCAGAGTTCTCTTGTACACTAAGTATCCAAAATAAATTCCTATAATACCTTATCTATACATATTTAGTTCAAGTTATCCTAACAAAAACAAATGGCTGCAATGGCGTATTTATATATGCTCTCAATAGCAATGTAACAAGGAGAAAAATTTACCTTTTCTTGTAGTTGTGTCAACGATACTCTGGTTTCAAGCACTGAAGTCAATTGTGGCAAGTGCGTCACACAAATCGGTTTGGTCACAGAAATGGGGGAGGAGTTTGGTCATTGGAATAATAGAGGAGGAGAAGTTTCAAATGGCTCCAAATGCGGGGGTCAAAGTTCAAATTAGAGGTTCAAAATTTGAAAATTTCCCGTTAAACATTGTATGCAGGAAAACATCGACTCATATAGGGAGGAAAATGGTATAGTGAGTTGACGGTGGTAGGATGATCATGCAGGTTTGTTTGCTTACCAAAACGGGGGAGGAGTTTATTCGCTCAAACAAGGGAGGAGGAGAAGGGCATTCAAATGGATTTGATCGCGCGTTTAGAGGTTTAAAAGTTGAAATTTACGCATTGAACATCGCACCCAAGGAAACATTAAATCATACAAGAAGGAAAACGGGAGACTGTGATGGTGATGGAGTTGAGGAGCAGAGATGGAAACGGATACAAAGCGGGCCCATTGTGCTGATACAAAGATGAAGCGAGAGGTGGAGGGGATCTGGAGGGTGGTCGCGAGTAAAGGGAGGGCTCAAAAAACAATTATAAAATCGTTGAGTCATTAGAGTACGCCTGTTTCCTACCTCAAAGAGAAAGCACATAAGTATAAGTTGAAATTATCTTCAAGTCGATTAATTCATCCATTGAGTGTGTAATACAAATAACATTGTGAAACCATTGAATACGTATAATGTTGCACTACCAAAATCAATTTAAAACTATTCAACAAAATAAACATATTTATATTAAATATAAACTAATCCAATAAATCAAAGAATAACATGATTAGAGTTTAGTGTTGGTTTTTGTTGTCGTTGTTGTTGATCCCATATGTATGGTTCTGGGTATAAAAGAAAAAGAAAAAAATCTTTAATTAAAACAAACAAACAAAAAAAAAGCAATTACTTGGTCCTGGAGTATGCCCTAAATCTGTTTATGTTTGGCTAATAGCTTGTCTTCCTCAGGTGTAACGAAAAAGGTTAACAACCCAAAACCCAGATGCATATAGCAGGATTGAAACCCTTCCCCCTCATGGACCACCAGTGTGGAATTTCCAGGTGGCATGGTTTTCCTTAAATAATGGTGATGAGTCAACCTGCATTTGCGGATAACAACCAATAATGGTTGTCCTCACTATTGATTTGACAATTGAATTATGATAGATTTTCTCAGTGTGTTAAAAAAAAGAGCAATTAATACAAAGAATAAAACAAGAAAATTAGCCAACCCCAAAAATATTGAAAAATTAATTATCATACTCAACAATAAATTAAAAAATTTAATCAACTACCCGAAACAAAATATTTAAAAACCACATACATGTAACTCATTCTTTACCTTGTATGAGCTCCAATTTTTTTCACTGTTTGGATCACTTATAAAAAAGGAAACCCATTTTAGCCCCAATCAAGTGAAATTTAAAAGTTAAAATAAACTAAACTATACCATTATAAATTAACATAAATTAAAGTTCCCTTATAGGTACCATTTCGAACTATAAATTATAATGTTTAATCACAATGAAAAAGATGAAAGGTCAATATTACCAATAAACGGTACCATCTAGCAAACTTTCTTCAAGTGAATTCTTTTTACGATATAAAATCCCATATCCTCTAAACACTAACATAAACTCTTTGAAACGAAACTACACTTGAAATCAGGAAAAATAATTCTTATCAATTCATCCACATGGGATGTAACTACTCATACTTCGTTATTGGAATGAACAGAAATATCAATGCCGCCAGCATTTCATCCACATGGGATGTAACTGCTCATACTTCATTATCGCGCAGGGAAAAAATATCAAGGTCGTGAGCATTTCATATATGGTAACATAGCTATTTTATATTTTGCCAAAGAAAAATATTTTTTTTTTTTTTTTTTTAAAACATTGATCATGCGTTGAGAAATTTAAATAGATTTAAGAATTTTTTCTTTTAAAAAGCATTGATTAACGTGGGGAAAAACTAATGGTTATGCAACAGATGTCGAGTACTATATAAATTAGCCAAACTCACAAACTAAACCTATGAATCTATTCAGGGAAACTAAAGAAATTCACACTAAAGTTTTTTATATTGAAACATAATACTATGGATTAATCTATATTTATATTCTGGAAAATTCAGAAAATTAACTTTCTAACAATGGAATAAAAAAATAAAATAGGTTAATTTTGTAAAGATTGAATAAAAAAATTATTAAAAAATATAACTATTATTTTTGGATGATATTATGTGATTTTAATTATATATTATTATTATTAAAATAATTTTTGTTTATTTATTTGTTTGTTAAGTAAAGCGAGTCTTGAGATGACTCACATGTTTAACCTGCGGCTTGAGTAGTCTTGACACAAGAGCATTTAAGTTGTCAAAGTCACTTGATCGCATTCTGCCTAGTCCACATCAACTCTTAGCATGACTAGATTTTTTCCAAGAGAGTTTGTACTTGGAGGAGTGCCTAAACAGAACACCCTATCACCATCTACTCTACACCCCATGAGCTAAAACACAAATCAATACTATTTATATAGTTAAAATAGTATCAATAGATATTATACATATTACTTATATTTAAATTTTAAATTTATTATTAATATAAAAAATATACAAATTCTAGAATAAAATAATATGATCGAAATTTTTAATAATAAATTTTTGAATTTACATCAGGAAGGTTGTGTTTTGTGTATAAATAGTTCTTGCATAAATGGATTATAATTTGTTATGTCAATGGTATGGAATTTTTTATATAAACATAGAAAGTAAGGCTATACTAATGATGTATTTTGTGTTTTGGAATTTAACCTAAAAGTCTCAAATCGTAAATCGTAACTATAATTATTATAGAGACACTAAACAAGCTAACACAATTAAAACTCATAATCTCTAAATATATGGAACTCTGCATCTCTCAACTCTTCTTATGGAAGATCTGTGACGATTATGTTCCATGTACTAGTGGAGTTTAATATATTTATGTAAATGGTATGCAAAGAAATTACACAAATATAAAAAGTAAAAGATGTAACATATATAGCTGCCTACCTCAAAGCCAAGGCGAGAAGAAATGGAATAAATGCGCCATTCGTCTGGCGCAGAAGTGGACACTGAATTGGAGTAAGATATACCTGCGAAAAAATGGAGTGGTGGCTGGACTTTTCCAGCTGAAGTGACTCCCTCAGCGGTTTTGACGGAGTCCCTAGCTGTTTGTGGCCCCTCCTCCTCCTGTTTGTGGCTCCACCCTCTAACGCCTGCACATTAATGCCTACACCCTCCCCCACCCTACATTAACTACAACAGGAAATTCAAAACTCAACGCCTTACTCCATTTCGCATGGCTTACTCCAAAAGTGATCCCCTGCGTGAAACTAGAGTTGAAAATGAAGCGTTCTTCCCTGTGACTAGTTCTTCCGAGCAAAGGTCCCTTGCCATCAGCGGAAGAATAGGATGTCAGAGGTACAAAAACACACTCAAATCTCAAATCTTCTAGTCCAATAAATCCATATAAAATTTATAACAATATTTACATCAAAATTGGCCAACTTTGAATGACTGGAAACATTCAAGCCCTACCTAATCACGTGTTAAAGTAGCTAATGGTGTAACCTTTATGATGTCCCATACTCTTGCAGGGTCATCATATGATGTTGAAGCAAGAAAAAATGAGTTGATGGTGTTATCACTCAGAGAAAATATTATAGTTAACAATTGCATCACATGATGAATGCATGGACTACATTTCTTGTAATTAGATTAATAACCTTGAACATTTTGATTCGAAATACTAAACAATGCAGGGGCTTATCATGATTCAATCTCACAAAGATGAAACTCACAAGAATGCATTGCCATGTTACAAGGACCAAGCACCAGTGATTAGGGAATCTGAGCTTTCTCAATAGGGAATGATGGAACCAATAAATATAATATGCTAGTATGCTACACCCATAAAGGTAGCATTCCCTAATGCCATGTTAGATAACATGGTAAATGATCCTTTTATTGCACATTTGCATTTTCAATTAAGAGAGTATCAGACCAATCAATGGAGGGTCATCGTTCACATCATCGTGGTATGGTATATATATGTTTATGTGCATTTACTTAAATGATAAATAGGTAGAATCATATATACATGTACATATATTGAATATATTTTTTTCAATTTAACTTAATTAATTTATTATAATTTCTATTTTTTTTAGAAGCATCTCTCACTATGTCATTGCGTGAGGGTGGTCAACATTCTCCCGGTGGTCAACAAGCTCAATCAACTCATGTACTTGGGTGTGATGGTGCTCAACCATCTCCGGGTGGTCATGAATCTCAATCAGATCATCATGATCCTCATCATTTTCGTAAATTATATAATTTATTTATTTTATGTTAAAAAAAATTGTACATTTAAATGAATTGTATGTACATATACATGTACATGTCTATCTTTCATGTGTATAAATACATTCACATGTTTTTATATTTATGTAATTAAATATTGAAGTAGGGGGTGAAAATGTTGATCGAAGTAAACATAGGCGAAGTATAGCAATTCAACAAGAAGACCATACGCCAACTACCACCTATCCATATGATATTCCTGATTAGCTTCCCTGGGAAATAAACGTCCAACAATGAATGTTATAGAGGTGCATAACTCGGTATTCAAAATTAAAGAAAGATCTTGCGAGTTTGGAGCTCCCTACAGAGAGTCGACAAAGATTAGAAATAGTTGTGCACTCTCTAAGTTCATTTCTTGATATTTACAAGAATCTTGGACCAATAACTGATTTATTTATAGATATGATGAGGTGTAGAAAGGAAACAATGATGGGTCCCGATAAATGGGCCGAAGTAAGTAAAAGGGTTATAAAAGAACATGCAAAATCTATGTTTAATTTCAAAGAAGGGCCGAAAACAAAGATGCTCAAGGTGAAATATTTCAAGAACCTTGATATAGCCCACCATTTGTATGATAGGTTCCTTGTAGCATATGGCAAGCTGCCATGGAATGATGAGGTTCCACATTATTTTGCAAAAATATTTTATGCAGAATTCTTTTTGGGTATGAGACCTAATTATACTGACCTTTCATCTGAATTTTATGGAACTGGGAAAGGTCGAACATATGAACATAAGGGTGCATTAAGGGATACTGAATTTCCTCGTCCTTTGCCACCTTTGGTACCTCAACCTCCACGTCTGGTAGCTTTATGGTCGGAGATGGATGCCACTTCTCAAATTGGTTGAGAAGTAAGGGACAACATTATAGACAACATACACACTGCATTGGCTGGAATTGATGTCGGTCTAAATCGACAAAGAACATGAGCTAGGGCACCTACTAATTTTGTATATAAATAAGATGAGGAGATAGATAATATGAATATTGAAGAGGTTAAAGCATATGAAAAGGGTTGTCGAAATGGTTGGAAATACCTAATTGGTCATGAGGAAGAGGGCATGGGATCGATATGTGTTAATGTTTAGGGTCAATATTTTAATGTAATGCAATGTATGTGTTAATGTTCATTCACATACATTTTGTAAAAAATTTCAGATATAATCTAACACGAATATACCTTATATTCACCATTTGCAGTTAATTCATTTGTTGAACAAGAATTTAGATAATATCATGGTCCCGGGTTCAAGTTCCAGTGAAGATGTGTTGAGGGATGTTAGTTTTTTTTGAAGAGTTCATCTTGATACTATTATTTTAAAATTTTATTATATCAATATTGTGAAGACATTTGTAAAAGAAATAATTACATATATAGTTAAATGTTAGCATATTTTGATTCGATCTGGCATTCTCGACATAGTGCCACTCTCTTCCTTCCTATTAGGAGATGTGTCAAATATTCACTTGTCAGAAGAATTGAATATTTCACTTTTGTTTTGTTATAAATTGAAGCAAGTTTCATTAAAAAATGAAATCTCTATCTTACAGTTTTAAATTTTTTGAATTTTAGGTTTGTGGAGACAATTTCCCTTCTCTAGGGACATTAGTGATGGAGTCAGCTATGGGGATAAGATCATCTACACAATTTGAAAAATTTGTAACAATTTTTTTAATATTGCGAGTTTATGCATTTTCATGTGCAATTTTAAAATTTTAATATATACATGTACATTTATTGTACAAGGCATCCATGAGAGCACAATGAAGGGGGAACACCATGAGGTATTGCATGGAATTTGAAACCTTTTATAATTTTGTTTTGATGATTAAATCCTCATTTAATTTTAAAACATTAAAATCTAATTTTAAAGCACACAATCTTATGTACATATGCATATTGCACTTGTTGTGCAGGGCACCCATGATACTGATGAGAGCACGAGGATGTTGATCAATCATATATTTCAGCGAGATTCACTTTGGTGCAAATTTTTATTTGACAATCTTTTTATTATATTTACTTTTATCATGATAAAATTTTTGGTCATAGTTAATGTAAAACTCTTTATCATGAATTGATCTTTTTTATGCATATTTTTATTTGACAACTTTTTATTATATTTACTTTTATAACATTTGATATAAATTTTGGACATATTTTAAATAGAACTCTTTATTATGAATTGATCTTTAATATATGCTAATTTTGGAGTTTATGTACATTTTGCATGATGATTCTTATAATGTTAGTAGAAGATAATTATTTAACAACTTTTTATTATATTTACTTTTATAATAATATAAATTGTGGACATATTTTAAATAGAACTCTTTATTATGCATGATGCATGGTATGATGGTTTGATGCATTTTAAATAGAACTCTTTATTTTGCATGATGCATGGTTTGATGCTTAAAGGTTTTACATTTAAGTTCATGAATATAAAGCAATGAAAGTAAATTTGTATTTAGTTGGTACATTTGTATTTAGTTGATATATTTTGCATGATGATTCTTATAATGTTAGTAGATTCAATTCTTAGGTTTTGTTCAAAGTTGTTTTGTCAAGTTGTTTAATGAATAGTAAAATTTCAAATTACAAAACATGGTACATTTTGCATTCATGAATCTTATCATGGTGTAGATGTCTAAAATGTTTAATCATAACTTAAAATTGCATTATAAAATATGGTATACATTTTGTATTCATGAATAGATCATCATATTGTATAAAAGAGCTACTATGGATGTGGGTTGATACTTAACTTTTAATATAAAGTTTTTCAAGGCTTCAAGGCAAACATACTATAAAATTGCATTATAAAACATGGTACATTTTGCATGATGCATGGTTTGATGCTTAAAGGTTTTACATTTAAGTTCATGAATATGAAGCAATGAAAGTAAATTTGCATTTAGTTGGTACATTTTGCATGATGATTCTTATAATGTTAGTAGATGATTCTTAGGTTTTGTTCAAAGTTGTTTTGTCAAACTTTGTTTAATGAATAGTAAAATTGCAAATTACAAAACATGGTACATTTTGCATTTGAATGAATCTTATAATGGTGTATATGTTTAAAACAATCATATAACTATAGATCATTTTTTATTCATGAATAGATCATCATCTTATACATAAGGGCTACGATGGATGCGGGTTGATACTTTTAACTTTTAATATAAAGTTGCTACCCAACTTTTGATACCCTTTGTAATAGTTACAATTTTCCCATACCATATTTTCAAGTGATGCATGTTTCAAATTAAATGATAAGTAGAATGCATGCCATTTTGGATTTCATTATTACCCACCAAAGTTCTCATGGATCAACCTTTGCTTGGTTGTTCTAATTAAATTATAACTCTTTGTTTGATGTAAGGTTTCAAGTTATAGTTTATGATTTTAATCAACAATAAACATTATTTAAAACATGTAACATTTTGCATGATGCATGGTTTGATGCTTAAAGGTTTTACATATAACTTCATGAATATGAAGCAATGTTTGTAAATTTGTATTTAGTTGGTACATTTTGCATGATGATTCTTATAATGTTAGTAGAAGATAATAAAGACTTGGGTTGTTTCTTAGGTTTTGTGAAGTTGTTCAATGCAAACATACTATAAAATTGCATTATAAACATACATTATAAATTGTACCGTCTTCGTCTTAAATTCTACTTTCAGATACTAAATTTCATTTTTTATGAAATTTGAGAAAGCTTAGAGATTGAGAATTAAAAATTACAATGTTGAATCAATTGAAGTTGCATTAATCTCAAAAGTTGCATTAAAGTATTTATGAAATTTTCAAATATTAAATACTATGTGTGGAGCATGCATTGTTAATTTTAATAGGTTTTGTATGCACTACATGTATAGGACAAACACAATAAAATGAATTTCTTTTTAACTTAACAACAAAGCCACCATATTAATGAAAACAATTTTGTAATACTTAGTAAGTTAGCTAGAATGGACAACTTAAGAGTGCACAAAAAGAAAGACTAACAATCTACTTGACCTCTTTCTCAAAGATGAATAAGGAGAAGATATTGTTGGACAGTTCAATTAAAAAATTCTAATGGAATGTCATCCTCAATGATCCCTTCATGGTCAACTTTTGACATTCTCAATTTTTTAACTTACGATTTTTTTCTTGATTTAACTTCTATCACCTTTATGTGCAGTGCACACACCAAGTGACTATATTGACAACTTATGGCATCGGGTTGATAGTCTTGAAAGTAAAAACGACTCTCGGTTTGATGAGTTTCTTGGAAGAAATATCCTTTCAGTGTAATCGACCATCTTTCATATATAAAACCGTTATCATCATAGTCTTTCAATAACTTCATCTTTTGTTTAGTGCACCGCATCAAATAATACTTGACATTTTCTATGTTGTTAATGGGTGCAACTATAGCAAAAACATCTCTTGCATAATAAAAAAAGTGTAAATTCATATTATAATTAACAAGAAATTAGTTATCAACATGTACTTGATTTTATTATCTATTTAAATCTATATTTTAACTATTATCTAGATACTTATACACAATGATTTTAAAAACATAAAACTTATATATATATATATATATATATATATATATGTGTGTGTGTGTGTGTGTGTGTGTGTGTATCATTTGAAAGCAATTGAAATGTTATCTTCTCTAACAAGATCAGAAACTTAATCACCTTCAGATGACACTATAGTCTCCTATGATTCCATCTCTTCGAAGCTTGCAAGCGACATTTCCCCCTTTGTATTATGTTTTGTATGTTGCCAAGATTTTGCATACATATTTTTTTCACAAACATGATTAAATTGTGTGTCCTCTATGCAAATAGGACAAAAACAATATTTTTTTTCTTCTATCAAATGCAAACACATTTTGGTACTCTTTTATTTTAATTGAATGCAATTTTCGAGTTCCTTTTATTGTTTCAACTTCATATGTAATCAATCTATCTACATCTTGGACTTCAATATGCCAAAAAAACTATAGTAAATTCAAGCAAGAATTTAAATATGTTATTTAAAAGACAATTTATATATCAAATATAATCATCGATCAAGTATTTAAACTATATAATTTATAAATGTTTAAAATTAGAAAATTATTAAAAATTATTATATATTAAAAATATATACTTAAGTTAATTTATATGTACATACCTACATACCTCCCTTCATGGGTTAGTCTCGTGGCTTAGTGCAGCAATACACCATTGAACAACTTGTTCAGCTAAGACAAGTTGGTTTGTAGAGTGGTCCATTTGATATATTCAAAGTGCTCATTTTATACATTCCCTACACCATCATATTCTCCTTTTCCATGACCAATCTCAAAGAAATTCCAACAATGTTTAATATTGGTTTTCGTATGAAGACGACACACCAAAAAAATGATCATGAATAACATGTGCATTCATCTGACCATATCCAATGTTCATTGAATTCTATTCCATGACCTTTTAACAAATCATAAATCTTATCAAGAAATGTTGTACAAAATGTGTATCATGTGTACAATCATCACTAACATAAAAATGATATTCTTTAATACATGTCAATTATCACTAGTGCTTTCTTTATGATCAGCACTTTGTTCAGCATGTCTATATAGAACATGGACAAGCATAGAGACTTGTTCAGAATGATAATATTCACTATGTATTTCATTTTGTTCAACAACTGTGTAATTTTATGTGAAATCAACTATTGACAAAATGGTCCCTGGTGGAAAAATTTCACGGGATTTTTTAAATTGCAAATCTTGCCATCGAGTTCTATGAGAATGTTTGGTGTATTTATAAATTTTTGTCTCAAACTTCTTCAAAAACTCTATCACATAAATTTCTTCTTCTTGTAAATCAATCCTTTTAGCACTTGTACTACTACTTGAACCAATCAATGTATGGATATATTCATATCTCTTCCATTTCACTTTTATGTTGGACAGTGATTGATAATTCATATCAATAGGATATTTTTCATGAAACAAAGTCAAATTTCCACAATGATCACATTTTTTACCACCAACACATTTCTTTTGGTAAAATAATTCATGATTTTCTCTTCCACATAGAATTTCAGATATGAAATCATGGATAGTGGAAGGTGGATGTGATTTTTTCCAAAATACTTGACCAAAATTAAGGAAGGTGTCATAATATAATTCAAAATTCCACATGATAACGAAAACAACAAGTGTCACGTACAGTGATAGGTTTAACATACCATGGTTTTTGTTGCACAAAAGTACTGATTGAGACATTAATTCCACAATTCTCTTCTATGAACTTATTGAACAACTCTATTTGAGTGGTGTCCAAGATATGTTTTTCATGTTCTTCATATTTATTTCGTGTTATTCTTCGTCGCATCACATCCCTTACTTTTGGTGAAACACGTGAATTTTTCATCCAATATTCATATATTATTTTTTTAACATCTTCTCCAAGTCTATCTTTGTATGGTTTCCTATAAATAACTTTCCAACAAGAAAACTCATCATTTGCATCTATTTGGAATTGAAATTCCCTATCCTTGTGCAATATTTTTCATGAGGTCGTTAATGCTTTTGCCATAGATTTTACCAAACAATTTTCTTTAGTACTTGATGAAACCACTACTATTTGTATTGCTCTACATGCATCTAGATCAATTTTCTTTCTGGATCTTCCAATTGATTTTAGATCAATATTTATATTTTGAATCACATTTTCCTTCACCTTTTTATCTTTCGTTTATTTTTGAATACCGAATAGCGTTGTAGCTTCTTTTAGTTTCTTTAATGTTAAGGGACCTCTCAAAATTTGAGCTTGAATTGTTACATTTTCATTTTTGAGGAACTTATCAATAATGAGCATAACACGGTATTATATAACATGGTCATCTTCTTTATCTCCATATCTGCGAATGTCGAGATTTTCTAACATCTCATCATCAATATTGTTTTCATCTGTACGTATGAGAATTTAATGTAAATGAGTATAAATATACATTAAATAATTAAATTAAAAAATATAGTTCATAAAATTGAGACTAATAAATATGTATAATTTTAATAATACATGACATATATATACATACCTAAGGGTGGTTCAACTTCTTCACTTGAATCTCTTTCAACATCTTCAATAACATCATCAATCATTGGTTCATTTTCTTTTTCACTTTGTCTTTCAACATTTTCAATCTCATCATCAATGCTATGAGGAAAATCTCTCTCTATTTATATTGCAAAATATTTTTCAAATTAGTTCATCAAATAAAAATTTAATTCGGCAATACACTATTAAATTTTAAATATCATTTATAATATTTACATTTACATATCTGCTTTATTTTCTTGTTGAGATTGATTTTCCCTTTCAATATTTAAGTGTTATTCCTTCTTTATTTGTAATAGTTTCTCCAGTACTCTCTCTACGAGCCTCAATGTTTCTAATTTGATCATATTTTCTCTTGCAATTTATTTGATTTCCCATGATAATTCAATCTATGTAGATTTTTAAAATCAAGCCCAAAAAAGTCACTTTCAAAATCTAGCCAAAAAAACTCATTTTCAAAATCCACAACAAAAAAATCACTTTCAAAATTCAGCCCAAAAAACTCACTTTCAAAATTCAGCCCAAAAGACTTACTTTCAAAATTCAGCCCAAAAAACTCACTTTAAAAATCCAGCCCAATTATTTTTTTTGTCCAAAAATTAGATTCAAAGAAGTTTGGAATTCAAAAGTTGCACATGAAGAATGTGAGTGTAAAAATAACATTTCGGCTGAGTTTATTTATAGCGTTTGGCCAAAACACTTATAAAGGAGGGTCGCACCCTTTCAATTTTACAACTGACGGAAATTATGGATATGTTTTCAGCTAAACTTTTAAAAATGTTCGGTTAAAATTTTTTCCATTTATTTTAATGGTCGCTTGGGAAAAAAGTAATTTAATCGATTTTTTTTTTTGTTTTTCGGTCGAAAACCTACAACTTTGCAACATCTTGGTTCTCATAACCTCTCTACGTTTAGAATGGCTAAACTCCATAAAATATGGTGAATTTACTTTTGAAACTAATATTAACATTTTCATAATTGAATCTACTTTCAGTAGATATAAATTTGATGGAATTTCATAGCTATTTTCTAATTTTAACTAATTTTCTAGTAAAATGTTTGCATTTTTTTTTGAAAGTCATTATAATTCAGTGAAATCAAAATTATATATTTTGCAAACTACATTGTAAAAAAATATGGAAAATTTATGGTGCATTACGTTGGTCAATTTTCTTTAATAAATAGTTTTTATATTTCTAGTTTTTATCTAATATGTTGAGAAACATGGTGTTATGTTAAACATCTTCAAAATCTACAGTTTTTCATACTGGTTCAATTCAAAAAATTCTAGTAATTATGATGTGCATATGTTGATTTCGTAAAAATAACAATATCGAAGTAGAGTCGGTCTATAGTGTTGCAACACATTTTTTTTCAAAAACACAAGGTTAACAAAGAATACACTAGTGCCAAAAAACATGGCTTTTTATGAATCCCTTGTTTTGAAGAACACAGCCAAACAATTGCTAAGTTGACATATCAAACGTGAATAAAAAAATTCGAAAAAAAAAAAGCAATAAAAAGCTAATAAAATTTCTGTCAAGTTTTCTTTTTACTGTAAAATGAAATTCTAAACAAAAATATTACTTTTGCTTGCCGAAAGTTGAAAAACTTATAAAAATGATATTTTTTCTCAAAAAAATGCCAAAAGTGTAACCCAATTTCATATTTTCACCTTGAGATGGATGAGTATATATGTTAATCTCTTTCCTACAATTGCAACTTGCATATAAAACCGTGAATTTTATTATCTATGTTTAGCAAGAATAATTGTTTAAGAATTCCTAGGTCCACGAGATCTTGGATGGATGGTGATCGGGTGTGTTGTTAAGGCACTTTTAAATGTTAATTCATTGGTTCAATTCTCTGCCCTATTTCGGTGTTATTCTTGGACATGACCTTGATGTAGCCTCATCAATGTCGAACTTACAAAAAAAATTGTTGAAGAATTCCTTATTCCCACAAACAATTTGATGGATAATAGCACCAAGAGGTAAATTTTATACCACGGGTGGATAAATGACTACTATTTTGAGTGTCCATGCCTTTATATGTGCCTTTGTGTGTATATCCATCAGTTTGTCAAGGAGGCTTAATATATATTACCATAAATCATGAGTGATTAAATCATAAGCATAAATGGTGATATTAGGTCCATCTTAACCCAAGTTTTTATCTTTCTAAACACTTAATATGTCTTGGGTTAAGATGGATCTATGTTAGTTCATACGCAAACTGTGGAAATATATAAAATCAATTTATTCAGAAGAACTAAACATATTTCAAAGAAACAAACAACATAAAATGCCATCTTTAAAGTAAGAGAAATTACCATAATTTATGAAAACAAATGTTCCCTTAATAATAAATTACCTCCTCCTAGAAAAGAATGATTCAAAGGCCTCACTTGCTTCAAGTTTAGCCTGATTCCTTTCAACAACAAGAAAATGGTGAATTTTGACATGTGTTAGGTCTTGAATAGTATCAAAGTTGACCTTAAGATATGTTATACACAAGCTTGATAGATGATTTTTCTGCATTAACAAGATGCCAACCATTAGTTTACAAATTGTGTGATTCAAATAGGCTTTAAATACATAAGCAACAACTTGTTACAACAAAATAATAAATTAGAGTGAATGACAATTTTCAAGCTTAGCCTTAATACGTTCAAAAACAAGTTAATATGGTGACCAACTAGATTCTAACACAAACTTCTAGCACTAGAAACTTTTCCATAGAGGTGAGTACATAATAAGGATATTCCTATTTCAGGTATGTCCAAACAAGTACAGAATGTCTCCAAGGGCATACAAAACATCCAAAGACGATCCTCTTGATTTCGATACACCCCCAACCAATCAGAGGATGTCCCTCGTTGGGATAGTTGCCTATGCTCCAAGAAAGCTACCAAACAAAAGAATCCTAAAAGGGTTTGTTGCACCCATCTTTTCAACATTGCAAGGAAGCAGGATCTGGAAGCTTGAAGAAATGTTTTCAAATTCAGAGTCATCAACTCGTTTTTTATTATGTCATTGTAACCCATTATGCAAGTTTGTAATGTAAATGATGCTAGTAAGACCATATATTTATGTAACAACCTGGGTAAGCCTATTGTTTTGCAACGAATTTCATCCTAGGAGGCTTTTCGTCTCATTGATTTGTTTGTGTTTCACGGATGCCCGACATAATTTTTTCCTCCAACCTCACCCCAAAGCTAGAGTGAAATTTATTGTTGAAGTCTTACGTAAGTCCTAGTGTTTTAGTCGAGTCTTTTTAAAAGGGATTTTAGAATAATTTAAGCTAATTGACTAACTTGTTTTATTACAGATCACTTGGTCTATTAGATCATATTGTAACGCAGAATTGGGTATGTATTTTGAGGGTCTATAATGAATGGGTATTCCCCCTTTGAGGGTTGAATTTGAAAAATCTTAAGTAAAAGATATTTTAGTGCATGGTCCCTCATACTTAGACACCATGGCTAAAAAAATTGAGGGTGGAAAAATAATTAATCTCCTCAAGTGTCAATTAATCAATTTTTCTCGCAAAATAAAATTTAAATCCTAAGCCAGAAAATTAATTAATTAGAGTAAAAAATTAAAATGCTAGAGAAATTAAATTCTTCAAGTGGAAAATTTTGTGGGTCTAAAATAGATTAATTTTTGGAGGTCCCCCACTAAGGGAATATTAGATATTTCAAGAAAAATTGGACACTTGAACCTTGGCGGTTAAGTCAATGTCAAATATTTGAGGAAATTAGCTCAAAATATTTATTTTTGAGCTATTAAAAAATGGTTTTAATGAGAAATTAAAAAATTCCTCAAAAATAAATATTTTCGATGACAAATATTAACATATCATCAAATATTTATCGACAGTCAAGATTATTTTGATGGGGATTAAGCCAACTAGCTGTTATTTTCCACTTGGAGGAATTTCTCTATAAATAGAAGGCATATTGCTTCCATTTTCATTTGGATCTTGAACTCTGCTCTGATGTAACTTTGTAAAAGCTGGTGTAAAGCCATTGTCTGGCTGGAAACGTTTTGATCATTATAATAAAAGACTTTGGGGTGAAGTTCATGGTGTGTTTTTCTCGTTGTTTTGTGGAATGTGTTGGGTATGTGCATTCCTATATTGTGCTTAAAATATTAATTAAATTGTTATTTCATGGTTGATGATAGGAACATTCTATTGGTAAAATTTGGGCTTATCTTAGGTGATTTTATTCATTGTATGCTCTAATGGTTTCTTCTTGAGAAAATATATAGAGTTCGAAAGTTCCCTAGCCCTTGGGCTCCAAGTTCACAAACTATGGGCACATGCTAACTATGTTTGGATTCTAAATATTTTATACGATTTTCTAACTTCACTATGTTTATGGTTTAACATTAATTTTTTGAAATATATCTAGCCATTGTCAATATCTACAAAAAACTTACTCTTCAAAATTTTTCTAAGAGTTGTACATTTGTATATTTTGTATAGTAAATCTTGTAAAATATTTTATTTTCTAATCCTTATTTTGCAGCTCGCGTTTTTGGGGCTTTGGGAATTTTGAATTTTTGTATATATTTGAGTTTTGGGCACTTGTAATTCTATTTGTGCAGGTGATATCTAAGGAAGTTTGCAAGATTAGAGCTGTATCTAGGCCCTTGAGGGTAATATCTAGTCTCTAAAATATTTGTAGGGTTAGTTATTGAAGAATTTGCAGTGAAATCAAAGATCTGAAGCGGGATATTTTTTCTAGTGAAGGTTTTGAAATTTTTTAAGGCCTTGAGGCCCAACATCCTCTTTTTCCTTAGCCGCCTACCCTTACAAGCCTCAACATTAGCCTTTTCTTGCTTCCCAAGTCTAGCTGTTGGACTCTAAGGGGCTCAAACTACCCTTATAGCCCTTGTCGTGGGTGTTTTAGGCCTTTTCAAGCCTAGTCATAAGGCATAGGGGCCTCGACCTCCTCTCTAAGGCTTGCCACAGGAATCTCCTCTCCTTATCCTACCCTTTTCTCTCCTTCCAACCCTCCATATCCCCTTTATCGACCTCCCTTACCTTCATACAACCTCTCCTAGCCCTCTGCTCGACCTTCTCTCCTCCTCTGCTCTCCATTTTCCTCCTGTTGTTGCCTCCTCCGCCCTCAGGCAACATTGTCCTCCCTTTGTCTTGGGCTTCCAGCCCCTCTTCATCCCTTTATCCCTTCACCATGACTCCTCTGGGGCTTGTAGCAGCCCCTTAAGCCTCCTTTCCCCTAGCCATGAGGCCTACTTAGCCTCTTAGACTTAGTCACATGTCTATTAGGCCATGAATTTCCTCTTTTAGCCTCCTTTTAGCCCTCATTCATCTCTGATTAGTCACTTAACTCTTGAATCTAATTCATTGGTGAGTTTTGAAGAGAAACTAGTAAAAAACTTGTTTTCAGGTGGCATACCCATTGGGAAAATTTGGGAGAAGTTGGGGAATTTTTTTCTAGACCTAGAAGCTAAGGATTTGATCTCTAAACCCTATTTTCTCTCATTGTTTTCTACAACACTCTGAATACATTCATAACAATGGTAAAAATTGAATTTGAATGCCCTCAATTCATTTAAAAGTTACCTAGAGTTCACTAGCTAATTATTGCATAAATTGGGTAGTTTTTAATTGACTAGTTCTCTTTGATGTATTGACTATCATAACATAATTGAATTTGATCTTAATAGTGACATAAGTAATTTTTCATGGTTTACATCTTCATTTGAAGCGTTCTTAATGAAGTAAGTGATTTGGGACTGTTTAATGCATTAGACATAAGAAAAAACTCATTGGAAGCTCATTGTTTTCATGTTTATCTCACTGCTACTATAATTGTTTATTTATGTCACTAAATATCATAAGATCATAATTAAATTGAAGTGATTTCAATGATTCATGCCATCTTATGAGAAAGTGTTTGTTTTCGTTATCTAATGTGCTTGTTGACATTGGTAATATTGGATAAGAATACTAACACTTGCTTTGTCCTTTGTGAGCATACTCATAATCTTGTCAATTTTGAACTAATTGGATCACTCTCTAAAGCACATTAAGATAATAATCTAGTGATATTGGTTTCCTAAGTGAAATGAATCTAAATATCTAAGTTTTCTTGGTTTAAGCATTGGAGTATCTTATTGTTGATTAGTGGTTGCCGTTGATGTCAACCCAAGAAGCACCAGGGGCTACCCCGATCTTGCATCGACACTTTCACTTGAAAAATTACTTTATTGAGAGTCAAAGATCTTCTAGATGGATTCTACTCGTCGAGATGTTTCCGTTGATGTATGGCATGCCACGTAATTCTTCACGGTTTGAGAGATATTCGTGTTTGAAGTTCGTAACCCCAGTTAGTGGGCTAAAACCCCATGGGGTTGTGGCATGGCACTCATCATTGGTTGTGGTAATTGAATAGTAAATAATTAATAATGTTTTATAATCTTCAAAAATCCCTCCAACGTTCACTTGTTGAAGCCCCTCTCAACCTAATACATTTCTATAAATTGTGACCCTCATAACCTCCTCATTTAAGCACTTTCAACGAACTATCTTGTGAGAAGACCTCTGTAATTTTTCGGCCCTCATGAGATTATAATGCAAGATATGCTTCCGGGAGTAAGGTTTCGTTGAGGTATGGTTAGGGCACAAAATTATGATCAAGTTTGAAGGTTTGTTTTGAAGCAAGTCTAGAGCTTTGGATTCTAGGATTTCACTGCTTCAAACAGGCCATCGTGGACTTTTCGCTATAAATTTTTGTCTACAAAGCTTGAGAAGCTAAAATTAAAACCCATTTGATCTTAAATCTTGATGAACTTCGTGAACAAATTTCAGATCTTGGTTCACTATAGTTTCAGAGATACGATATGAGGAAGTTAGGGTTTTTGCAAGCTCCTGAATTCCATATCAAACAGGTGACCTTGGGAAAATCGTCATAACTTTCTCTCTGAGAATTTGATTCAAATTTCGTAAATAGTGACAAAAATAGAATGGACATTAGTTTTTTGGGTATCGTTTTGAGGGCCGAAGATCGAAACAGTAACATGGGGCACTTCGTACAAGTTCGCTCTACCTAACCATTCTATAATCAGGTCATCATGGGAGATTGGGCATAACTCTTTCTTGATGAATCCAATCTCAATCAGACCTGTGGGATTGGAAATAAGACTCATAGGGGTATCACAAGACGAAATTTCAGACCTTGGAGATCCGAAATTACATAGATACAACAGATTCGATATAGAGGACCTACAAGACAAGAAACAATATGCATTCAAGGATCACTACAATAAGGATCAAACATCAATAGTCAAGGGTAAGTATGCTACAGCAAGTTATGTATGATTAGTGTTTGCATTTGAATTTTGAATATCATATCTGACGTGTTTTTTTGTAGGACAATGTAAGTATATTATTTGTGTATTGGTTTTGGTCTTGTTCATTAATGCATGTGCAGGAAGGAGGACACTTCAGGACAACTCAGACACATACTAGAAGGACATGTAGCACCAAAGTACCATTACTTGAAGCAAGCACAACAATACCTCAACAGCTGAAATTGATCCAAGAATTCATGTCAAGTCAAGCATCAACTCTTGTCAAGAGTCAGCCTTGTAAAAGATCATCATTGTAAAATTGTAAAAGAGTCATTATTGTAAAAGAGTAAATATGCCTAGAGTTGAAGAGGCATTATTGGGAGGTATAGAAGTCATTGTTGGGATGATGTCATGGTTGGGTTGCAGTTCATAGTGTGATTGGGTGTTCGGTCAAGTACACGAAAATCATTGTAAATCATATTGTATTGTGGATCATTATCCCTGGTACGGGAGTCCACACTCTTGTCTCATTTCTGGTCATTATAGGGTGGCAGGGAGGTGCTAGGTAGGTGCATGAAGTCGCCTACAGGTTGGATCTTGTGAACACTTCAGGGTGGTAGGTTGATGTAGGATGTTGGGGCATCCATTCAGTTGACTACTGAAGAAACCAAGGCATTGGGCCATCCTTCTAATCGGAGCTAGATAAAAATGTTTTTTCTAGAATTCTAGGAAGTTGTAACTTTCATTTCAGTTGGGGCTGAAGATTAAATAATTTATTAGAAAAGTGTTCAGTGGTTTTTGACCTGGAGGGGGTTTTCCACCTAAAATTGTTATGTCTAGTGTGTTTTTTTTAAATATTATTACTGGATAAACATTAATCATAATTGAATATTAGTTAATGCTCTAAAAATATTTTAAAGTGTTAATTGCTAAGGAATATTGATTCACCCCCCCCCCCCCCCCCTCCCCTCGATATTTCCAACAATTGGTATCAGAGCTTGGTTCCTTCAATAGAAGTCTAACAACTGGAAACTGGAAAGAGATCATGGAATACATCGAGAATAGAGTTCCTTTTTTCAATGGAAATAACTATTCACTTTGGAGTGGAAGAATGTAGGTTCATTTGCTGACACAAGGATACGAAGTATGGGAAATTGTTGAAAAAGGTTTCACATCGACCCCGTATGAGTAAGGTAAGAAAAATATGGTATATGATGCAAATGCTAAGATCTTATTATCAGTGGGCTTATCGAATTTGTCTATCTTAAGGTATTGAGTTTTAAAATTGCTAAAGAGGTAGGGGGCAAGCTTGAGAATATATATGCAGGTGACTCACAGGTGAAAGAAGTAAAGCTTCAAATTTTCAGGGAAAAAATTGAGCAGTTGAAAGAAGTAAAGCTTCAAATTTTCAGGGAAAAAATTGAGCAACTCAGAATGAAGGAAGATGAATATATTGTTGCATACTTTCAGCGTGTTGATGAAACAAAAAATACTCTGAAAGATCCTTAGAACCTTGCCAGTAAGATTGAACCCAAAGGTATCTATCTTGGAAGATGGATTGAATTCGACCAATCCCAGAATAGATGAATTGCATGGAATTCTTACGACATATGAAATGAGGGTTGAAGAAGAGGATGACACATCTCACTTAGAAACTACATATACCGCATCCAATAATACTAGTAAGGACAAGCAGACTCCAAAAGAAAAAACTTGCAGTTGTAAGGATGAAGAAAAGGAAAAAGATGAAGAAGAATTTCCAGATAGAGAATTTGCCTACTTCACGGAGAAAATGAGAACATGTACGAGAATATTCAAAGTCAAACTTCCATTAATATGTTTTGATTGTGGTGAGGTTGGGCATTTTGCAGCCAAGTGTCCTCACAAGAATGAGGTTGTTATGAAGGCAAAGAAAGGTCCTAGGAAGTTCAACAAGCAAGGCAAGAAGAAATGGTTTAATAAGAGTTTCTTCTCCAAATAAGATAGCTCCTCATCCAATGAAGATAGTGATAACAAAGAAGAAATCAACGGAAGAGTATTGTTTATGGCCAAGCAAAATAAGCAAGAGGCATCTGACAAATAAGGAGAAGAAGAGACAAATGAGGTCGAATTTCAAAACGAAGTGATAAAGGGTATCAAAGAGCTCAAGGCCGAGAAGAAGCATGTCAACACTCTTGAAGACGAATTAAAGACAGAAAGGGAACAGGTCCTAAATCTTAAAATCAAGGTTGAAGAATACATACAAATTGAAGAATCGCTCAGGAAAGAATGGATATGCAAAATTTACCAAGCAGGTAGATCTCCCAGCTAAATCAAGAAATCAAGACTCACAGGAAGAACCATGGAAGACAATTTCTCGAAGAAGATTTCCTCCCAGGTATCAACCTATCTTTTATGGTCATTGTTATTCATGTGGATGGTTTGGACATAGAGTTGTAGAATGTCATATGTATGTTTGGAATGAATATAGTTCTAGGAGAGATTTCAGAAATGGATATTCCAAAACTCAACAGAATATCGACATATTTGATCATTTGAGAGATGATGTCGAATGTTACAAATGTAACAATTTTGGACATCTGGCTAAAGATTGCAGACTTGGAAGTTATTCAAAGGAATTCTCGCAAAATCAGAATGAACAACTATGGAAAAGGAAGACTGAAAGGTGTTCTCTCGCCCTCAAGGCTCAAAGAAACATAAACGTTTGGTATGTTGACAGTGGCTTCTTAATGCATATGACTAGAGATAGAAATATGTTGATATCCTTGAAGGAAAAGAAGGATGGAACCATGTCTTTTGGAAATGACAAGTCTTTAAATGTCATATGAGTAGGTACGTTCACACTTGGAAAGGATGCATTAGCGAAGGATGTGTTATTACTTGAAAATATGAATCACAATATGCTCAGTGTTGGACATATGTGCGATCAAGGACCCACGGTGCTTTTTAACTCTAAGAAATGTGAAATTAGGAAAGGTAAGTTTGGTAAAATTGTGGCTACAGTAAGCAGAGCTCCAAATGACATATATATTTTGGATGAGGCACCTAAAGGGTGATTTTTGGTGAAAGAAGATGAAAGTTGGTTATGGCACAAACGAATGGGACATAAATTTCGAAAATTTGGTCAGGATCAACAAAAAGGAAGCAGTAAGAGAAATGTTGAAAATTCCAAAACCTACCAATACGATATGTGAAGCTTGTAGGCATGACAAACAGATAAAATTTGAGTTCAAGACAAAAGAAAACTTTGCATCACGTCCATTGGAATTAATACATACTGATCTATGTGGTCCTATGAGAACAAAAGGTTTAGATGGAGAATTATACCTTATGCTAATGATAGATGATTACACCAGAATGACAGTCGTTGGTTTCTTAAGGAAAAATTCAGAGGCATTCAAGTGTTTTAAAATATATAAGGAATTGGTTGAAAATGAAACCAATTTGAAGATCAAGTGTCTGAGATCATATAATGGTAGAGAATTCACTTCCAAGGCATTTCAACGGTACTGTAATGAAAGTGGAATAAAAAGGAAATTCTCAATAGCCAGAAAACCACAACAAAATGGGGTTGTTGAAAGAAAAAATAGAACTGTACAGGAAATGGCTAGAACAATGTTAAATGACTCAAAATTAGATGATAAATTTTGGGTTCAAGAAATTGATACAACCGTATTCATTATAAACAAAGGTCTACTCAGGAAAAATTGTAACATGACTTCATATGAACTATGGAAAGGAAGACCAGCTAACGTCAAATACTTCAAAATATTTGGAAGCAAATGCTACATCAAAAGAGAAGATAAAAAATTGGGCAAGTTCGATTCCCGTGTTGATGAAGGTATTTTCGTTGGTTATTCATGCAAAAGGAAGGCTTATAGATGCTACAATCTAAGGTGAAAACAAATAATGGAAAGCATAAATGTTACTTTTGATGAAGATTGTGGTCCAAAGGATAACGATGAGATTGTCTCTTCAAGCAAATCTAAGGGATTTGAGGAAGAATCTGTGAAGGATGAAGAAGAAGCTCCAGAACAAGACCAATCAAATAAGGAAACAACAGTCAACCAAGAGGAAATAAGAAATGATCAGCATGATAAATGAATATTTATATATCAGACCGAGTACATCAAGGAAATGCTCAAGAAATTAAAGATGGAAGATTGTAAGCCTGTTCTTACCCCAATGGTAAAAGGTTACAAGTTAAGTTTATAAGATTCGTCAAAGGAGGTGGACTAGAGGTTGTATAGATCTATGATTGGCATTATTCTATATGTGACAACTTCTCGACCAGACGTAATGCAGGTAGTTGGACAAGTAGCAAGATTCCAAGCAGCACCAAAAGAATCTCATATTATTGTCGTCAAAAGAATTCTTCGATATCTTAAGGGCACAATAGAATATGGTTTATGGTATCCCAAAGGAAATGATCTAGTTATCCAAGCTTATACAGATGCAAATTGGGTAGGAAGTGTTGATGATTGAAAGAGTACCAGTGGAGCAACATTCTATCTAGGTGGTTGCCTTGTTTCATGGTTAAGTAAAAAGCAGTCTTCAATCTCATTATCCACAGTGAAAGTAGAATATATCGTGACAACATCTTGTTGTACTCAAGTTCTTTGGATGAAGAAAACTTTGCAAGATATTCAAGTCAAGTTTGATGAGCCTATTCCCATCTTCTGCGATAACACCAATGCCATCAGTATCTCCAAGAATCTTGTGATGCATTCCAAAACAAAGCACATTCTGATCAAATATCATTTTGTTAGAGAGCAGGTCGCCGAAAATAATATCAAGCTTGAATATGTTCGCACAAAGGAACAAATTGTTGACATCTTTACCAAACCATTACTTCATGAAGAATGTGAGTATCTTCACTAAAAGATTAGGATTCTCACAAGTTCTCATTAGACTCTTTCTCTTATAGAACTAAATAGAAAGGGGGAGTGGAGGTGTGTACAGATCCGCATGATGACAGTCTGTCAGGTGGAGTTACCCTTTGTCATTGATGACAAAGGGGTAGAGAAAGTGGTAGGAAGAGGTATCATGATCGAAGGGGGAGTACTTATGTTTCCATCAATTCCAAAGGGGGAGATTGTTGATCAGTGGTTGTCATTGATGTCAACCCAAGCAGCACCAACGGATATCCCGATCTTGCATGGGAATTTGGACTTGACAACTTACTCTATTCTGAGTCAAGGATCTTCTAGATGGATTTTACTCGTTGAGATGTTTCCATTGATATATGGCATGCCACGTAATTCTTCATAGTTTGAGATATATTCGTGTTTGAAGTTAACAACCCCAGTTAGTGGGCTAAAACACCATGGGGTTGTGGCAGGAACTCATCATTGGTTGTGGTCATTGAATAGTCAATAATTAACAATTGTTTAAGCTCCTAAAATCCCTCCAACTTTCACTTACTAAAGCCCCTCTCAACCTAAGACATTTCTATAAATTGTGACCCTGATATCCTCCTCATTTAAGCACTTTCAACGAACTATCTTGTGAGAAGACCTCTGTAATTTTCGGCCCTCATGAGCTTCTAACATAGGATCTGTTTCAGGGAGTTTAAGGTTTTTTTGAGGTTTGGTTAGGGCACAAAATTATGATCATGTTTGAAGGTATGTTATGAAGAAAGTTTAGAGCTTTGGATTCTAGGATTTCGCTGCTTCAAACAGGTCGTCGTGGAATTTTCGTTATAACTTTTTTCTACAAAGTTTCAGAATTTGAAATTAAAACCAATTTGAGCTGAAATCTTGATGAACCACGTGACCGAATTTTAGATCTTGGTTCGCTATATTTTCGAAGATATGATATGAGGAAGTTAGGGTTTTGCAGGCTCCTGAATTCCATATCAAATAGGTGACCTTGGGAAAATCATCATAACTTTCTCTCTGGCAATTGGATTCAAATTTCGTAAATAGTGACAGAAATAGGGCGGACTGTAGTTTTTTGGGTATCTTGTTTAGGGCTGAAGGTCGAAACAATGACACGTGGTACTTCGTACAAATTCACTCTACTGAATCAGTCTATAATCAAGTCATCATGGGAGATTGGACATAACTCTTTCTTGAAGAATCCAATCTCGATCAGACCTGTGGGGTTGGAAAGAGGACTCAGAGGGATACCATAGGACGAAATTGCATTCCTTGGATATCCAAAATTACATAGATACAACAAATTCAATATTGAGCACCTAGAAGGCAAGATAAAGTATGCATTCAAGGATCACTAAAGTAAGGACCGCACATTAATAGTCAAGGGTAAGTCCGTTACAACAAGGTATGTATGACAAATGTTTGCATTTGAATTTTGAATATCATCTCTAACATGTTTTTTTTGTAGGATATTGTAAGTATTTTATTTTTGTATTGGTTTGGGTCTTGTTCATTAATGCGTGTGTAGGAAGGAGGATACTTCAGGACAACTCAGACACATACTAGAAGGACATGCAGCGCTAAAGTACCATTACTTGAAGCAAGCACAACAATACCTCAGAAGCTGCAAGTGATCCAAGAAGTCGTGTCAAGTCAAGCGTCAGTTCTTGTCAAGAGCCAGTCTTGTAAAAGATCATCATTGTAAAATTGTAAAAGAATCAATCTTCCTAGAGTTGAAGAGGCATTGTTGGGAGGTATAGGAGTCATTGTTGGGATGATGTCATGGTTGGGTTGCAGGTCATAGTGTGATTGGGTGTTCGTTCAAGTATAAGAAAATCATTGTAAATCATATTGTATCATGGATCATTGTCCCTGGTACGGGAGTCCACACTCTTATCTCATTTCTAGTCATTATAGGGTGGCAAGGAGGTGCTAGGCAGGTGCATGAAGTCGCCTATAGGTTGGAGCCTATGAACACTTTTGGGTTGTAGGTTGGTCTAATATATTGGGGCACCCATTCAGTTGACCAGGGCATTGGGGCATCCTTCCAGTAGGAGCTGGAGAAGAATGCTTTTCTAGAATTCTAGGAAGTTGTAACTTTCATTTCAGTTGGGGTTGAAGATTAAAGAATTTATTAGAAAAGTGTTTGGTGATTTTTGACCCGGAGGGGGTTTTCCACCCAAAATTGTTGTTCCTAGTGTGTTTTATTGTTTACTATTATTACTGGATAAACATTAATAATAATTGAAGATTAACTAATTCTCTGAAAATATTTAAAAGTGCTAATTGCTAAGGAATATTGATTCACCCCCCCCCCCCCCCCACTCAGTATTTCCAACACTTATTTCAAATTTTCATTCAACAATATTTGCAGTATTTTGGGCATCTAAGTGATATTTACTTAAAGGATTTCAATGTAATTAAATATATCTTGATAATTGGAGCTAAGCAACTTCAGTATTTATCTTGGAGATTTCTAATTATTTCAAGTATCTTTAGTAATTGGCATATCTTAAGAAGTTTCAAATTGGTTGGCATATTGTGTTGTTCTAATTGAACTAATTATTGCAAGTAGATATCTATTGTGGTCTCTCTATTTTGTTGAATCAATAAGCAGTGTTATATCTTGTTAAACATTGATCAAACTATTCTAAGTTCTCTAATTAGCGTTTAACAAGTTATTACGAGATTTGAGCACATCCTGTAGTTCTTGAATAATTGTGGGCATTGTTGTATCTTATTGACACATTATTATTGTGGTTAAAAAATTGCCTCTTGGTTTTCATTAATAAGTACACATTTTCATGATTGAAGGTTGATCATAGCTAAAGTACTTAAACATTAAGCAATCTTAACCTAAGAATCACTCATAGCCCTTGCACAAGCATTCTAAGTCTAGTTGCAATAATAGGTTACCTCCAAGAAAAAGCTTGGTTGATAGACATTTAGGGACCCCCTTTCACAATTTAGCTTTAGGAACTTAGACCCTCTTTAGTGGTTAACACGGTGACCTTGTAGTCTTCAGAGCCACAGTCTTTGCAGCGTTGGAAGCATTGGGTGGTTGGAACATTGGGGGATGTATCGTTAATCAAGCCTTTGCTTGCTTCTTGTTGGCTTCCATCCCACAACCTACTCTATATACTAATTCCAAAATAGTTAAGAGGAAGGTTATACCTAGAGTAGACATGAAATTAAAAGTAACCAAGATTGTTGCAGCACACCTAGATCTTAGGATTTTCATAGTATATAGGTTAGTGAAACATTCAAGCAACGATTTTCCATCTGGTTACTTAGCATTTAATTGATAATAAGCAAGAAATTAACTCCATAAGGCACTAGTATCGCAATTCAATTCAATATAATCTTTAAGTCATGCTAAAATTAACCAAGTAGATTGCCACTCAATCGTGTCTCACGGACTTATTGGTTTCCAACTTGTCTTTCATCTTCACATTTCCATAGGGACTACCCCCATAGCCTATTGTGTGGAGAAAACTAGAATAGAGAGGTCGCAGATTAGAGTGACAACCCCTAACCCGAGTCATTTTCGCAGTGCCTATACAATTTGAGTGGCAACATTTATTAGCATCGTTATCGGGGATATATTTTTCCCATCTCTCATCATTTCCTTTATCTTTCCATATTTTCATTTGAGCTAACAACACCACAAAATTTTCTGGTGTTGTTGCTGGGTACACGTTTTTATTGTTTTTGGCGCTTCAACGACATATTCCCAATCTTTCATCTTTGATCATTTCGTTAACTAGTAAATTGGCACATTTTTTGGCGTCGTTAATATCTCTTCATCTTTTCATCACCTTATCTTTTTTCATCTCACTAATCCTTTCATCTTGTTTATCCGCACCTTTAGCACCTGGACATTTAGGTTGGTTTCCTGTTTGGGTGGCGACTCCACTTATTCATCCATTCACAAGAGCTTACTCTAGAAGGAATCCTAGTAGCTTGGTTAACCCTACTCCCGATCCTGAAAAGGTTCTAAGAGCTCAGTTAAACAAATTACATTCTAGAAATATTTTATTCTTTCTCAGACAGGAAGCTCTCCCTGATATCCATTTTTTATTCCTTAATCCTATAAATAAAGACTTCATGGTTGATTAATTCATTCCTTGAAGCTTTGCCAACATCTAGGGGTATCCTCATGTCCTTCCAGACGATTCTTCTATGCACAATATTTTGACTTTCCATGGGAACAATGCAGGAAATTTTGCCAATCACATAAAGAAGTTCAAAACTTTTATACAAAGATATGCTCATGCAACTGCAAACAATCATGAAGATGTTAGAATGAATTTATTTGTCCTTTCATTGGAAGAAGCCGCATTGGATTGGTTTCAGGACAAGCCGGATAATTATTTTGATTCATTGCAAGCCCTCACTAATGCATTCAAAGATAAATTTGGGAATAAAAGAGAAGGAAAATACTTGGTCAAAGAGCTTAATACTATTAATAAAAGAGAGAATGAAACAATTGAGGAGTTCAATCAACAATTTAATGGTCTTCTAAAAGATATGACTCAAGATTACAAGTCACCTGACAAAATGGTGTTAGAACAATATCTTGAAGCATTTAATGTCGACACTCAATATGAGATAAGATGTGCCAAACCTATTGCTCTAGTTTCTTCTCAGAATATTGTTGAAGAATTAGAAAAGGATAAAAAAGTTTCAGGTAAATCAAAGATTCCTGGTTTCGACATAGGTCCAGTTAAAAGTAAAGGAAAAGAAATTAAGGAGGTAGAGCATGATCCAATTAAAGAATTAACTCAAATAATTAAGGAGATGAGACTTGAGTATACTCGAGAAATGAGGGCTATGCAGTCTAGGTTCGTCCAGATGGAAAGAAATCAAGCCCATAATATGCAGCCTAGACATAATAATAATAATAATAATAATAGAAGAAACAATAATCCATGGCCAAGAAGGAATCTTCCTAATGATCAGAGACCTCCTATTCCGCTTGAGTCCGCCAATGTTGTTGATCATCGAATCCCATTTTGCAAACCATGTGAAATTTTTCATGAAGAAAGTGCATGTGCCTTAGCTAGAAAAGTCTTGGATGAAGCAGCAAATGAAAAGATAAACAATCTTGGTCAAAGCTCTTCCAAGGATAGTTGTTGCACATACATGATTTCTTTAGTCTTCACCATCAATAACTTCAGTGATGAAAAATATCCTATCGCGTAGACGTATGCTGAAAAGCCATCTCAAGAGCATATTTTGTAAATTGCAAAAAGTAAAGGTTATACTTATCAAAGAAAAGAAAAATATCAAAGTCAGAATAAACAAGTTGCGTACAAAAGATATAAGTCAGGAATAAAGGTAGATTGGGTCACGTGGATTAATAGTATTAAGATGTTTGTCCCAGTGCTTGAACTTCTAAAAATTCCATCTTAGCGGGCATCATTGTTCAAAGCTTTGGGTATGATTCAATAAGGTAATATCAATAGCAATCGTAAAGATGAAGAAAAAAAGTTGAAGGATTTAAACTGTTACATGACCAATGAAGATCATCATCCTTTCTTCTTAACCTTGGATATTAATAACCATCTGCTTCATAATTGTATGCTTGATTCCAATGCCTCAATGAATGTTATGACTAAAAAGGTTATGGATAAGTTGAACTAAAGAATTTCTAGGCCTTATCATAACATTTTCTCAATGGATTCCAGAAAGGTTGAAGTCCTTGGTGTGGTCAAGGAATTACAAGTATCCTTAGCTAATTATGTGTACAAAATCATCACCATGGAAATAACTATCATTGATGTACCTGATGTATGGGGTATGCTCCTCTCATGGAAGTTTGTAGTTGATCTAGGGGGATGTATTCAGATGGATTTATCTTATGCCACTATTCCCACAACGATTGGTGGTAGAAAGAAGTACCATGTTGAAGTTCCAAAGAAACTGGAAAATGGTGAAGAAGTTGTACCACAGGATCACCCACCACTATATGAGGCAAAAATAATTCAACTAGTTTATCAATTTTCCTCATATCCTCTTCCACCCTATTTTCCGAGCAAAAAATAAGAAGGCTTTAGATGGATAGAGGGATGCAACACAATAATGAGCATTTATATCAACCAAAAAGGGTCAAATTTCAGCAAGGGATATATGATAAACAACATATTGACTTGTCTATCATCAAGCAGATGTTCCAGATTGTGCCACACCAATGAAATATGATGCCATGGGGCATCTTTTGTATAGTATCTCTAATCCTACTCCATTTTTATTTATGTCATTAATATTTTTACTTGATGCACTTATGTTTTGTACCTTTATATTTTAGTTTGTTAGAGTAGATTTTTCTACTCCAGTAGATATTTTATGTATGCATGATGGTTTCGATTTTGAATGGACATATATTTTATGGACTTTTGTTTTCTTGGATATAGGATTATGGGATTCTCACATTACTTCATGCAAGCAATGTGTCCCAATATGGAGCCAGATGTTCCACCCATTTTTTCAACATTCCAAGGAAGCAGAATCCGAAAGCTTGAAGAAATGTTTTCGAAGTCAAAGTCATCAATGAGTTGTTTGTTATGTCATTGTAAACCCATTCTGCAAGTTTGTAATGTAAATTATGCTAGTAAGACCATGTGTTTATGTAACATCCCGAGTAAGCCTATTATTTTGGCGACGAATTTTATCCTAGGAGGTTTTTCGTCTCACTGATTCATTTGTGTTTCTAAACATGGATGATTGACAAAATTTTTCCCTCCAACCTCACCCGAAAGTTAGGGTGGAATTTATCGTCGAAGTCTTAGGTGAGTCCTAGTGTTTTATTCGAGTCTTTTGTAAATTTTATTTAGGAATAATTTAAGCTAATTAGATACATTATTTTATTACAGATCCCTTGGTATACTAGTTCATATTGTGTCGCAGAATTGGGTATGTATTTTGAGGGTCTATAACGAATGGGTATTTCCCACTTTGAGGGTTGAATTTTTGAAATCTTATGTAAAAAATATTTTAGTGCATGATCTCTCATACTTAGACACCATGGTTAAAATGTTTGAGGGTGGAAAAATAATTAATTCCCTCAAGTGTCAATTAATTAATTTTTCTGGAAAAATAAAATATAAATCTTATGCCAAAAAATTAATTAATTAGAGTAAAAAATTAAAATGTTAGAGAAATTAAATTATTCAAGTGGAAAAAGTCATGGGTTTAAAAGAAATTAATTTTTGGAGGTCTCCCACCAAAGGAATATTGGATATTTCAAGAAAAATTGGACCCTTGAACGTTGGTGATTAAGTCAAAGTCAAATTTCTACAAAATTGGCTCAAAATAATTATTTTTGACCCAATGAAAAATGGTTTTAATGAGAAATTTGAAAATCCTCAAAAAAAATATTTTTGATGGCAGAGATTAAAACATCATCAAAGATTTATTGACAGTCGAGATTGTTTTGATGGGGATCAAGCCAACTGACTGTTATTTTTCATTTGGAGGAATTTCTTTGTAAATAGAAGGCATTTTGCTTCTATTTTCATCTAGATCTTGAGCTCTGCTTTGATGTAACATTGTAAAAGTTGTGTAAAGTCACTGTCCTGCTAGGAACATTTTGATCATCATAATAAAAGAATTTTGGGTGATGTTCATGGTGTCTTTGTCTCACTAATTGTGGTATGTGTTGGGTATGTGCATTATGTTAATGATGTTGGAAATCTGTCAACTAAGGGGATCTCCCCGATACAAAGTCTCAATCAAACCTCACACCATTTGGTGTAGGAGACCCATCCGATATAAAGCCCTAGTTGTCAATTCCTTAAAGATTTGCCTTGGCTCTAGCTATCAACACAAGAGAGTGGTGCATTAGTATCTTTGAAAAGCAAGGTGAGTGTGCTTGGTGAGTGTGCAACGCAACTGTGTCTGGGTTCTCTTACTGCAAAAGGGGGCAGAAAAGTGAGCCTCTAAGTGAGAGGTAATAGTCCCACCGAGGAAGAGACACAAATGAACAAGAAAGACCTATTTAACATCCAGCGGAATAGTCCACAGCGGATGTGACAGTCGTTACAACCAATGAACAAGGGAAGATCCATCTAGCATCTAATGGAGTAGTCCATAGCGGATGTGACAGTCGTTATACCGATAAATAAAGAAAGGTTTGTCTAGTATCCAGCGGAATAGTCCACAAGGATGAGACAATAATAACAATCATTACATCACATTCCCAACAAGATAAGCACTAAAATCACTAAAATAGTTCAACTATCTTAGTACATGTGAAAGAAAACATGAAATACAAACATTCACAGAATAGTCTTACAAACATTCATAAGTTATGTGTGAAGAACGTGTCGGTCTTAAAAGGCTTCTATTATTAAGAAAAAGTTCCAAGACACATATTTACATTGTACATCACTGGCCCTAGTAGTGGGACATTGGAGCCATTCCTTGCTCCTCAAAGAACTAGCTGGTCTCTCTAATGCCTTGCGGGAGGAGCCAAGGTGAAAAGTCCTTTGCTCATACAATGAGGGGGTATATATAACCAAGGGGTGATGCTTACCCCTTGTGACTCTTTGACTACCCTCATGATTGTTCAGCTTCCTTTGAATTTTCAACTTACATGACTCTTCATATTCAAGTGTGTCCATTGGACTTCCAACTTACAATACATTGGATTTATAATAGACATGGCCCACAATGGTGATGTGGCATATGAAAACTCATGACATGACTTGACATGACACTATTGAGATGGACTGACTTGATGATGTCACAATGTCAAGCCGCTAGTGCTTCTGAGTGATAGATGTGTTCTTGGATGTGCATTCTCTTTTCCTTCCCATAGCTTGATGATGTGGGGTCTTCAATGATCTTCGGTCTTGGAAGATGGTTGCACACTTGTGCTCCTTTTTCTTGTTCTTGGTAGCTTCATTCATCCATTTGACTACAGGTGATTCTCTAGGCATTCTTCCTCTTTCTTCTCCTTCTTCATCATCTCGTCATGATTGGACAGTGTACCTGTTCCCGCAATCCACTCATAACGGGATGACATCAATCTAAAAACTCTTTAGTGTAATATGATGCATTTTTATCCATGAACTAAGCCCGAGACAAGTGATAGGTTGGGAGAAAGGGCCCAGTAACTGCGCATTTCACAGTTCCAAGTGATAGGGAGAGGGATTGATCACTGAGACTGCACAGAGCACAACTTAGGCTTGTCTGAGGAACTTTTCAGCACAGTCCTCACTGGGGAGAAAATTTGAACAGTGGTCACTAGGAGTCAAAATTGTGTAGTTCAAGCCAGCAATGGATGATGCGGGATGAGGCCATGAGGGGTTAGTTCTGCACAGTTTTCAAAGGCAAGGAGGACTGTGCAGCAGAGAGGCCTGGAGGAAAAATCAGCGTAGTTCTTGATGGCAGTGACCTCTGACTAAGGGAGGGCACTAGGAGACACCTCTGCGCAGTTCTCGAGGCCGAGAGAGGCTCATTTCTCTGCTCATTACGGGGTTCCAACGGGCAAGGGGAAAGCTTGACGAATGACAGTGCGAAGTGCACAGTTCAAGTACGACTGGGAGGAACTATTGCACAATTCTGGGGGTTAAGGAAGGTTGCTAAGCTATGGAATTGCACAGTGCAACTTCCCTGCAAGACAGTGATTGTGCACTATGCAGTTCTAGACAACAAGGTCACAACACTGAGGGCTAAGACTGTGCAGTGCATAGTTCATTCAAGGTCTGGTGCAACTGAGTTTCCTAGTCGGGAGGATTTTTGAAAAATGGCTAAGTGCAAGAGGAAGATAGACTTGTGATGAACTTGAAATGTGATCACATGCTTATCATACTTCGACGATATAACAACATAGACCACCGGGGTAAGAAACTAAGCATTACCCTCTATGTGACCGTCTCATGACAAGAAGTGACAAGTGCGACACTTGGCATACGCTTTAGGATGACTGTGACGACACTTGTACAACAGTGCTCAAGACTTTGTGTATGAGTGCGATAGGTGTTTACATGACTAGGAAAAATCGTATACATAGAGGTTAACCTTCAAAACCACTAGAAAAAGACTTGCAAACATGACATAACAGTCAAACATTCCAAAAGACGACAGTTGATCCAACAAGCAAAAGGGAGCAAATCACTTAGAGGAAACACATGAAATGACTTTCAATGTTTGCAACCATACATGTCATTGAAAACATAATGATATGACAATGATAAGCCATCATTCATACTACACTAAGAAGTGTATTTCAACTTTATGAGATGAATTTTGTTTTTTGTACCTACCCTCCAAAGGGTTGTGAATCAGATGGAGTTTTCATGCGGTCTTGATCTCTAATCTTCTATCATACCTCAGGGTTCCTTAGTCTTCTTAACTGATGATTATCTCAACTCCTCAGCTCCTTGAGTATCATCTAGCATGTCCTCGTTCTTAATATTCTTATTAATCATCTTGCCATAACCTGGTAGAATTCCTATATCTGTAATCCAATCATGACAAGACGACATCAGTATGGTAAACCCCTAGTCTAAGATGTTGCATGATAATCCACTGACTGAGTCAGAACTAGTATAAGGTCAAGGTGAGAAGGCTCAGTGACTACGCTTGATTGAGGGATAAGATTGCATAGTTCCCACTAAGGGATAGACTTGCGTAGTTCCTATTAAGGGTCAGAATTGTGCAGTTCAAAAAGACAGTGGTTGTTACGGGGTGATGCCTTGGAGGACAAATTTGTGTAGTTTTCATAGGCAAGGGGTACTGGGCAGCACAAAGGTCTGGGGGAAAAATTCGTGCAGTTCTTGAGGGAAGTGAGCTCTCGATGAGGAAGGTCACTGGAGGTAGCCTCTACGCATTTGTGGATGCCAAGGAATGTTGGGATTTCTTTACATTACACAGTTCTAGCATGCAATGAAAAATGTTGATGGTTGCAAATGCGAAGTGCAAGTTTTGGAAGGTTGGATGAGGCTAGGTTGCTAGGAATCCTCTGGAATTTGGCTAAGTGTGGGATCAATGGAACTGATGTGAACAATGATATAACTTGAATGTGACCACACACTTGGACACTTAGTGATACAACATAGATCATCCAGAACATATGAAAATATACTTCACTTAATGCAACAACCTTTGTCGTAGCTTACGACAACAGTTGTTTTGACGATAGACTATGCGATGATGATGACGACACTTGTGTAATAGTGTGTGAAACTTTGGAAATGAGTGTGAAACATGTCTACATGATGGGAAAAACTCATTTTCACAAAGATTGCCCCTTGAAGCAAACCAAAACTTCCCTTTGCCTGAAAAGGGATAACTCCCATGCTCGAAGATGACACTTGTTATATAAAGATAAAAGTGTGAACGACTCTTGAGATCAAAAAAGGGAGCTTGAAATCATCAACTTACCAATAAGTGACTAAGGAATAACCAATCATAGGATCCACAGTAGGATGCAAAATTTGAGAATAGGCCAAACTTTGGAGGGTGTTGTAGCCGCTACAACCCTTGGCAACACACCGGTAGAATCCAGCTTCTCTGTTTTGGTTTGCTCCTTTCGTGCAGGGCCTTGGCTCTTTAGGGAGTATTGATTCATCATGCATATTACCTTGGCCTTCCCACTTACCCCATAAATAGCCATGGTTCCCTCTATGCCTTCTCAGTTGAACACAACATAATATTCAACATAATCACATTGTTTCAAGTTGGGAAGGGTAGTGTAGCTCACGAGCTTAAGATTTTCAGAGTATAAGTTTTCATCTCTGACGTTGCTCCGCTACCAATAGGCCTGGACAATACCTCAACAGAGACACGCAGGAACGTAAACATTTCTATGCTCCCAACGAGCCTGGATAGTACCCCGGTGGATTTGCTTGCTTCACCTCTCTGCGCGGGAAGCCTTTCTCTTCTTTCGCCTTTATTTATTTATTTAAAGAGAAATGTGCATTGGCACTTATTTAGTTTGGGGTGGAAGAGGGATCACGAATTATTAAGAGCAGAAGAGTTTGTTCCTTCAGAGAAGCATCTAAAGACCTTTGATTTAGGTTTCCTCGTTTAGATTTTTCCCCTTCTCCGCTTCTACTAGTCAGATAATCTTGAGAAAACAAAAGCAGAAAAATTGAGTATATGCATGAGGTTTCTGGACTAGAAATGGGTTCATTGTTGGAACAAAACTCTCCTTACGGATGGATTGTATTTTCCGTTAGAAATTCATCGGCCAAAAGATGTAACCAACACAAGGAAGATGGAAATATGGCTCGCCAAATGCTGAAGTGTCACAAGACTCTTTATAGTTTGGCCACACACATACTAAGAAGCCAAAATAAGTCCATGCACAACACTTATTCACATGATGAAAGAAAAATGAAAACTCAACATGAAAGGAAAACAATATGAGAAGAAAGAAAACACACAAGAAGGAAATAAAACGAGAAGACAAGAGAACAAAATGGCTAAAGCAAACATGATGCAGAATCATAATAAGAAATGAGGACATACTACAGGGAATGAGTGTAGAATGAGTGGAAGAAAGGGAAAACTAGGATGTAGCTAATCCTACTCCTAACCTAATAGCTCGAAGCTCGGGGTCACGTATAATGAAATTTCCAGTGAAGCCACTGTATTTGTTCTCGACCTGCATCCACAAAGATATGAATGAACAAAAAATATACAAAGTGATGTGCAATATAAAAAACTTGAAAAGCTTGCACAAGAAAATGAAGGTCTTGCCCGTGGGCGGAAAGGTGTGTCACACCCACTACTTTTATCTAATTCACATGCTTACCTTTTCGATGAATACCATTTTTCAACAAACCTCAGAAGCTTCTTGTGGATATGTCTTCATCTACACAGAGCTCCTTAGCAAGCGTGAGGAAAGATCGAAACTTGTTGTTTTCTACAGAGCTTGTCAGGTAAGATTGTTCCAACCATTTAGCGATTGGATTGTAAAATTCACGATGACCTTCTTGAAAATTTGAAAAGATGAATTTTAAATTAAAAGCATGAGATCATGATGAGAATATTGTGAGGAAAAATAGATCTGATCATACTCAACAGTCATGTCAAGACAGTGAGGGCCTACCATAACTACCGGCGAAGGCTAAAGTGCCTCACCTGCTTGACAAAAATATGTATAGAGAAATGTCTAACAATGAAGGTCAAGGGGTGTGAAACAATTATCATTGGATGTGCTGATGGGAAAATGATAAGTTGAATGAAAGTCACCAAAGATAGAGAAATGATCAAATGAGCTAATTGAAGCATCAGATTCCCAATTTGCAATAAACAAAGAAAAATAAATTTGAACAATCTTGCAAATGCCATGAACAATCGAACCAAGTTCCTTGCGAGCCAAATATGAAAAACCACCTTCCTACAACTGGGGAAAAATTGTACAAGTATCATAGTCATTGAAAGAGTTTAAGAAGGATGCTAGCACCACAAATGTATGAGACCTGTTGGTGTTAGTCCCCTAAATTGCATCCTTTTTTACCATTTTTCCCTTCCCAAATCATAACCATTTACCCCTGTTTTACCTATCTTCTATGCCCTCATCTTTCACTAGTGCAAGAACGATGACACATTTTGCATTAACTTTATATTTTACATTTTCTAACTTAACTTAGCATTTATTAATTATTTATTACGTGATTTCTTGCTTATAATTACTTTCGTAACTTATCGATATCTCCTATGTTATTTAATAGTTAAATGCTTACCTTGACCGCTGATCTTAGTGTAGATCGGATCTCGCACCAGTGCCAGCGCCGCGAATCTTGGCAGCAAATCCGGATCTCCTTGATTGCCACCTAATTTTGCATCGCCTTAGCCACGACAGCAGAACATATCTGAAGGCAGCCGAGTCCCAGTTATGACAGCAAGGCAATCTAGAGTAGCCGAGATCGGATTTAGGAGGAACGAACAGCTGGAGATAGCCACGACCTGTTCTGTTAAAATGCCTAATTTTGAAGGCCGAAAGCTTATTTTGCAATCGGTTATGTAATTTGTTGTAACGATCTAAATTATGCAATCGGCTATGTAACGAGTTAAACGATCCTTTTGGCCTTCGGCCAAGGATCTATATAAGGAGAAATGTAAATAGGACGAAATGGTTAATGATTAATAGAATTGTATAGAGCAGAGATAGAACCAGGAAGGCAGTAACAGGCCTGTCTTTTGTTATCGCCCGAATCTGGGCTGGATATGTAATCACACATGTATTTGCCTTTATGATTTAATAAGAAAGGGAGCTCCGCCTTATGTTCCAAAAACTGTATCTTTTTATGTTTTGAATGCTGATGAATTGATAAAGTGCTGAGCAGCGTTTTTATTTGAAAGGGAAACGCACTGGTTGGCTAGGGCCCAGCCAACCTAGCACGTTCTCCCTCTTTTCTATTCTTGTAATTTATGTTTTAAACTGCCAAGTGTGATTTAATTTATAGCATCTGAATTTCTGTTTGAGTGAAAGCAGATCTGCAACATGAAGTAGTTAAATTTCCTTTCCCTGCATCTGATTTTGGATTGGTTTTCCCTGCCTGGTTCGAGCAGGAGAAATTACCTGCACCAGTGCATGTTGGTGTGCTATTCACTTTCCCTGCATCTGATTTTGGATTGGTTTTCCCCGCCTGGTTCGAGCAGGAGAAATTACCTGCACCAGTGCACGTTGGTGTGCTATTCACTTTCTGCACATTTTTTTTGGTTTCCCCCCCTGGTTTGAGCAAGAGAAATCACCTGCACCAGTGCACGTTGGTGTGCTATTCATTTTCTGCACATTCTGTTTGGTTTTCCCCACCTGTTCCGAGCAAAAGAACTATTCCTGCACCAGTGCTAGATGGTGTGATGTAGCAAGCCTTTTTAGTTTACTTCTAACAGCTTTCTTGCTTTCATTAATATTTCATAACATGACAAATTAAAAAGATTGTTTCTCTATTTCTGCACTTTGATAAACTCAAAAACATTCATCTTTTTGGTATGCAATTTGGCTTCATAACACTTGTAGTAATTAAGCACTGATTTCAAGAATTAAAAGTTAAAGTGTAAGAAGCTCTGATCGGGTACAAGAACCAGTTTCTTGTTACTAGATCTAAGTGCTTTGGACTTGAGAAAGTTCAAGCCCTTGCACGAAGAAAAGCACTTTTAGTACAAACATCATTTTACACCCTCTGCATAAATCGTTGTTCCTGCACTAGTGCAAGATCAATTCTTGCGAGAAGGAAATCTTTACATAAGTAGGTTTGAAGGGCCCATCTGTTGAAGACTGCTAAAGTGTCTTTGCTAAAGAAAACACACTCGCAGTAGTTAATCAATAGTCAGCTAGAGTAATTTCCCCCTTTTATTTTTGAATCTCTTTTGCAAGTACATTTCTTCTTGTTCCAGCCTTATATTATTTTGATGATTCAAGTTGCCTTTTTCTCTATAGTTTGATTCTGCAATCTTTCCTTTAAATAAAGTAGGAATTCATATTAGAAACATTCATACCATCTCTGGCATTGCCTGTGCTTCGTCTCTAAGTTTACGAATCCCCTGGGTTGACAATTTAAGTGTTGAGGAGTTTACTTAAGTGTAATTCTTGCACCCAACAGGTGGGACATGGTGAATGAAAAAGAAATTGACTCGTGTGACAACTTGTGCATTCATTATCACTCAAGAAGATTTCTAGTGTGATGAGAGGACATATTTTCAATAAAAAATTCGCAAGAAGAGTGAGGAGTTGACCATTAAAGGATAAATTCAATAAGTATGATTCCTTCGGGAAACGATAGTCCTTGAGAGAATCCACTTCACAATTCCATGACTCTATGAGAGATGGACATTCCCAACCCGAGTTTGATGTGAGAGATTTTCATGAAGACGAATGAACTGCAACAGATTCGTGAATTTGGTCATAAGTAAAATCTTGAAAATTTGAGAGGTCACACCCGGAATACCAAACATTTTTTACACAGGAATTCACATCGAGTGAAACCATGCAGATAGACGGATTGTGTGAGAGAAACCAAATTTGATTTAGTTTGGGGGGCTTACCAGAGTTGCGAGATTTGGACATAACCATCAATGGAAGTTGAAGTTCCTTACCTCCCTGGCAAGTCCCGAAACTTTCCAAGATTGTAGAATTGTGTTTTGAAGCTTGAACTAGATCATGCATGGTTTGACGATAACTGCTATTACTGATCTCAAAACTACTCACCAGATGGAAACCATCTCTATCACATGTTTTACCAGATGTTTCAACTTCAACAATCATATTACTCAATTGGGAGGCTCTTCTGATAACATATTCAAAGATAAATGAATCGGTGAGATCTAATGAGCAAGCTGATTTGAAGAGTTGTCTTCATGTAGGATAAGATATGATGAGGGATGGGAAGGGTACTCTATGATTTGACTGTTTTCAATTTCATCATGGACAACCTCACCACCTTGTGTCAATTGAGGGGATAACTCATCGGATGAATAAACTGAAGAGCATGGAGTATCTTCGTCGCAAGCAGATTTTTTACAAATGGTAGGACACAAGGGATAGTGAGATGAAGAGGAAGTTTCAATATGAACATATTCTTTGACCGAACCAAATTCTAGATCTAAATCAAAATCTTCATGAGAAACTGAAAGATCATATGATGTGCTTGGGCATTCGTCACAACATATGGAAATATAGTTATCATCATTGGAATGATCACTGCCCAAGGCTGGGGGTTGATTGAAAGAATTGATTGTATTGGATTTTCCACCGAGATTAGAAGATTGAGAATCATTCAAGAATGGAAACTCATTGTTTTGACATGGAAGATTTTGAAACAAAGAGGAAATATTGGAAGCATCTTCACCTTGCTGCTCCTCTACCTGGGTACTATGACTGCTTTGTACCTGATCGCAATTTGGGCCAACAGCTTGAGAATCAAGAGAATGTGAAGAACTAGTTGGTGAAGCAGATTGATCAAGTGGGTTACAATACAAGGAGTCAAGATATGTAGATGAGAGAGGACAACAGATATTCAGACTAGATTTGAGACCAGAGTTGTGAATAGTGACATCATCTTGCGGAATGGAGGAGTGAGTCTTCATTGTAGGCTTCATGAGCCATTCTGGAATTTCCTCCATTGAAGCAGAAGAAGAATGAGAAGATGGACTGGAGATTTGATTCACATATTTCCCAATTTTACAATCACTGCAAGGAGGCACCCTCATCAGGACCAGAAAAGGAGGAGAACAAAGAAAAAAAGGGGTAGTAAACTCCTCCTATGAAATTTGAGGTGCCTCATGATTCGCAAGAGTTGGAGAAGAAGGAAAATTAGGAGGTTTAGGCTCACCGTATGAAGAGACATGAACCAAGCACGCAAACTCTTGCTTCAAGAAATACTAGTTCAAATGTTTTTCAGGAATTTCACAATAGAGGTGAAGGAACTGATCAGAAAAATCCTCAACTGATTCATCAGGATTCATTCTTAAATGATTGATTCTTCCACAAACATCTTGGTAGTTATACTTATCAAAGGCTTTATGAAGCTTCCTGGCAAGCTGGTCGAATGAATGGATAGAAGCAATGGGTAATGTATGACACCATTGACTAACACGACCTTCAAATGTGAGGGTGAGTAATCTAGCCATGACATATGTGGAACATATTCTGCGAGAGATAAAAAGGCAGACAACTTGAAACAGATGTTCATGAAAAGTTGATTCACCCTCACCATCGAACTTAAACTTGAACATGTTATGATAACTTCCGCGGGGATGGTAAAATTAAGCTCTTTAGAAAAAAATCACAGGATTATGATTTTGGGAACAACCATTTTAAATAAGAGATTCAACCCAGACTCAACGGGCACAGCTTGTTGTCTGGCCCTCCTTCTAGCTCCATTTCTTTTACAGTGCTAGAAATCTGTCAACTAAGGGGATCTCCCCAATATGAAGTCCCAATAAAACCTCACATCTTTTGGTGTATGATTCTCATCCGGTATAAAGACCTAGTTGCCAAATCGTTAAAGATTTGACTTGGCTCTAGCTGCCAGCACAAGAGAGTGGTATAATGGTATCTTCGAAAAGCAAGGTGAGTGTACCTGGTAAGTGTGAAACGCAACTGTGTCTAGGTTTTCTTACTACAAAAGGGGGGAGAAAAGTGAGCCTCTAAGTGAGAGGTAATAGTACTACCCAGGAAGAGACACACATGAACGAGAAATACCTATCCAACATCCAGCAGAATAGTCCACAACAGATGTGACAGTCGTTACAACCAATGAACAAAAGAAGATATGTCTAACATCTAGCGAAGTAGTCCACAACAGATGTGATATTCATTATACCAATAAGAAAACAAAGGTTTGTCTAGTATCCCACAGAATAGTACACAAGAATGAGACAACAATAACAACCATTACAACACATTCCCAACAAGATAAGCACTAAAATAATAGAAATAGTTCAACTATCTTAATACATGTGAAAGAAAACATGAAATACAAACGTTCACAGAATAGTCTTACAAACATTCATAAGTCATGTGTGAAGAACACGTCAACCTTAAAAGGCTTCTATTATTAAAAAAAAGTTCCAAGACACATATTTACATTTTACATCACTAGCCCTAGTAGTGGGACATTGGATCCACTCCTTACTCCTCAAAGAATTAGCTGGTCTCTCTAATGCCTTGTGGGAGGAGCCAAGGTGAAAATTCCTTTGCTCATACAATGAGGAGGTATATATACCCAAGGGGTGATGCTTACCCCTTGTGACTCTTTGAATACCCTCATGACTGTTCAACTTCCTTTGACTTTTCAACTTACATGACTCTTCATATTCAAGTGTGTCCATTGGACTTCCACTTTACAATACATTTTATTTGCAATAGACATGGCCCATAATGGTGATGTGGCATATGACAACTCATGACGTGTCTTGACATGACACTGCTGAGATGGATTGTCTTGATGATGTGGCAATGTCAAGCGTTAGTGCTGTTGAGTGATATGTGTCCTTGGATGTGCTTTCTCTTTTCCTCCGCATAGCTTGATGATGCAGAGTCTTCAATGATATTCGGTCTTCGAAGATGGTTGCACACTTGTGTTCCTTTTGCTTGCTCTTGGTAGGTTCGTTTGTCCATTCAACTACAAGTGAGTCTTTAGGCATTCTTCCTCTTTCTTCTCTTTCATCATCTCGTCATGATCGAACAATGTACATGTTCCTTCAGTTCACTCATGATGGGACAATATCAATCAGAAAACTCCCTAGTCTAAGATGATGCATTTTTATCCATGAACTGAGCCCGAGACAAGTGACAGGATGGAAGAAAGGGCCTGGTAATTGGGCATCACATAGTTCTAGATGACATGGAGAGGGCTTGATTATTGAGATTGCGCAGAGTCCAAATCAAGCTTGTCCGAGGAACTTTTCAGCACAGTCCTCATTGGGGAGAAAACTTGCACAGTGGCCACTAGGAGTCAGAATTACGTAGATCAATCTAGCCTTGGTTGATGCGGTATGAGGCCATGAGGGATGAGTTCTGCACAGTTTTCAAAGGCAAGGAGGACTGGGCAGTAGAGAGGCTTGGAGGAAAAATCTTCGTAGTTCTTGAGGGTAGTGAGCTCCGATTAAGGGAGGGCACTAGGAGACACCTCTGCATAGTTCTAGAGGCCAAGGGAGGCTAGTTTCTCTGTGCATTGTGGGGTTCTAAAAGGCAAGGGGAAAATCTTAAGGAATGATAATGTGAAGTGCACAGTTCAAGTATGAATGGGAGAAATTGTTGCACAATGTTGGGGGTCAAGGAAGGCTACTGAGCTCTAGAATTGTGCAATGCAACTGACCTGGAGGAGAGTGACTGCACACTGCGTAGTTCCAAGAAGCAAGGTCACAACACTGAGGGTTGAGACTGAGTAGAGTGCAGTTCAGTCAGGGTCCGATGTAGCTGAGTTGCCCGATTGGGAAGATTTTTAGAAAAATGGCTAAGTGCAGCAGGAAGATAGACTTGTGATGAACTTGAAATGTGATCACACACTTAGCATATTTAGACGATATGACAACATATGCCACCGGGGAAATGAAACAATCATTACCATTTGTGTGACCATCTCATGAAAAGAAGCGACAAGTGTGACACTTGAGATAGGCTTTAGGATGACCGTGACGACACTTGTGAGACAGTGCTCAAGAATTTATGTATGAGTGCGACAAGTGTTAACATGACTAGGACAACTCATATATATAGAGGTCGACCTTCGAAACTAATAGAAAAAGACTTGCAAACATGACATAACGGTCAGACATGCCAAAAGACGACAGTTGATCCAACAAGTGAAAGGGAGAAAAACACTTAGAGGAAACACATGAAATGACTTTCATTATTTACAACCATACATGTCATTCAAGACATAATGATATGAAAATGATAAGTCGTCATTCATACTACACTAAGAGGTGTATTTTAACTTTATGAGATGCATTTTGTTTTCCATACCTACCCTCCAAAGGGTTGTGAATTGGATGGAGTTTTCATGCGGTTTTGATCTTTGATCTTCTATCATACCTCAGGGTTGCTTGGTATTTTTATCTGATAATTATCGTTTCTCCTCAACTCCTTCAGTATCATCTAGCATGTCCTCCTTATTAATCTTCTTCTTAATCATCTTTCCATAACCTGGTAGAATTCATTTATATGTAATCCAATCCTCACAAGAAGACATTAGTCTGGTAAACACCTAGTCTAAGATGTTGTATGATAATCCTCTGAATGAGCTGGAACTAGGATAAGGTCAGGGGGAGAAGGCTCAGTGACTGGGCTGCACCGAGGGATAAGACTCCACAGTTCCCATTAAGGGAAATACTTGCGTAGTTACTACTAAGGGTCAGAATTGCGCAGTTCAAGTAGGAAGTGACCGTTGTGGGGTGAGGCCCTAGAGGAAAAGTTTGCACAATTTTCAGAGGCAAGGGGGATTGTGCAGCATAGAGGTTTGGGGGACAAATTTGCACATTTCTTGAGGGAAATGAGCTTCGGGTGAGGGAAGGTAAATGGAGGTAGCCTCTGCACAGTTTTGGATGCCAAGGGATGTTGGGCTTTTTGTGCATTGCACAGTTTTTGCAAGGAAGGAAAAATGTTGAGGGTTCCAGATGCGAAGTGCGTAGTTTAGGAAGGTTGGATGAGGCTAGGTTGCTAGGCTAGCTGTGAACAATGATAGAACTTGACTGTGACCACACACTTGGATACTTAGTGATACAACATAGATCATCCAGAACATATGAAAACATACTTCGCTTAATGCAATAACCTTTGTGGCAGCTTATGACAAGTGCGGCTCCGATAATAGACTTTGCGAGGATGATGACAACACTTATGTAATAGTGCGTGAAACTTTGGAAATGAGTGTGAAACATGTCCACAAGATGGGAACAATTCATTTTCACAAATATTTCCCCTTGAAGCAAACAAAAACTTCCCTTTTCCTGGCAAGTGATAACTCCCATGCCCGGAGATGACACTTGTTATAGAAAGATAAAAGCGTGAACGACTCTTGAGATTAGAGAAGGGATATTTTAATCATCAACTTACCAATAAGTGACTAAGAAATGGCCAATCACAAGATCCACGGTAGGCTCAAAAATTTGAGTGTAGGCCAAATTTTGGAGTGTGTTGTAGCCGCTACAACACATTCCTAGATTGTAATTAAAATATTAATTAAATCGTTATTTCATTGTAAAGGATAGGAACATTCTATTACTAATTTTTGGGCTTATCTTAGGTGATATGATTCATTGTACGTTCCAATGGTTTCTTCTTGAGAAAATATATAGAGTTGCAGCTTCCCCGGCCCTTGGGCTCCAAGTTCACAAACTGTGGGCATAGGTTGACTAGGTTTGGATTCTAAATATTTTATGTGATTTTCTAACTTCGCTAAGGATGTGGTTTAACATTTATTTTTCAAAATACATCTAGCCATTTTCAAGATCTACAAAAATTTTACCCTTCAAAATTTTTCTAAGCATTGTACGTTTGTATATTTTGTAAATATATTTTTTATAGTAAATATTGTCAATAATTTTATTTTCTAATCCTTGTTTTGCAACTGGGGTTTTTTGGGGTTTTGGGAATTTTGAATTTTTTTATATATTGGGGTTCTGGGAGCTTGTAAATATGTTTGTGCAAGTGAGATCCAAGGAAGTTTACTGGATTAGAGCTAGATTTAGGCCCTTGAGGGTAAGATCTAGTCTCTAGAATTTTTGCAGGGCTAGCTATTGAAGAATTTGCAGTGAAATCAAAGATTTGAAGAAAGATAGATTTTTTGGTGAGGGTTTTAAAAAAAATAGGGCTTTTAGGCCCAATGTCCTTTTTTTCCCTAATCATCTAGCCTTTCAGGCCTCGACGTCAACCTTTTCTTGCTTCCTAGGGATAGTCACAGGCCTCTAAGGGCCTTGGCCTACGCTTGCAACCCTTGTCGTGGATGTTTTAAGCCTTTTTAGGAATGGTTGTAAGGTCTAGGGGCCTCAACCTCCTCCCTAAGGTATGTCGTTAGCATCTCCTCTCTTACTCTTGCCCTCGAACCTCATTCCAACCCTTTTTCTCCCCTTTCTCATCATCCCCTACCTCCGTCCAGCCTCTCCTATCCCTTTGATTGACCTTCTTGTTGGCATTATGATGTATGTGTTGTACTTGATGGCAACCCACTTGTAGCAGAACAACTCTCTTGTATATGGTAACTAGATGAATCTACGGAAGAGATATAAGATGTGACAAAATGCATGACAGGAGTATTTACAAGTGTGATGAAATGAAGGGCAGCTTCAAGGAATCAGTTCAGAAAGCAACTCACTCAGATGATAGATCATAGTAGTACAGGTTAACAGCACAAAGCTACAGATCAGACTACACAGAATGAAGAAAGAGAGGTCTACGCAGGTTCACCATTGACCAAGCCGTGTATACATGCTGGTTCACTGTATACAAGTCGCATATACGTACACACACACTTTCACAAAAGGAAAAGTGTGTATACCTTGGAAAACTAAATGTTTGGTCCGAAGTATGTGGTCCATGTAATTGAGAAAGGCCTAAAACTATAAAAGGAGGAGAAGATAGTTAGGCCAAGGTGTGCAAGTATTGAATATCTGATATAGTGTGAGATCTAATATGCAGGTTATTGGCTTATGGTGTTGTGCTTGATCTGAACCAAAGAAGAACCTTAGCGCTTGATGAAGGATAAGATCTAATGATGTATCAGGCTCTTAAGGCCTGAAGTGAATTATCTTTATGTGGTTTGATCATGTATCTGAATAACTGGCGCATGTTGTAGTCTGTAAATATGATGATATAGGTATGATTGAAGTCTAGAACTGTTGTTATGTTTAAATCATTATTTACAGATTTGTACGTAGGTTCACTTCAGAAAAGAAGCGTATACATGCTGGTTTTGCATATCAAAACAGCGTATACATAATAAATTTTATTTGCAGATATGTACGCTGGTTCACTTTGAGGAAAGCGTGTATGCACACAGGTTCGACACATGGAAGTAGCATATACCTTATAAAATATGTTTTAGTTGCTTCTGTTTTTTGTTGCAGTGTTCTAGGTTATTGCTTGGGTTCTAGTTACTATATACTGGTGACAGCAGTCTGAATGATCAGAGTGATTGATTGATTCGGTTGTGGTTGGTTCAAAAGGAGATTGGTTGATGCATATATATTTGATGATTGAATGATGTTGTTGATGGATCCAGTCTAAAAATTTATGAAACGTGGTCCCTAGAAGAAAAGAGAAGGTTGTAGCCTTCTACATACTAGTAAACATATCAGCTAGTACAAGAACTAGGGGGTTGTAGCTCCCTTCCAGTAGACGCTGGAGAACGAGAAAAGGTTGTAGCCTTCTACAGGTAGAAGCTTGCGTACTGGTATAAGACTGCACCAATACAAAAATTGTAAACAGAGTTCTCTTATTGTTAAAAAGAAGACAGAGACGATTGCAGCGGTTGGTTTTCACCCACATTGGGTTTCCACCTTATATCTTGGTGTTCATGTGTGTTTCTTGTGTGTGATGATCTGTTTTGTTTTTACTGCACCTGGTTACTGTTTATATGGTTATAAGATCAATATATGATGAATTAACTGAATCATAAGTTTATTGGATATACGTCAGTTGCTCTAAACACAGTTGCGTGTACACACGAGTTCCGTTAACTGAAGTAGCATATATGAATCTAATTATGGAAATGAAAAAGTTATTGATTTGCTAATACTGATTCACCCCCCCCCCCCCCTCTCAGTATTATTTCCAACAATTGGTATCAAAGGAGGTACTTTAGAAGAAGCTTGATCACTTAGAGGAAGATCCATCATCATGAGTAATCAAGAAATCAAGGGATCCATCAGACTGCCAATCTTTGATGGGAGCAACTTTGTTTATTGTAAGGTAAGAACCACAACTTATCTTCAATCTCTTGGAACAGATCTATGGGAAATCATGGAAGGAGGATATACATTTCCATCAACAATTCCTACAGATGCAGCAGGTAAAAAGCAATATGAAACCAATGCCAAGGCTGTCAATACATTATTGGGAAGTCTGTCACAATCAGAGTTTGTCAAAGTTATGCAGCTCAAATCAGCCAAAGAAATATGGGACAAAATCGTTCTAAGCTACGAAGGAGACTCTTAAGTAAAACGTGCTAAACTGCAAACTCTCAAAATTCAATATGAAACTCTTAAGATGCACAATGATGAAAGTGTAGCTAGCTACTTCTTACGTATAGATGAGATTGTTAATTGCATGAAGAATTTGGGTGAAGAGATAAAGGAAGTTACCTTACTTGAAAAGGTTTTAAGATCCTTATCTGCTAAATTTGAATCAAAAGTATCTACCATAGAAGAAAAGCAGGATCTACAGACTATTACTATGACACAACTTCACGGAATCTTAACTGCCTTTGAGATGAGAAAAGGAGGTCCATCAGATATGAGAGAAGCCGCATTTAAAGCTTCAACAAAAGGAAAAGAAGAACTCAATGAATCATTACATATTTCAGAAGAAGAAGAGGAAGCGAACTTTGTCAAGAATCTTCAACGAGGTTCCGGTAGATTCAGAGGTAAACTACCTTTCAAATGTTTTGCCTGTGGTAGAGTCGGTCATTATGCTGCCAAATGTCCTCATAAAGATAAATATGTTAAAGGGAATGAAACTGTAAAATGGAATAGAAAACTAAGTGTAAGTAAAAAGAGCTACTATATTCATGAAGATAGCGATGGTTTATCAAATAGTGATGAAGATGAAAATATTAATGACTATAGACTTCTGATGGCTTATGAAGATGATGATTTTTTGGATGCTTTAGATGAATATGACCTTTATGAAGAAATCTCTAAACTCAAAGTCTATTTATAAGAAAAGAATATGATTATAGATACCTTGACATTCCAACTTGCTGAAAGAGAAAAACACATTGAAAAGCTAGAATGTGAAACTGTGGGTCTAAGAAAGGATCTTGAGAAAACAAAAGCTCTCAATCTTAGATTTGCTAAAGGATCAGAAACCTTAAATGAAATTATCAAAGTGCAGTGCTCTCCTATGATAAAGACAGGTCTTGGATAAACTGAAGAAACATCTCAATCACAGAAGCCGTCAACCTCTACTAAAAGTTATCGTGATGCAGCGAAGAGCAGTGAACAATTCGACAACAGTCAGCAAAGGCATAAAGCAGATCACCAGGTGAATCAGGCTCAATTTACTTCAAGGATGAACAAAAGCCACAATCAAACTCAAGTAAATCATACTCAATTTTCTGAAAAGAATATCAATCAACAAGTCAGTAGGAGGAACTTCAACTACAATCAACAGGTCAGTAGATTCGATAATCGCAGGAACTTCTTTAATGGTCAATGTTTCTCATGTCATAATTTTGGACACAAAGCTGCTTAATGTGTTGCTTACAAAACTATCATGACTAGAGAAGCACGAAATCAAAGAAATGTGACAGGGATCAAGAAAAGTTCCTATAATAGCTTTTCTCTTCTTGAAAATGAAATAGAACGCTCAATCTATAACAAATTTGGCCATGAAGAATTTGAATGTAGGAGTAAATTTCGGCAAATAACTCAAAAAGAGCAAACTCCATTAAATCCCAAAAGATGGAGAAAGAAAGAACCGCAAACAGAAAGATGTGGTATAGCCTTGTATGCAGAAGGACAAGAAAACCAATGGTACATCGGCAGTGGATGCTCAAAACACATGACAGGTGACAGAGAAAAACTACACTCATATAATGCCTTAGAAAAGGAAAAGAGTGTCTCATTTGGAAATGACACTCCTGCTGTCATAAAAGGTAAAGGCTCTGTTTTCTTGAAAGAAAAAGTTAAAGCTGGGAATGTTATGTATGTTGATGGCTTAAAGCATAATCTGTTGAGTGTGATTCAAATGTGTGATCAAGGAAATGAAGTAGTGTTTCGATCAAATGGATGTGTTGTTCGTGAGCTTGATATAGGAGAAACTGTGATTAAAGGGACAAGAACTCCAAACAACCTATACATACTCAAGGGAGGACAAAAACAGTGTTATCTAAGCAAAAATGATGAAAACTGGCTATGGCACAAAAGATTGGGACATCTAAGATTTTCTCAAATAAGAAAAGCATGCAGATTCCAGGTTGTTCGTGATCTTCCAAATATCATAATTCCTGAAAATACTATATGGAAATCATGTCAATTCGGTAAGCAAACCAGATCTTAATTCATCGAGAAGGAAGGGTCAGCGAGTAAGCCTCTTGAACTTGTTCATACTGATTTATGAGGTCCATCAAGGAAAAAGTCACCTCGTGGAGAAGAATACTTTATATTGTTCATTGATGATTTTTCCATAATGTGTTGGATAGGTCTTCTAAAGCATAAAGATGAAGCTTTTGAAAAGTTCAAAGCCTTCAAAGCTTTGGTTGAAAATGAATCAGATCGCAAAATAAAATGCCTCAGATCTGATCGAGGAGGGGAATTTACCTCAGACGAATTCTTTGACTTTTGTGAACAACATGGAATAAAAAGGCAGTTCTCCACCACAAGGACTCCTCAACAAAATGGAGTGGTAGAAAGGATGAACAGAACTGTTCAACAAATGGCTCGTGCTATGCTAGATGAATCTGGAACTCCTGCAACCTTCTGGGGTGAAGTTGCATTCGCTGCCATCACTATTCTCAATCAAGCAAATTTTCGGGTTAACAGCACTCAAACTCCATGTGAATTTTGGTATGGTAAGACTTCTACTATAAAATACTTCAAAGTTTTTGGAAGCAAATGTTACATCAAAAGGACTGATGAAAAACTTGGTAAGTTTGAACCCAGAGCAGATGAATGTATTCTTCTTAGCTACTCTTCCTAGAGTAAAGTATGTAAATGTTACAACAAAAGACTTAGGAAAATTATTGAAAGTATTGATGTTGTGGTTGATGAAGCATGCAAAAATCCCAAACAAATAAAAACCGAAGATTATGACAATGAAGAAGATGAGGATCATTTTCCCACATCAAATCACACTGATTCTGAAGAAGAAACCAATGAAGCACTAGAAGAAGAGATAACGATAGAAGAAAAGACTTCGTCCATGTATGTTCAGAAAAATCATCCAGAAGCTCAAATCTTAGGAGAAAAAGGGGCAGGTGTGCAGACTAGAAGAACCATTGCCGAAGCTTCAAGCTATCTAGCATTACTATCTTCCACTGAACCTAAAAATGTAAATGAAGCATGCAGAGATGAATGTTGGGTCAAGGCCATGAATGAAGAACTTGAGCAAATTGAAAAGAATAATACTTGGGAATTAGTTCCTAGACCTCATGATAAGAATATCATAGGAACTAAATGGATATTCAAAAACAAGCTGAACGAAAATGGAGAAGTTATTAGAAACAAGGCCAGACTTGTTTGTAAAGGATATGCTCAACAAGAAGGTATATACTTTGAAGAAACTTTTGCACTTGTTGCTAGACTTGAAGCCATCAGAATGTTTCTTGCTCTTTCTAGTTTTCAGAAATTCAAAGTATACCAAATGGATGTAAAATCTGCCTTTCTTAATGGAGACTTAGAAGAAGAAGTCTATATTGAACAACCAGAAGGATTCATTCTTGGAAATGATGCAAAAATTGTATGCAAACTTAGGAAAGCTCTCTATGGTCTAAAACAGACTCCAAGGGCATGGTATTACCGTCTTGACAAATATCTCCACCAACAGGGTTTTTCAAAGGGGTCAACAGATAGTAATCTATATACAAAGAAGGACACTGATAAATTGCTAATAATGGTTGTGTATGTTGATGATATCATTTTTGGTAGCAATGAAGAATCCATGAGTCAGAATTTTGCTTCATTAATGCAGCAAGAATTTGAAATGTACTTTCTTGGTGAGCTTACCTACTTTCTTGGTCTACAAGTGCAACAAAATAAAGATGGTATTTTTCTCTCACAAACCAAATATCTCAAACAGATCCTGAAAAAGTACGGCATGGAAGATTCTAAACCAGTATGTACTCCAATGGTAACAGGATGTAGTCTCAGCTCAAATGATGAATCAACAGTGGTACATCAACCAACTTACAGATCCATGATTGGCAGTCTGCTTTATCTAACAGGTACCCGACCAGACATCGTGCATGCAGTGGGAATAGTTGGAAGATTCCAAGAAAATCCAAAGGAATCACATCTTCAGGCAGTCAAAAGAATTTTCAAATATCTTCAAGGAACACAAAACTTTGGCTTATGGTATCCTAGAGATACAGATCTTACACTTCATGCATATACAAATGCAGATTGGGCAGGAAGTGTTGATGACAGAAAAAGCACTAGTGGTGGTGCATTCTATATGGGTTCCAGGTTGGTGTCTTGGTTCAGCAAGAAACAAAGTTCAATTGCATTATCTACAGCTGAAGCAGAATACGTGGTTGCTGCATCTTGCTGCACACAATTACTTTGGATGATGCAAACCTTGCAAGATATTCAGATCACATGTACTCCACCCATCTCCATTCTATGTGATAATACAAGTGCCATCAGTATTTCAAAAAATCCAGTCATGCACTCCAAGACCAAGCACATACCCATCAAATATCATTTCCTATGTGAACAAGTGCTTGAACAAAAGGTCAAATTGGAGTATGTTCCCTCCAAAGAACAGGTTGCTGATATATTCACTAAACCACTGCCCAGAGAGACATTTGAATATCTTAGACAAAAGCTAGGAGTAGTTTCTGCATCATCCTGCTGTTAAATCCTATTTTTCAGGGAAAGGTGGTTATACGCGAGTTTCTTGAAGTGTAGTCACGTACATACGCGAGTTTCTGTGGACACAGTCGCGTATATGTTGGTTTGAAGAAAAGCAGTGGGACAGACTCAAGAAAAAGGGTCTGATATGGTTCAGACAATTATTTGCTCTATTTAATGATGGTCACAATCTGCTGATGATGTGTGGAAATGTGTTGGTACTCATAAGATGTTATTTATAAGTGATTTTTATCCTCACAAGTTAACTTGATGTATATCTGATTGATGATGATGCCTTGATACTTCTTGCTGATATATGCATGATCAGATCTGATAGTGAATAGATGGAACAGGTTCAGGGGGAGCATATGCTTCGAATAATGCATTGTTGGAATTATGGTTAGAAGTCCTTGGTGATGATGCTTATGTGGCTAAATGATACATCTTGCTACTGATTGTTGGTTGGTCAAGAGAATGGTATTGCAGGTTACAGGTCTGGATGTTGTTGACAAATGCTGCTGATGATAGTTGTTGATGACTATCATGGTCTTGTTTAAGACATTTGGTCTCTGTTATATATGTCATGTATATCTTTTAATGTAGCGGTCATGAAAAGACCTAATTTGTAACCCCACTATGCATGGGATGAATGATGTAATGTTTCTTGTTGTTGACTTGTATAAACAATTGATATATCCCCACTTGGTTGGGTGGATGAGTCAAATTTGGTATATCCCCACTTGGTTGGGAGATGGATGCATGTATGAATCATTGGTGATAGGAAGGTCATTTGTGATGTATGTATAGAGTCATGTTCTTCTTTTAGAACATCTTTTTGCAGACCTTGCTTATGCTCAGGGGGAGCATGGACTCGCTCATGGGAGCTCAATCAGCACTTCAGCATATCAGAGAATTCAGCATGCACTTAGGGGGAGCATGACACTTTGCCCTTGATGTCAAAGGGGGAGAGTGACTTGGTGTTGGTGTGGTGGTTGTGGTTGTGGTTGTTTCCATCAAGTCCAAAGGGGGAGATTGTTGGCATTATGATGTATGTGTTGTACTTGATGGCAACCCACTTGTAGCAGAACAACTCTCTTGTATATGGTAACTAGATGAATCTACAGAAGAGATATCAGATGTGACAGAATGCATGACAGGAGTATTTACAAGTGTGATGAAATGCAGGGCAACTTCAAGGAATCAGTTCAGAAAGCAACTCACTCAGATGACAGATCATAGTACTATAGGTTAACAACATAGAGCTACAGATCAGACTACACAGAATGAAGAAAGAGAGGTATACATAGGTTCACCATTGACCAAGCCGCGTATACACACGGGTTCATTGTATACAAGTTGCGTATACGTACACACGCACTTTCACAAAAGGAAAAGCACGTATACCTTGGAAAACTAAATGTTTGGTCCGAAGTATGTGGTCCATGGTATTTTGATCCATGGTATTGGTCCAAGGTATTGGGTCCGAGGTATTGACCCCAGGTATTTGGTCCAAGGTATTGGTCCTAAGTGGTTTTGGTCCATGGTATTGAGAAAGGCCTAAAACTATAAAAGGAGGAGAAGATCATTAGGCCAAGGTGTGCAAGTATCAAATATCTAATATAGTGTGAGATCTAATATGCAGGTTATTGGCTTATGGTGTCGTGCTTGATCTGAACCGAAGAAGAACCTTAGCGCTTGATGAAGGATAAGATCTAATGATGTATCAGGATCTTAAGGCTTGAAGTGAATTATCTTTATGTGGTTTGATCATGTATCTGAATAACTGGCGCATGTTGTAGTCTGTAAATATGATGATCTGGGTATGATTGAAGTCTGGAACTATTGTTATGTTTAAATCATCTTTTACAGATCTGTACGTAGGTTCACTTCAGAAAAGAAGCGTATACACGTTGGTTCTGCATATCAAAACAGCGTATACATCATAAATTTGATTTGCAGATCTATACGCTGGTTCGCTTTGAGGAAAGCGCGTATGCACGTAAGTTCGACACATGGAAGTAGTGTATACCTTATAAAATAAGTTTTAGTTACTTCTGTTTTTTGTTGCAGTGTTCTGGGTTATTGTTTGGGTTCTGGTTACTGTATTCTGGTGATAGCAGTCTAAATGATCAGAGTGATTGATTGATTCGGTTGTGGTTGGCTCAAAAGGAGACTAGTTGATGTAGATATATTTGATGATTGAATGATGTTGTTGATGGATACAGTCTGAAAATTTATGAAACGTAGTCCCTGGAAGAAAAGAGAAGGTTGTAGCCTTCTACGTACTAGTAAACATATTAGCTAGTACAAGAGCTAGGGGGTTGTAGCTCCCTTCCAGTAGAAGCTGGAGAACGAGAGAAGGTTGTAGCCTTCTGCAGGTAGAAGCCCGCGTACTGGTATAATACTGCACCAGTACAAAAGTTGTAACAAAATTCTCTTATTATTAAAAAGAAGACAGAGACAATTGCAGCAGGTGGTTTTCACCCACATTGGGTTTCCCCCTTATATCTTGGTGTTTATGTGTGTTTCTTGTGTGTGATGATCTATTCTGTTTTTACTGCACCTCGTACTGTTTATATGGTTCTAAGATCAATATATGATGAATTAACTAAATCATAAGTTTGTTGGATATACGTTGGTTGCTCTAAACACAGTTGTGTGTACATGCAAGTTCCCTTAACCGAAGTAGCGTATATGAATCTGATTATGGAAATGAAAAAGTTATTGATTTGCTAATACAGATTCACCCCCCCCAGTATTATTTCCAACACTTCTCTCCTCCTCCGCTCTCCATTTTCCCCCAGCCACTGCCTCATTTCCCTCCTCTATGGGATTCTAGTCCCTCTTCATCCCTCTATCCCTTAGCCATAACCCCTCTAGGGCTTGTGGCAACCCCTTGGATCTCCTCTCCCCTAGCGTGAGGCCTACTTGGCCTCTTAGCCTTAGCTACAAGCCTATTAGGCCCTGGGTTGCCTCTTTTAGCCTCCTTTAGCCCTCATTTGGCCCTCATTCATCTTTGATTGGTCACTTAACTTTTGAATCTAATTCATTGGTGGGTTTTGCAGAGAAATTGGCAAAAAAATTGTGTTTTCAGGTGGCATACCCATTGGGAAATTTTGGGAGAAGTTGGGAAAAATTATTCTAGGTCTAGAGGCCAAGGGTTTGATCAATAAACCCTATTTTCTCTCATTTTTGTCTACAACACATTGAATACATTAATAACAATGGTAAAAATTGAATTTGAATGCCCTCAATTAATTTAAAAGTCACCTGGAGTTCACTAGCTAATTGTTGCATAAATTGGGTAGCTTTTAATTGGATAGTTCTCATTGATGTATTGATTGTCATAACATAATTGAATCTGATATTAATAGTGACATAAGTAAATTTTCATGGTTTACATTTTCATTTGAAGTTTTCTTAAGGAAGTAAGTGATTTGGGATTGCTTAATGCATTTGGCATAAGAAAAAACTCATTGGTAGCTCATTGTTTTCATGATTATCTCACTGCTATTATAATTGTTCATTTATGTCACTAAATATCATAAGATCATAAGTAACTTGAAGTTCTTTCAATGATTCATGCCTTGTTGTGAGAAATTTTTTGTTTTCATTATCTAATGCGCTTGTTGACATTGGTAATACTACATAAGAATATTAACACTTGTTTGTCCTTTGTGAGCATACTCATAATCTTGCCAATTTTGCACTAATTGGATCACTCTCTAAAGCACATTAACATCATACTCTAATGATATTTGTTGCCTAAGTGAAATGAATCTAAAGATCTAATTTTTCTTGGTTTAAGCATTGGAGTAGATTATTTCAAATTTTCATTGAGCAATCTTTGTAGTATTTTGGGCATCTAAGTGATATTTACTTAAAGGCTTTCAATTTAATTAAATAGCTCTTGATAATTGGAGTTAAGTAACATTGGTATTTATCTTGGAGATTTCTAATTATTTCAAGTATCTTGAGTAATTGGCATATCTTGAGAATTTCAAATTGGTTGACATCTTGTGTTGTTCTAATTGATCTAATTATTGCAAGTAGATACCTATTTTGGTCTCTCTATTTTGGTGAATCATTAAGCATTGTGGTATCTTGTTAAACATTGATCAAATTATTCTAAGTGCTCTAATTATCATTGAACAAGTTATTATGGGATTTGAGCACATCCCGTAGTTGTTGAATAATTGTGGGCATTGTTGTATCTTGTTGACACATTCTTCTTGTGGTTAAAATATTTCCTCTTGATTTTCATTATTAAGTACTCATTGTCATAATTGAAGGCTAATCATAACTAAAGTACTTAAACATTAAGCAATATTAACCTAAGAATCACTCATAGCCCTTGTACAAGCATTCTAAGTCTAGTTTCATTAATAGGTTTCATCCAAGCATAATTTTGGTTGATAGATATTTTTGGCCCCCTTTTCTCAATTTAGCTTGACGAACTTAGACCCTCTTTAGTGGTTAACACGGTGACCTTGTAGTCGTTAGAGCCACAGTCTCTGCAACGCTGGAGGCATCGCGTGGTTGGAAGACAGGGGGAGGTATCATTAATCAAGACTTTGATTTCTTCCCGTTGGCTTCCATCCCACAACCTACTCTATAGACTAATTCTGAAATAGTTAAGAGGAAGGTTATACCTAGAATAGACATATAATTAAAAGTAACCAATATTCTTGCATCATACTGAGATCTTAGGATTTGCATGGCATATAGATTAGTGAAGTATTGAAGCAGTGATTGTCCATCCAGTTACTTGGAATTTAATTGATAATAAGCAAGAAGTTGACTCCATAAGGAACTGGTCTTGTAATTCAATTCAATATAATATTTAAGTCTTGCTAAAATTAACTAAGTAGCTAGGCCACTCAATCGTGTCTCCCGAACTTGTTGGATGCCAACTTTCCTTTCATCTTCACATTTCCATAGGGACTACCACCCATAGCCTGTTGTAGGGAGACAAGTAGAACAGATAGGTCAAGGATTAGAGTGACAACTGCTGACCTGAGACCTTGTTGTAGTGCCTGCACAATCTAAGTGACAACAAGGTTCTAAACCCTAATGTGTCCCATATAAAGCATTTTGAAATTATTAATATGGTTGTTTGTTCCTTTTTATTTCAGACTTTTGTTGTGTGCCTCTGATTGTGGGCACTTTTGGGAAGAAATTTGCACATGACATGTGAGTTTCTGTGTCGGGCGACTTATTCTTCAATTGCAGACAATCATTGGATGAGAGATTAGAACTTAAGGGTGTTCTAATTAACATACTAAAGCACTAAAATTGCTAGGTTATTGCATATAATATGATAGTTTCATATAAGAGTTCACAGGATAACCTAATAGGATTTATTGTTGGCGAAATAGGTGGAAAAGTGATGGAGTAATTGTCTTATGAATATAGGATATCTATCATGTTTGGCTGATTTTATTGGAGACAAAATTACAGAGGAAGATTTTTTGGAGGACACAAACATGGAGTCCAAAAGGCTCCTATCTATCTAAGGATATGTTTATTGAGCTTTAACTAACTAAGATATGTTGTGTCGCAACATTGAGAACATCATTGGTGTCCATCCAAACTAATAGTTTTCTGAGAATGAGTTTTCACAAATATCTACAACACTTCTCTAGCAATCACCTTGCCAAATAATTGTCTGATTCCTTTGGCACTAGTATTTTCCGCTCACCTCTTGTATTCAACATAATTGACATCTATTGTTATCTTTAAAATTAAATTCATATAGTAATGATGCTAAGAATTTCTAGAAGGGTATAAATTCATGTATATAACATGTGATCTCAAATCTATAATTCATTAAAATTTAGATAAGAAAGGTGCGATGAACCGTGATTTATTCTACTTTATCCTTAACCTACTTGAATATGTGTCCATGATTGTACAATGAGAATGGAGTGGCAACAGTCATTATTATTTAGGAAAAATTAATATTCTCTATTGGTCCTTCTCTAATCCATATTTTTGTTGTAGGCTGTGGATGACTTGTTATTAGTGTTATGCTTACTCTTGAGAATTTTTATTTTTAGTGTAAATAAATTTCATCAAAGCAACAAATCAGATTACCTTTGCCTTTCTATTATGTTATCAGCATAAGGTTGTTATATATAAAGGAGAGATTTATTAAAACATAATAAGCACAAAAATAAATACAAATTATGGCAAATTAGAAGGAGACAAAATTCACTTCCATCCAATATGGGCTAAGCCCACTAAAAAATGGCTAGACCTTTTATTAGGCAAACTCTTCTACACTTTTATAGTTTCCTCCACTTAATTATTCCCTAAAAATGGCCCATAAGAAATTAACAATGGAATCATCATGCCTTAAACAGGTTACATTAAGTGCTAATACCATGGGGCAAAACCATGGTTTACCAAAAATTGGAGCCCTTAAACTGCCAACTGTAAATTGACATTATGACCAAATCAACATTATTCTAACTATGCTAACAACCCCCCTTAAACATAAACTTGACTTGGGAGATTAACATGATCCCCATATCTTTGTTGAAGTCCATATAAGAAAGTTACCGTCCACTGAAATACATGGGTGACCATATATTGTGTAAGCTAATTTTCTAACATATTTTTCCTCCTACATCTCACATTCATATGAGTACATTTCCACCCTCTATTAAAGTGGTCCATTTCACAACTTGAACAAACATAACTCAATGCTCCACTTCACTACAACAAGTATGTCCAAGCTAACCTCAATATAGTATACAATTACACCTACCACTTCTTACCTATTCAATTAGTTCATTTCACAGCTTGACATATCGTGTGCTATGGTTCTTCATAACATGATGAATCCTTCACTAGGCCTCAACACTAATCACCACGGACCCAATCTATGTGCTAAGGTGCTACTATAGTTCTTCATAATATGATGACTCTTACACTAAGGCTTGGCACTCTACCTAACCTTTCTCTCACTACCCATGCTTTTGAGCACCTTTATATTGTGCCTAAATTACACTCTAGTCACCTTGGTCTGGCCTCCAAACCTCATTTTCATTGGTGAGATCCATGCACTCTCTAATTAGCATGTGGCCATTAACCATCATTTTAACCCAAACAATACATCCATATGCTTTAATTAGTTAGGGTTGCACTTCCCCATGTAGATTAAAATATCCATATAGTTAATCTTTCCATCGATTGTGATGTATGCATTTTTTACATATATGTAGGTATCCAAATGGTAGAGCTACCTCTACCATTTATAGAACTCATTCTCCGATTGCCACAATGGCTCTTATAACAATTATTATAAAAAATGAGAGATTCATTAAAATATAGTAAGCATGTAGTGGTTCACCCAATATGATTACATTCACTAAAAATGATCATATAGTTTATTATATAATATAAAATTCTTCCACACTTTTATATTCTCCTGCTCTTTACCATGCCCTCACAATGACCTAAAAGAAGTTAACAATGGATTCATCATGCCTTTTAGTAGGCTCCATTACATAATAATACTATGGGAAAAACCATGGGTTACGAAAATGCCTACAGCTTGTAAATCACCACTTGCAAATTGAGTCTATGACTAAGTCATGTTTACTCTAATTACCCTAATACAAAAAAATCCGCACTAAGTTAAAGAGTAGAAACTCTTCTCAATCCCCTTTTGAACCTTCTACCCTAATAAAAAAACTCTACATTATGTTAAAGAGTAGAAACTCTTCTCAATCCCCTTTTTAAAACTTCTACCCTAATACAAAAAACTATACAATAAGTTAAAGAGTAGAAACTATTCTCAATCCCCTTTTTAAACCTTCTAATCAAGATTCAACAAATATGGTTTTTTGTTGAAAATTTTTGTATAACTGTATATGCATATTTCTAACTACCATCAACTTTGTTACGCATAATTGACATGACAATGGAATCCGAAAACAAAGATTAATGCAGTAAATATTATGAGTATTCCCATGAGAGGGTGATTGATGATGTTCCTTGTCTAAGAGATGGTACACTCTCACCTACAACAATGTCTTATTAGGTCACACCCTTCATGCATATCTCAATTCAAGTTTTAATGAACAAGCTTATGTCGGTCTGGATCATCAACCATCATAGAAGCATGTTGTCATTATGGAGTATATATTTCTCTCCAAGGAAAATGGATCTATACTTTAAATATCTAGTCACCTCGTTGCTCCTTTTTCCTTCTAGTCCATCATTCTTGTTGTTCCTTTTCCTTCTAGTTCATCATTCTTATTGATCCTCCTTTTTCCTTCTCATTCATCATTCTCTTTCCACCTATGTGTTTTTGGGAACAAGTCTTTCTTCATCTTAATGGTTGGATGCACAATGTATTGTTTGTCGTATATGTATCCATAGTTAGTGGAATAAATTAAGTTCCCATAAAGGCATCCTTAGTTAGTGGAATCAATTTAGTGGGACTAGAGGTCAAAGCAGAGAGAAATAGAAGAAATCAAGGCTTAGATAGAGTTTTATTTCAAATGTGGGTTCTAATCAGCTACATGAAATTATTCAAAACTTTGAAATTATATTGGCATACAAATTAATTTTTCATTCATATACTCTATTGTTATGATGTCCAGTTGGAGATTTGAGGTTTTTTTACAGACTGTAAAACAAAAGAAAAATTCTCATCACTTTGTTCATGGTTATTGGTGGCTAGCAAAGAAATGTGGTGGCATACTCAGTTGATGAATTATCCAAGGGGAATTCTCCTCTCCCCCAAGTCAATTTAGAGCTCCTAGGTCTTTTCAACATACTCTAAAAGCAAGGATGATTTCTCATCACACTCTGTTAATCTCCTTTGGTGGTTAGCAAAGACACATTGTGATGTGCTCTAAGCTAATGACTCAGACAACCTCAACTTCTTTACCCTACATACTTGGCATTTCAATACTGATGAGTTATATATATATATAAGTCATTTAGTACAATGGTTTAGAAGCATATCAAAATTTTGGATCATATTTTAACATTACTATCCTCAAAGTTTTATATATGTTGCCTTCTCAGTGATAAATTTCATTCAAACTAGTTTTCCTTGATTGAAGCCTATATTTTTTGTGTTGTTATTGTTCTTGATTAATGCTCTGTTGTATTCACCCTATAGTTGAGACACTCTAGTTCAAAGTAGCAGAGCAGTCTGTATATAGATATATTATCAACCCAAAAAAATATAAGGATTCTCACTATTATTGAAATTGCAATTGGAGTTCAACGGTTGTTAATTTGTAGGTAGTATTGATAACTATTAAATGTGTTTACTTGAGACACATTACCACACAAATTACGGTCTCGCGTGATAAATTTTGAAGAAACAATAAGGCAAAAAGAAAGTTGATACAAGACCCCAGAGTCGCAGAAACTCTACTTGCAAAGGCACCAAAATTGGAATTTATTCTAGACACTAAAGCTTTAACAACAAATCTTTACATCATACAAAAAAAGAGAAGGCTTTAGAATCCACTAACTTGGCGTTGTCGAAATAAGATGGAACACAAAATCAACCTCCTCTACGTGATTACTAGAGGTGGCCATGCCTACAACCTTTCCTAACAAAAACTAGTTTCTGGAGCTTCCACTTGACAACACAACCTTTGAAGATTCCAAGAACTTACTTCCACCGATGGTTTTTCAATGCCAGAGACACTGATTTCTTTCCACCCTAAAACTCTTTCTTTTAACTCAAGTGCATAAATTAGTGCCAAATGCCAAAACCATAGCCTGAAGAGTGACAACAGTAAGAACACCATTAAAGCTCACATCGTCATGATCCAAAATGTAAAAATGTCCACAATAATCCTACTCAGGTCAAAGTTGGTAACAACTCCATTTACTCTTAGGGTCATGTCATGTCATAGGAATCTATTCTGGGTGCATTTGAAACATGAAGCATGACTACAAAACCCCAACCCTAACATTTTGATTATTAGTTACGTAGTTTTTATCAGTTTTAGGGTTAACATCAAAGTTACAGTTCAAGAACAAGGAAAGAAGAAGGGTTAAGCAAAATTCATTCCTTTGTCATTAATTTATAGAAATCTGAATTGTCTTAGACTTCATGGAAGGTAGAATCCTAGGCATTGTAACAGTGAAAACCCCATCCACACGCGACACAAAGATGCCCTCAACATTAGCATCACCAAGTAGCATGAATTTCCTAGCGAACTTAGGGTTTCTTTTTTTCCATTCGTAGATACTTCCAACCCTCCTCATCCTCGATCATGTTATGCTTTCACTTTCCTCCCTGGAATTTTATCACCAACACCTTCTCCTCTTCCACATACACTTAAATGTCAGACTTGGTCAAGCATGATTAAGGTAAAGATCAATATGAAATACCATTGAAAATCATAGAATGGATTACATACAACTATAGTAGCATGGAGAGGTCGACTAAGAAAATTCAACTAATTGTTTAAAGATTACAGATGATTTCTATAAGATCTGGTAGAATTGTATGCACATCAACTTCAAAAGATCCATTAGTTTACCAATGTGTGTTTGGTAGAGGAAATTGACTCGCATATGATAAATGAGTTCCTTTACTGCTTTTTTTTAGTACAAGGAAACCTATAAACCTATTATTTCGTTAGAGAGACAAAAATAAATTAAAATAAATTAAAAGTAGAAAAAGACAAGTTGAGATGAAATTCTTCTTTTATCTCAAACTAATGTCTTTAAAATACCTTCTCATGTAGTAGTGCAGGCCAAAGGTGTGTCCTGTGGCATTTGAAACCCAGTGGAGAGGATAACATCTCAATAAACCAACCACCCCACCCTCCCACAATAAAGAGAGAACAATGGAAAAGAGAAAATAGGGTCATAAAAAATGGAAATGGAAGAAATAACTACCCTACACAAAGCTTAAGCACAAATCAAAAAATTTAATCAACTACCAAAAGCAAAATATCCAAAAACCACAAAATTGGGGCTTATCCATCATTGCAAGGCCAACATGAAGTCAGGTGGTGTGGGTCCATGGATCAGTGGTTTCCATCAAGAAGTGCTAACTGGTCCACTATATAGTGCAATGTTCAGTCGCATTAGCTAACCATTTAAAAAATTGATCTTATAAAAATTGAGTTACAATTTAGATTATATATTTATGATTCATTAAAATTCACATTTATGATTATGATTAAGTAAGACACACCACCATAAAAATTGAATTACAATTTAGATTATGCATTCATAATTCATTAAAATTCACATTTATGATTATGATTACATAAAACACACCACCATATTATACATATATGTTTCTTGTAGTAATATTGAAACACAAACCAATAATATTTTTATAATTAAAATAATATTAATGTAAACTATTTTAAACTATAATATTAGCTATACCTTTTGTGTTTAGATTTTAAATTAAAATTTAAAAATCATAATAATTATTAAAAATATGAATACTGAAATCATATAAAAAAATCAAAGCCCACAACAAATTCGTAAGTCCTGTATAAGGATTGCTATTTTCTGTGTATAAGCGGAGTAAAGTGTCATGTATTATACGGAAGTTAAAAAAATTACAAAAATAAAACCATACTATAATTGTGACTAGACTTTAACATAAGAAAAAACTCTCACATCATAACTAATTATAAACACTAACAAACACTAATCACTAACAAAGGCTAGTACAGTCAATCAAAACCCCTGGTCTCTCGAACCTCTTTATGGTAGATTTGTTTAACATGCATCTGGTTCCTTGTTCCGTGTATGGCTAGTGCCTAATATCTGCTTTATATAAATCATATGCAATTGAAAATAAAAAATTATAACGTATATCCAGTTGCCTACCTCAAAAATCATATGCAATTGAAAATAAAAACATACAACATATTGAGCTGCCTACCTCAAAGACAACGCTGAGAGTTTAGTATTGGAGTTGGTTGTTGTTGGAGTGGACTCCACAGAGATGGTTTAAGATGTAAAAGAAAGTATCAACTAGCAAATGCATTAAGAGGTGTAAATGAAGCAAAATATATAGATAATGAAACACAATGGAAATTTGAGTTTTTATATTTTTTCTAAAAAATGTAGCAAAAGGTTAAATTTAAGAAGAAATCTACGCTAACATAAATAGCCTGAAACAATGGCAATCCTTGTGGGCACAAGGTACATAGCAAAGGACAATTTCTTTGGGGTTCTTTAAAATCACATGAAATGAATTTTGAACACAGAAATCTTGATGTATCACTGGCACTTAAGAGAAATAACTTTTATCACTGGCACTTGAGAGAAATAACTTTTATCAGTGAGCGATGAACAAAAATCGAATTATAGTACTGAGTCGGACATGCCTTTTGAGAAAGCTTGCAATAGCATCTCTCTCAAAAGTTTGTTGGATGAATAGCCAATTTATATACAATAATCCTTTGCAAAAGTATTGAAATATTGGTTGAGATGACTCAAATCAACAAATGGTTCATCATCTTTATCAAATAATAAATGAGGCACTTACTCAATTAAATTGATCTCCATGCATCATGGTGCCCACTATTCTATTTTGTACTCTAGTTTGAAGAAAAAAATTTGTGGCATAACTCTTTATGTCATTTATGTTGTGTGCAAGATTTTTTGAGATACAATACAATAAGCAATTTTTGATACATATATTTTTGTATTTCAATATAATGAAAAGCTTTGTGATATTTTTAGTATGTGTGGTTCCTTGTTCATGGAAACACAATATTCACAACAAAATGCACTGAAATATTGTGGGAAAAGAAAATTAACAAATTTGGAATTTGGAAATTATAGTAGAAATCAACCCTATATTAATATTCAGAAACCATATATATATTAATATTTGGAAGCATGCAATTATATTTGATATCTAAGCTTCAACTACTCAAAAATAAAGATTTTGTTTTGAAATGTTGTTAGTAGTCATTGCGAATCAAAATGTAGTTTTGTTGTTAATAAAACTCTTCTACAATAATGATTATTAATATTATGAAGAGTTTCTACACAATAAATTAGCTTTTCATTTATTATAAAGTATAGCACAAGACATACCTAATTGATTAATGATAACAAATATTAATATTTGTAAGAATGCATATTTGCTATCTAAGCTTCAACTACTCAGAAATAAAGATTTTTTTGAAATGTCATTGTGAATCAAAATGTAGTTTCATTGTTAGTAAAACTCTTCTACAATAATGATGATTAATCTTAGGAAGAGTTTCTACACAATAAATTAGCTTTTCATTTATTATACAATATAGCACAAGACATACCTAATTGATTAATGATAATGAACAATGATAGATCGAATCCTAGCTATCTTAAACCTTTAACTCTTAACTAGAGTTACAATATTGACACTACTAGGGTCTTCATCATCATATTCGAAATAGGAAGGTCAACTTCCACGTAGCATAACTATTGCATGCTGGCTCTATTTGAGGTCTCTCTTGCACTATTAGTAAGGTATGTGTACAACAGTGTTGGGGTCCTTTCACAAGCGAGAGTTTTTGGAGCCCAAAAAATCTTCAATAAATGTCCCAAATTATCTCCATAAAGTTTACAACCCCGATTCACGAAACTAAGACCCTCTAGTTAAAATGGTCATGTGAGTCGATTCCTCCAATTTTTCCACTCTAAAAACATAAGAATAGATGACAAATAACATAATAATATTAATCCAATTTGGATCACACAATAGGTGAATTGTGCTTGAAAATAACATTTAAATCAAAAAACAAAGTCATCATCAACCCACCTTCTAATATAGGAATCATTTGAATCAAGATATTCTTAGCAAAATAAACTTACGAGTGTTCTAAGTTATAACTGATCTTATTACTAAAGTTGGGTCAATAAATTGCAACTTAATGATGACCCATTCTACAATTTCCTTATGAGTTTCTATTGTTAAGACAGTTGCAAATTGACTCTACTATAATTTTTATTTTCTATTATATCTTCCTAATTATTCCTACTAAGGGTCAACATTTTGATGAGCTCAAGGGTCAACATTTTGATGAGCTCATTGTAGTTCGATTCAATGTGTACTTATTCATATTTTGATAATACAATATTCAAGTGTTTGATAATGATTCATTATTATTGGCCAACTAACCTTAAGAATTTTTACAGAACTGTCACCTAACGCCTGATGGGTTGAGCCTATTGTTGACGACACCATCTCTAGAAGAAAATAGAGAGGAACGCTACAAAGCTTTTTTCTCAATTGTTGCTGTAAAATAGTATAAACAATAGAACAATGATACTTTATGGGTTAATCTTATTATTGTTGATATCACCGTCTCTGGCAGAAAATAGAGGGGAATGCCAAAAAGTTTATTTCTCAATTATGGTTTTAGAATATTCTAAATTGCAGAGATTTGGAGTTCCTCTCCCCACATGTGACTTGGGAGAATGTTTTCAAGTACAAATTTCTGGAAAGATGTCACCATTCAGTGCTTTTCCTCAATCACAATTAACATTTTCCTCCTCCCATACTGAGACCTTTTAATAGTAACGAGTTATTCTGTAGATAAAATTCACAGAAGTTTATAGAGTGAACTGTCAACATTCTTTCCACGACTATTTCTTCTTCGTAAATTATTAAGAACCTGAGTTGTTTCAACAATCAGAGTGGTCTAAATCCAAAAATGCACAAATAAGAATGGAATTTAAAAGGTGTGTTATCAAGAGATCAAATACCCGTTGGCATTCTCAACGCTGCAGCTTGCTCCGCTAGCAATCAAAATATGTATGCCAAATGTATAATTTGAACATTTAATCATAAATGCACTCTTTTTTTAATTTTTAAACAAGAAAAGACTAAAATATTGCAAGTTTGATCAGGATATGGAAATAACCAGTTCACCTGGCAACACTAAATGTTGCCCCCACAAGCAACTTAGTGGAGAGTACTATTGAAAAATACAAAAATTGCATTTTAAAGAACTTATTGAAATTTTCCATTTGTATGCAATGATCCATCTATTTTTCATATAAAAAGTACAAGTATGCCATGTCTCTTCGTTAAATCAAAGGCATGTTTGATAAAATCAGTAAACCATGGTGAAAATTATCTACAGCAGAAAGAACAACACCAGAGGGGAATTGTCTAAACATGTTACATTATTAATTACCTATAAGGTCAATTGTTGATCCATCTTGAACTGTCACAGCTGATATATTGGCCCCTAAATCTAGGAGTAACTGTACAGACTCTGCATGCCCATTCAGTGTTGCCATGTGAAGGGCAGTAATACCTCTATCTGCTGGTTTGTTTGCAATCCTAGAGCAAGCACTGCAATAAAACCATGCATATCTCAATAATAGCTAGAAACTCAGATATTCAAAACGCAGCCATTTCATGCATCGATACTTGCCTTAGGTCAAAGTTGACTAATGATTCTTCTTGCCTTTGGTCTTCACTTAAGCTATTCCAGAAATCGGGTAAATAGGGTACAACATTGGCAAAAAGAAGCCTCACACATCGAGAATGGCCATTTACGCCTACAAAATGAAAAGCAGTTCGACGATTAAGATAGTCTACTCTGTTGACCTGCAAAGCCAGGTGAAGCTTGAACTATTGAATTAAATTTCTTTAGGGATTGGTTAAGACATATCGCAGAAATAAACGTTGTGAGAGTCCAAACATGATTGAAATTATCTTACATTTTCCTTATACAACACAAGTGTCTGAGCCACCTCCCAGTGACCATATCTACAAGCTTACAGCAAGGTTGTCTGTGGCATTTTAAAGAATTTAAAATGTGAATTAAGCTAAAAATTACCTGCCAGTTGAGTAAGACAAAATTTTGCACTAGTACATATCTTAAACAAAGCGAAATAAAGATAGTTGCATGAACTAAACTGAAGTGAGTTGCAATAAATATCTTAGGTGCTTTTGGCAGAGCATCGTGCTTTTGGCAGAGCATCAAAATGTGCAGGATTTAGTCAAACATTAGTTGACTTAACCTTAACTGAAAACCATAACAAAACTTAGTCAAAACTGCCAGTTACTAGTGCATAACTTATGTAGTAGTCAGAAGTGGCCCTGAGGTTGTTCAATACCATGGCTAAATAGATAACTTACTTGAACCAAGCTATTGAATCAATAGTTATTTTACAAATTAACTTTTTGGTAAACCATGTCATAATATCCACGGTTCCGTGAAAATTTGCCTTTGAAACAAAACAAAAGTCTCATATCCACATTTCTGCATTGATGAAGGTCTTCAATTATGCATTCACCACAGCTTGAAGCCCGTGTTGTGACATAACAACTCTGCAATTTCATCAATTGGATTTATCTCAGGTTGTTGGGAGGAGTATTTGTTATCCTACCGTTTAGGATCAATTCCTGCAAGTGACATGATGAGCTTTTTTGTAATGACTTTGAGCTTTTTTGTTGAACATGATCAGTAAATTTGTTGTAATGACTTTAAGCTTTGTTGTTGAGTATGATCAGGATTCAGTACGTCGAAGACGGAAACATTTATATTTCTATTATGGAATATAAAGATATTTCTCTTAGAAGATTAAAAGAAAGAAAAACAACCACTCCACAATTCCCAAACATCCACAAGATTTGACAGAACCGCCAGCACATAAGTTACAACTCATTAAACAAGACAAAACCAACTTCCAACCACTGTAATTCCCAAACATCTATAGGATTTAACAGAACCATTGGCAGACAAGTTGCAACTTATTAAACAAGATAGAACTGACTTGGTTGGGAATAAAATACCATTTTGATCAATCAAATTTTCCAAATATGATAAAGTCCCGAAAAAAAATTGCAAAACTTTTATACCCACCTGACCACAATAGTTCTAGACATTTACATCAACCCCAGATTCAAGCCAGAGAGAAACAATCTGTAGAGATAAAACTTGTTAAAATATACAAGCATTTAATAATCACTTATCATAGTTGGACAGTGCCAGAGTAATGCAAAAGAATTATCCTACACCTCATTGTGTCCTTGAGTTGTTGAATGATGCAAAAAAGGAGAATTTCGAACACCAAGGTCGAATACTTTACAAGACGTGGTTTGCATTCCAATAAAGACTTAGCTTCTTGCAAATCTTCGTCTCTAGCTGCAGACACCAGTCGTTCTCCTGAAGCAGAACATCCAAATGATTGCCCATGAAATTCAGTATTCTCATTTTGTTCTTAGGGCTTCAGATGAGTTACGGAACTGGATGGCTCTCGAAACTCCAATCTACATAACAATGTGCACAATAATCATGACAGTCGCCCCTAATGATTGACAATCATTACCTCTCTTTTTCATATAGTGTTTTTCTAATAAAAGAATCAAAATTTTGCAACATAAACAAATAGAAATAGAATGATGGAAGTAGCACTACAATTATGCATCTTTGCTTGCTATGATCAAACATGGGACGATAAAATACACATTGTACATCTTAGGGCCATGTCCTCTAGTTTTTATAAGAGTGAACATTTCAATAATGCAGAGACAAACAAATATTTATATGCATACCAGAACATAGAAATTTGAAGAAGGGGAACTCTAGAGTATTTCCATCAAAGTGCTCGCAATGGAAATGCCGAGGAATGCTTATACTAATTAAGTAGTTTCCTTGTTCTATCAGTCCAATTTTGAGGAGAAGATGACAAATATTCACCTATTAATTTACTGAAACACACCTTAACATAACATATTGTAGGAGAGGGCCCTGAAACTGCTTTAAACTTACAATTCAATCAACTTATGCAACATCAATATACATATGCAAATCAAAACTTTAATGTAGAATTAGTTGTGAAACTGGAGAAACGATGGCTCCATCTCAAGTTGTAAAAAGAAAACTAACTTCAAAAATTGACCAAAAGGTTATATTAAGACATATTGATCAATGGTACATATAAAATCCATCAAACTCATTGCCCTAACCTCCTAACCCATAATTCAAGGATCTATGCCCACCAGAGTTTTAAAAATTCCAACACAGTATCTCAACAACAAAACCCCAACACCAGGAAATTAGCAAAGCATTTTTAAAAAGAAAATATAAATTATAATAATGTATCAATCTACAAGTTTTTCCTCCTACCTATACTTACACACTATGACATGCACATGCCTCCTTGGCTAATGAAGGTCCCCAGGTTCAACAGAATCATGTGATTCAACGAGAGTCTTTTCCATGCATGAACGTTTCCTTCTCCGTGAGAATTTTAATCATATCCCCACTCTTAGATTTTGTTATTTGATTCGTTGGTCAACATTATATTATTTTATATTTATTAAATTTTGCCTGCCTTTGCTAAGATTTCATCGCAGCTTTGTTTTGCTCAAAATTGACATGGCGGAATTTGCATTGATTAAATTTAAAGATTTGTTTCAATTGCTAATATCTCGGAACTTGTTTATCTGTGCTATTATTTGTCATCTCATCATTATTCTTTACCGGTTTCTACTCAAATTTTGATCAATGACCAAAATTTGTCTGGAGACTCTAGTTATGACATAGTGGTGGATATAATGATTAAAGTTCCAAAAGATTTTTAAAAAATGCTAAGAGAAACCTGTGAGATTTAGAAGTTGTAAGAATAAGGCTATGACACTGTCAATTGCAGCAATAAGATCGCTCGGGTAAGACTGCTTTGACGAGACCAACTACCTTGGATTCTTTCATTTTAAAACTAAACAGCCCAAAGTTCTTGAAAACTAGACAATTTCACTAAACAACCCAAAGTTTTTGAAAACTAGACAATTTCAGGGAACAAGGAGGTTTCCTGGACCGTGTAATTTATGTGGTCCAACAACCATTGAAACTGAAATAATCTACCCCTAATACGATTCATAGATAGCACACACATTAAGCAATTCATATATGGCACACATATCATCATCCTAGACAAAGCTCATGGAGTACAGACTTTCCAGGTGCTCTATGCGAAGACACTACATGTCGGAAGCCACTTTCCACATGTCCCACATTTGACATATGTACATTGTTTCACATGCAAGCATTTGAAAGAAGGGCCTTGGGATTACTACCATTAAGGACATTGACCACAGCGAGAATGGCACCCAACGACCTTATTTTGGCCTTGATTTCATTCATCGATGGAACACTGAACGATGCAGCTGCAGTGTTTCCTTAGGTCTCCATTGTGTCGTTGTATCATTGTCTGAGATCCCAAGTGTTCGGTGGTTTCCCCAAAACACGGGATGTGAAAATGTGATGTTGTAGACCCTTCTAAGATCTGTAGTACTACAGAAGACTGTCAATTGCAAGTCATAGCTATCTCAAGATTCAAGAGTAATTTATCAACAAACTGCATGCAAGTAGGGCTCTATCCCCTACTTCATTCACGACCAGAAGTGTTTCCAAAGGCGAGAGGGCAACATAGAGAGTAGATAGACCATCCATGGTCCAGATTTCTGAGCGCCACGTATCCAATCTAAGCTAATCTGCTAGCCTCACTAATTCTTTAGTGGGGTGAATTGGCTTCCATTGAATTGCTCTATAATTTGGTCATCCTCTGCTCATACAGAGGATAAGGAGGCTGCCTGCAAATTGTCTTTACCGATGGTAGGGCCTCTCACCAAACCTCCTAAACATAATTCCAGTGAGATGGGCTAGAAGCTGGGTTATTAGTACCATTGAACTAGTGTTTTCCTGGAGGATGGCAAGTAGAGATATCAGAACAAGGTCATGATTTGATGAATCATTCTACCACATAGTTGCCGTAGATAGAGAGAGAGGAGTGGGGCGGGAGAGCAGAAAGGATGGATGGTTTCCTAGGTTCATCTTCACACAAGGTTCATATTTTTTCTGATTTTGGTTCAGTTGCCATGAAAAAATGAAAAGGACCAATTCAATTTAGTTTAGTGAAATAGTGAAAAAATGAAACACACCATAGATATTCTATCATAGTATGAGCAATATGAGCAATGTTTTCATAATGTTTGCCCTAATACAATAACTATTCAACTCGGGCATATAGGCACATAACTAGTTAGTTACCTGTACAACAGAATTAGGTTACTTATGCTTCTTGTCATTGTTAAGCTGAGAAGTTGTGGACCGGGACTTGTACCAGTTCATAAAATATATATGTTTAGAGTGACTTTAAAACCACTGCATTTTATCTTATCAAATTCACGCATTCAATGACAAATTAACATGCTCGACTAATATTTTTGTTTGACTAAGATTTGAACATGTGACTTGTCTAGCTCTGAAATGTTCCAGAAAATTTCCCGGTACTAACCCAGAAGCTCGGACGAGGATCATAGTCGTGCAGCTGATGGGGTCCCCTGGTTCCGCCGGGGCTTCAAGCACCCCAAAGCCAACAATGATGTCCATTCCATCCTCTTCAACGATGTCGACTCTGCCTTCCCAAACCAGATTGCCTCAATGCCTTCAACATCATCTCTCGTCCGTTGTCATTTAGTCTATCCATGTGACAGTTTTTAATTGAACAAAAAAAATCTAGTCCATTCTTTTCAATGCATGAGCTCCAGTTTTTCCTCCTCCTCAGGATGGATCACCTGTAAAAGAGAAAACCCATTCCAATTAAAAGATCAAATGAAGTATGAACCTAAAAAGGAGGCGCACCGAATAGTTATTTATAACAACATATACTCTTCTGAAAATTTATAACAACATATACACAGTTCTGGCCGCATTTGTATTTACAAATATGTATGAATTCTAATTAAAAGATCAAATGAAGTATGAACCTAAAATGAAGGCACACTGAATAGTTATTTATAACAACATATACACAGTTCTGCCTACATTTGTGTTTACAAATATGCATGAATTCTAATATCTAATCATAGTGGAAGAGATGAAATGCCAATATTAATATGTATAAATAATAAGAACAAACAAACGCTATTCGAATAGACTTTTTTCTATGACATGCAGATCCCATCTCCCTTAAATATTCCTAAATAACGAATATGGCTAACCAAAATTCCCGAAACGAAATTGCACATGAAATCAGGAAATACACATCGTGCATCCTCTAAACACTCCTACCAAGAACTCTTTTGAAACTAGGATGCCCACTTGAAATCATGGAAACTAATTATTGATTCGTCCAAATGGGATGTAACTAATCCTACCTCATTATCTGCAGCCAACAAAAAAATAACGATTATGCATTGATATAGTATGAGAAGAAAATTGAGTACAATATATATTTTGTTGTACCAAATCCAGAGATGATGGAAATTCTTATCTCAGAAATTCATAGTAACAGAATACATATTGTGTGAGTATGAAATACCATATTATCCGCACAAATAAATATTCAATTAAGTTACAGAGATGAAAATCATGAAAGTAATGTAAACACACAATTTCAGCACCCTATTGCCTGAAAATATCCAATTCTTGGAAATGAAGAAGTGGAAATTATAGAGTGAATAGAAATATCGACAGTTGCAGCACATTCGCCCAAATAAAGATGTTATGCAAACCCAAATCAGATGATATTATATTATACTAGTCGCATGCCCACATCGAAGAGAATTCCTATTTCCGACCCTATTGCAAAATAAATGCCCCTGACATGGGCCCGATATAACACCATATAACACGCCGCGCGGTGATGAGAGAGAAAAAAAGCGCGGCGTGTTATATGGTGTTATATCGGGCCCATGTCAGGGGGCATTTATTTTGCAATAGGGTCGGAAATAGGAATAGCCCTTCAGAACCATACCTTCGACTTTATTCTAAACCATACATGTGGGGTCCATAAATTTAATATAAATATGTTTTCCCTTCAATATACTGAATTGATTGGGCACTGCAATAACATTTGTACTCAATGACAGCGCAGTGTTATTATTCGCACTGCATTCACAATGGATGAATTAATTGATTTAATGTCGAATTCAGCGTCCACTTTTATCCCACCCGAACTTGTTGGAAGTAATTCCAACTACCCAGAACCAACATTCAACCGTGATTTTAATGTTGTTTCTAGAAATTGTTGACAATGGGGCAAGCTTCTTGAAGAAGCCACCGCCCTAATTGATATCTAGAAGTTTCTCCATCTTGTATAAATATCAGTGCAATCAGCGAATGAAAGCAAGTTCCAGGTTTTAAGTTTCTAAGTTCTGTGTTTGTGTTTGTGCGTTTAAGTCTCTCTGCTCTCTCTGATATGGTATCAGAGCAGGTGTGAGGTCGAGAGCTGTGTGAAGCTCGGTGTTAGTGAGCCGTGAGCAAGGGCGACTGAGCCGTGAGTGAAGTGAGCTTGTAGTGAACCTGAAGCGGACCTAAGGCACGTTGAGTTGTGGCTGCTTTTGGCATTTGATTCAAGAAGCGCATATGATGTGTCCACGAGAAACTGCAGTCAGCTAAGAAGAGACTTGTGTTTGGCGTGCGTTGTTCGTTTTGATGTGTGGAGAAGACTGTGTTCATCATTGAGAGGCATAGAGCCCGCTGCATTTAGAGGACTATCACTATTCGAAGGAGCCTGAATAGATGATTGAAGAAGCACACTGCTGTAAAGAATTTGTATTGCAGAGCTTTCGGTCTTGAGTGCATCTATAGGTAAATTAAGAGATGTCGTGCTATAATTCCGCATTTATTAAATATCCAAGCTCTTTTGTTTGTTTACCATGTGGAATAGCCCACTCTTAATGAAACTTGTTTTCTATGAAATGTAACTTTTGGAATAACGTTTTTGTGGACGAAGGCTAATAAGGTATATGGGGTTGTGAAAAAAAAAGGAAAGGCAGCGATATATTGGATAAAAAAAAAATTAAAAAATTCTGAGGATTTATAAAAATTAGTAATTTTATTTTGGGTGATTGGAGAAAGTTTTTTTTCATCATGGCAAATTTGTTGCTTGATACTTATATGAATGAATCCACCAAACTTGATGAAAAAAATTATGTGAATTGGAAATTCAAGTCAACGACTATTTTAGAAGGAAATAATTTGTGGTCCATTGTGAGTGGGGATGAGCCCAAACCCACTGTTGCAGGTTCTATTCCAGATTGGGAGAGAAGGGAGACGAAAGCAAAAGTGTTGTTGCGTATGTCCATAAAGGACAACATTATTCCTCACATCGGAGATTGCAAGACATCAAAAGAAACATGAGATATGTTGAAGGGTTTGTATGAAAACAACAAATACAAACTGGATCTTGTTTTTGAAGACTAAGCTTTTATCTCTAAAAATGGAAGCAAATGAAAATATAAACAATTTCATATCTCGTGTCAAAGATTTAAGTGATAAGTTAGAAGATATTGGTGAAAAGGTGTCTAGTACTGACTTAGTCACCATCACATTAAGTGGCTTAGTACAAGATTATCAAATTTTTGTTTCAAGTCTTGCAGCTACAGAGAAACCCCCTACATTTGATGAATTGACAGGAATTCTTCTACAAGAGGAGGAGAGGATGAAGAGCTTTAATTTGGGCTCTAGCAGTTCAGATTTGGCATTGGTGGCCAAGGGCAAATATCCATACAGAGGCAAGCCATGGGACAAGAACAAAGGAGGCAAGTTTCAAGAAAAGCAAAAAGGTATGACACAGTCTAAATTTCCAATCCATAAGAGAAATGATGAGTGTTATTATTGTGACAAACCTAGGCATCATTCTAAAGATTGTTATAAAAGGAAATATAATGATTCTAGGCAAAGAAACAGAAAGCATAATGGAAATTTTGTGGACAAAGATACCTCAATCAATGATGGATTTAAAAATCTTAAATTGTTTGTTTCTGATGCTGCATTGTCTGTGGAAAATGATGATAAGAATGCTTGGTTCATTGATTCTGGTGCATCACTCCATATGTCTTGTAATAAGGAGTGGTTTGATGAATATCATGAAAACATTGATGGAACATATGTTTGTCTAGGAGATAACAGATCACTTAAAGTTCAAGGTTATGGAGTAATAGGTGTGAATTTGCCTAATGGACAAGAGAAACATATCCATAATGTGATGTATGTTCCTGATATAAAAAAGAATTTAATTTATGTTTCTACTATTACTGACCAAGATTTGAAGGTGGAATTTGTTAAATCACAGCGTGTAGTGAAAGACATTCAAGATAAGTACAAGGTTATTACCACAGGAACCAGAGTTGGAGGCTTGTATAAGTTGGATGTGACCAGGGAAAGTCATCAAGCGTTGGCATCTACAACAATATCAACAGTAGATTTATGGCATCAAAGGTATGAGCATCTAAATCACAAAGATTTAATGCTACTTCAAAAGAACACAATGGTTGAAGGTCTTCCTGTCTTGAAAAATGATCATGTTGAATGTGAAGCATGTGTACTTGGCAAGCAACATAGGGAGGAATTTCCTATACATAAAGAAAAAAGGCAAAGGAAAATACTTGAATTAATTCATACTGATGTATGTGGACCTATGCAAACTAGATCTATTGGTGGAGCATGGTATTTTCTTATTTTTGTGGATGATAGATCTAGGTATACATGGGTTTATTTCATAAGAAAGAAGAGTGATGTTTTTGAGTACTTTAAAGAATTTAAGAATATGGTAGAAAAAAAAACTAGTAATTACATCAAAATTTTGAGATCTGATCAAGGGGGAGAACTCAAATCAAGAGAATTTAATCAATATTGTAAAAGCAATGAGATTCTACAACAATTTACAGTGCCACATACACCTCAGCAAAATGGAGTTGTTGAGAGGAAAAACAAAACACTAGTTGAATGTGCAGGTAGTATGCTTCAAGGTAAAAATATCTCTAATGTTTTTTGGGCTGAAGCCATTAATACCGCTGTTTATTTGAAAAATAGGAGTCCAACCAAAAGTTTAGAGCTTAAAACACCTTTTGAAGCATTTTATGGGTACAAACCAAAAGTGAGTCATTTAAGAGTTTTTGGTTGCAAGGCATTTGCTCATATTCCAAAAGATGAAAAAAGAAAACTTGATGCAAAGTCAATTAAGTGCATATTTATTGGTTATTGTGATGATCAGAAAGCATACAAGTTGTTTGATCCCAGTACTCATAGACTGCTTGCAAGTAGGGATGTGGTGTTTCATGAGAATGCAAATGAAGGTGATAAAATAAATAATACTAGTGTATGGCATGATATTGATGATTATGTCAAATTAGATCCAAGTGTTGAACAAGAACAAGAACAAGCACAGGAACAGGTACAAGTTCAAGAGAAAGTAGCATCAAGCAGTCATGACACTCCAAAGAGAGGAGAGGAGACTTTGCAAAGCCGAAAGAAAGATGAAAGTAGTAAAACTCCAAGAAGGTCATCACGTCAAAGTCAGGTACCTGTAAGGTATAAATATTATGCATTAATATCTCTTGTTATGAATGTTGTATAACCTTCATGCTATGAGGAAACTAAAGAATATGAAGAATGGAGAGATGCAATGAATGAAGAATATAACTCTATAATGAAGAATGACACATGGGAATTAACAGAATTGCCTAAAAACAAAGTTCCCATAGGATGCAAATGGCTTTATAAATCTAAATTTAACGCTGATGGAAGTATTGATAAACATAAAGGTAGATTGGTTGCAAAAGGATATTCACAAAAGGAGGGAATTGATTATGAAGATACTTTTGCACCTGTAGCTAAGTTGAACACAATTAGAATAATGATTGCATTAGCTACAAAATATAATTGGAAAATGCATCAGTTAGATGTCAAATCTGCATTTTTGAATGGTGAGTTAAAAGAAGAAGTTTATTTAGTACAACCTGAAGGGTTTGTAAAATAGGGACAGGAGCATCTGGTTTGCAGGTTAAAGAAAGCTTTATATGGCTTAAAACAAGCATCAAGATCATGGTATGTGAAAATTGATTCTTTCTTTTATGAGAAAGGTTTTATGAGAAGCAAAAATGATCCTAACTTATACATCAAGGAAGATGAAGACAAGAATATTGCTTTAATATATGTATATGTTGATGATCTTATCATAACAGGAAATGCATGCAAGATGATTGAAGAAATTAAAAATCAGTTGTCACATGTATTTGAGATGAAGGATCTTGGTGAATTGCATTATTGTTTAGGTTTTGAAGTTTGGAGGGAACCTCGTAAGACACTAATCACACAAAGCAAATATACAAGGGAAATCCTTAAAAGATTCAATATGATTGTATGCAAGACAACATCTACTCCTTTAGAACAGAATGTCAAATTGTGCAGTGATGATGGAACCAAAGAGGTGAATGGAACTATGTACCGTCAACTGGTGGGAATTCTGAACTATCTCACCACTACCAAGCCAGATATAGCATATTCTATTAGCATACTTAGTCAGTTCATGGCTAAGCCTTGTGAAAGCCACTGGAAAGCAGCAAAGAAAGTCCTTCGATATTTGAAAGGAACACTTAATTTTGGTATTATGTATACTGATGAATTTGATGTTGACTTGGCAAGTTATTCTGGTTCTGACTGGGTAGGAAATCTACTACTGGATACGTGTTCAATATTGGTTCAGGACCAATATCATGGAGCAGTAAGAAACAACCAACTGTTTCATTGTCATCCACTGAAGCTGAATATAAAGCATTATGCAGTGTTACCTGTGAAGCAATATGGCTTAGGAGGATACTTGAAGATGTTGGAGAAACACAACAAGCACCTACAGTAATCAGATGCGACAATGAAAGCACTATCAAATTGGCAAACAATCCTATATATCATGCAAGAACAAAACACATTGACACACAACATCATTTTGTAAGAGAAAAATTGCAATCAAAAGAAATTGACTTATCATATTGTAATACAAATGAAAATGTGGCTGACATATTCACCAAGCCTCTTGGAAAGGCTAAATTTGAAATGTGTAGAAGCAAGTTGTGCATTGTAGAATATCCAAATTATGTTGTAAGCCTAGCTGAGACTTAGACCCGCAGGCATATCAGTTAAGAATATGTGTGTTATATAGTTGGAATTAAGGGGGAGTGTTGGAAGAAACTGGAAGTAATTCCAACTACCCAAAACCAACATTCAACCGTGATTTTAATGCTGTTTCTAGAAATTGTTGACAAAGAGGCAAGCTTCTTGAAGAAGCCACCGCCCAAATTGATATCCAGAAGTTTCTCCATCTTGTATAAATATCAGTGCAATCAGCGAATGAAAGCAAGTTCCAGGTTTTAAGTTTCTAAGTTCTGTGTTTGTGTTTGTGCGTTTAAGTCTCTCTGCTCTCTCTGATAGAACTAATAGTGAATTAATTTCATTTCTTCCTTGGCTTTGAGGTAGGCAGCCTGATATGTTTTAGGTTTTTATTTTGAATATTCATATAATTTCTTTGTTCGGTGAATTCATTTCATTTCTTCGTTGGCTTTGAGGTAGGCAGCCTGATATGTTTCAAGTTTTTATTTTGAATATTCATATAATTTCTCTGTTCGGTGAATTCATTTCATTTGTTTGTTGGCTTTGTGGTAGGCAGCGTGATATGTTTTAAGTTTTTATTTTGAATATTCATACAATTTCTTTTGCCATCATTGTAATGTCGATAGCATCTTCTCATAGGGAAACATCAAAAAAAAAATTTGCGAGCTTTAACATGAAGTTACCCAGTTTTTGAAACCAAGGTAAACTAATAATTATCTTAAAAAACACGACATTCAGGGCGCTTTATGCATATTATTAATATTTAGAATAATAATTAGGAATAAACACCGCATGTTTCACTCATATTATTAATATTTATAATAATTAAAACTTATAATAATTAAAACTAGGATTAGAGTGTTTTAGGTCAAATTAAATATAAAAATATTATTAATATAAATTTATTTTTTATATTAATATCATTTTTAATGTTATTTGCATAATACATAAAACTAAGTATAGTGTTTGAAGTGAAAATTAAATACAACTAGCATTTGCACCTTATGTTGCAAAGGAAACGCCGTAAGGCATAGAGTGGTAAGGCATAGAGTGGGGAAGAATAGCGACATGTGAATGGGCATTGTTGAAAGCAAGGGTGGACGATAATGTGTATTCTGAAAATGAATATTTTGTTATGGTCAACCTAATGCATTCATTAATTAGATGACAACAAAAAAGTTTCGAGCCCAGGTTGAACCAACACAAATCTTTTCTACAAAACTGAAATTGCCTAAATGATTCCTCAATTAATGGAAATAACCATTTCCCTCCTCTAATACCTAAAATACATTGTAGGAGACCGATTTTTCAAGTAACTTAATATAACTAGCAATTGCCCCAAAAAGTGCAAAGAGAGGTCGATTACAAACAAGTTTTTTTATGTATAAAGTGTTGAGAATGGAGGATCTCGGATTAGACTTTAGTTGGACTCCGTTGGTTTGGGAGATGTATCATGTGTTACCATTTGTGCATATTATGGGCATAAAGTTGGTTATGATGATGGAGATTATTTTCAACCAGTTGTGGGTTGGCAACAACTTTTGTGAATTCCTTGGGTAAGATTCGATCTTCTGGATAACGGAAATTCCAGTGTCCATTTAGTCTATACTAGAGTACAATGATTGTTGGCAAAGCTAAAGAAACTGCCATCAATGTATAGAGCCAATGTAACTCGTAGTCATCATTTTTATCCATACAGGGCTATGATTATAGGTACCAACCATTTGAGCAGGCAGGGGGTGTATTTGCTAAATAGGGATCATGTTATCCTCGTGGAGTTATTGGTTGCACTTAGAAAATATAAAGTAGGATTGAGCATCGACTATCTAGCTGGATGGAATTTTTGATAAGCGCTGGCCAATTTTATCTATTGTGTAATCATTTCCCTGATTTAAAGGCTGCTCTGAGTTACTAATAGAGACGTTTCTAAAAGATAAGGCTTCGAGAACCTTACTTTAGTTGGTGGAGGCTTAGTACATTTTCTTCTGAAGCTTTGGCCTCAAACTCGAAAGCTACTTGTAAAGCATTCTCCAAAGCATTTATACTAAGCAGGTCCATTTTTCTTTGGATATTTTGGTTGAGAGTCCTCTGAGAAGTGAGTCGAGGAACTTCCAATTCGTCACCATGGACTTGAAGCCATCAAAAATATTGTTTGATGCCTTTGACTAGGTACTTGCCTTACATGAATCCACTGCTTCATGATTTCCTCTGCTTTCCCCTTCAGGTATAACCTATCTTGCATTTCTTGCTTGAAGCATATCAAAGTTTGTGTAGGAGGTGAATTTGAGTTGACTAAGTCTCGTACAAGAGCCCACCGCCATGTTAAGGGTTGGTCACTCCATACTGACTTCTTTTAGCATCAACTTCTATGCATCATTCAGTTGTTATATTTGAAAGAAGGCTTCTCGTACAAGAGCCCACCACCATGTTATGGGTTGGTCACTCCATACGGACTTCTATTAGCATCAACTTCTGTGCATCATCCAATTGTTACATTTGAAAGAAGACTTCTAGGCTTTGTAATGAAGCATCCATCACTTATATTTTAGGATTAAAAGCTTGATATATAGTTCATATATCAGTGATGTTATTGTCCCATAAAACCATAAGACTGAAAGATTCATATCTGGTTGGAATTTCGATGATAATGACGGCCTCACATTCTGCTAGACTCCACATTTTCTGAAAGGCCGGGAACATATTTTTCATTTTAGATGCAATTGTTGGTTGTCAAATATGTCTTATACATTATTTTTATTGGACTTCATGCCTGTAGAGATATTTACTCTTGGCTACTTCCCCAGCCATGATAGAGAAAAGGAGCCCAAACACTTGTGAAGCTTCTTCCTCTGCATAGGTGGTGTGTCAAAATGGGTTCTCTTTTTGGTAGACATTTGAGTAACGGTCTTCCGCCAATATAAGATTCTGGTATGCAAGTATAATTTCAACATAGAATTGCCTACATGAACTTAGACCTGAACATTGCCTGAGAATAGAGACTTCAAAGCTAGTTCTTCAAGCGCATGTAATATAGATTCATTTAGAAAAAGGATGCGTGAAGACAATTGTAATGTTGAAGACAGACTTTGATCACCATATTGAGGAACTAACATTGTGCCTGAACCCTACTGGCTTGAGAGTTTTGACAGGGTTTGTGTTTGACTAATATAGTCAACGAAGGTGAGTATTGAATAGGTTCTGATTGGACCACAAAACCATGATGAGTCTCAATGATTCCTCAGCAAGGCATCAACCAAAACAAAGCAGGAATTACACAAGCCTTTCGGGATGCTCTCTAAAGAAGCATGAAACTTCTCATTGTGTTCATCAACATTTCTATTGAAGGTCAAGTTGGCTCATGTAAAGCAAGGGAAGTTTTGCATCTTCCACAACTTCATATTGTCAAAGACAGCCGTATTCTCTTGTCCAATGTAAGAAGAGAGAACACTTACAATGCAATATATTCATAAAAACATACTAAGAAATGATAGTTATCAAGATAGAATCTGAATTCAAATGTGGATACCGTACAATACAGAAAACAATTGGCCCACAAAACTACAGTTCGGAAAATTTAGGAGTATACATATTATTAAAGCAAAAACATGCACTTCTTCAAATTTATTGAAAAAAATAGGCATGTGGATAGTCCAGACTAATTTTATCAAAAATTTTAATGATTGGATAACATAAACCCCTACAAAAATGCTCAAAGGTCCGTTGAGCCTTCTGATGCAATCCCTTCAAGAAATGTATTTCCTTATGATACACTATAAACTGTACGAAACCCAACAAAAACTAGAGTAGCGGGTCTTCTCTAAAGAACATTAGATTTATTATTGAGATTATTACAAGTTTGATTTAAAAAAGTTGATAGCCATCACACTATTTTCTTGTGCTTGGTGGGCGTATGTATTTGTTTGCGTGTGTTGTGATTCTACTTTTGATAATGCAAATGATGTAACCTATTCTAGGTGTTCTGGAAGTAAGAAGGATATGCACAGACATTAGGTACACCCTTTCAATTTGAAAAATAAAAAATAAATAAGCACATATCAAACAGAGAATATATGACTAAATACCTAGTGGAAGCTACTTATTTAGTATGTTGGCTTGGTTGGCATGCTTCATTTGAATGTAACTTTGTTTATGAAGGTCTAAGCAGGCCTTTAAGGTGCAGGCAACAGTGTCCCAACTACAAATGCAGTCTCCTCGAGACTTCACACATGAACAAAATAGACAAACCTCTCTAGGCATCAGCAGCAGCATAGTCTTCTGAAATCTCCCATGGCTAGCTCCTAAAACGTCGTTAAACCATGCACTGAATCATTGTAAACACTCACTATATCTTAAAAAATTATTATTACTTGTAAAATTTGTCATTGAAAACAGAATTTTTGTGCGACAGGATAAACAAATTAGTGCAGCACGGACAATCAAGTGAGGATCCGCAGGTTGTTAAAAGGCGAGCCCGTTCGAAAATGCACCTCCCCTTTGAACTTTCTCATTACATAATTTTAGGTCGAGGGGACCCATCTGAAGGCTTCATAGCAGCACGGATTAAGAACATATGGATGCTGGTTATATGGATCTTTCAATTTTTGTAACATGTCAAAGGTTGTACTTGAATGGAGTGGTGTTCATTTTTTATGAAATGAAATAAAGTGCGAGGTTGAACTGCAGGGAAAATGGACACCATTTTTTCCAATAGAATTAATTTAGATTTATTTTAAATATAAATCTAACATGAGTTTAGAGGGATTTAATTTATTTAACAAATATTATTTTAATGTTTTGTGTGGTTATTTTTTTTATTTTTGTTTTTGTAAAGTTTTATTTTTTATTTTATTTTGGTGGATATGAGCAAAATTTCAACTTTGATGATGGAGGGACACCCTTACACATCATACTCGATCGGTTTAATGAGACAAGTAAGAAACTTGCAAACTAATGACACTAAGTAAGTTAAAAGACAGGAGAATGGAAAAAAGGGATGCATGGAAGGTGTTGAGTATGAAATGATATAGCCACTCTATTTTAATTTATTTAGGCTTATTATTCTTAATGAGGTTGGACAAGTCCCTATATGGTTACACTTCACTAGAAGGAGGATATAACCACAAAAATGAAATAATGCAACAAGTATAACTTCCAAGCATCATGATTCATTTCCAACTTCAACCCACAATCTTTACATCCCAATATACTAAATGAAAAATATTCTTATGAATAAATGACTAATGTACCTCATGCGTGTTGAGTCTCCATCATTGGATGAGTACACTTATTTCAAAAAATGACCTGAGTATATGAGGAAGATGCATCACAAGAGTTGTGTATGTGGATAATGTCAATTATTATTTCTATAATGTGAATCATGGAGGGATGATGATTATTATCTCATGATGCCCATGGCTTCTTTCAGTCTGCCCTTCACCAGGTACCACCGCGGGGACTCCCAAACGAATGGCAGAACGAAGATGCAATACACGGCCGAGGGAATCGAACCCGCGACGTACAGATATCTCCAATTGCTGGAAAAGTAGGACAGAGCCGGCAGCACTGCTATGCCGAGAGAAAAGAAGTAGAAAGTCGACATGCCAACCGGTGCTCTCTTGGACGGTCCGACGACTTCCGTCGCCAAGACGAACGACGACAACCCTAGGCCACCATTGCTAATTCCAGTCAATAGACGGAGAATTAAATAAACCCAGAAATTCGGCGACATTGCCGTTAAGAAACCAAAAAATGGCATTGCAGATGCAGACCAACTTCAGGACACCCTCACGCCCCAGCGAAGAATCCGATAGATGCCCAGATATCCCTGCACCTGTATCAAAAAATAAATCAGAAACTGAAAGAAAATCTTAATGGCGATCAGCCGTCAGATATAAAAGCGCACAGGGGCTGAAAATATCAATTACCGAGCAAACACCCGACAAAGAACGCAGACTGCAGAAACCCAACTTTGTATTTCTGGCCGCAGACGAGATCCCATCCGCAGACCGTCGAAACCCCGGGGCCTCCGTCCTAGTCCCATGAGGCCGGGTCCATGGAGCATATAGATCCCGTCGGGCTGCAGGATTCGAACCTTGGCTTCACGGAAAGGAAATCCTCTGGAGTTTTCCCTCCATTGCAATGCCAATGCTGTTCATAGTCGGCGAAAATCATGACCATCATAGGAAAGGCCTCCAGTGTCCGTGCGAGGCTCGACAGCAAGAAATGCTTAATCTGCCACCGCCCGAACAATAACTCAGAAGACACAGAGGCCATTGGGTTGGGAGACAAAAGGACAGTGTGAGGATCAACGACCAAACTTCCTTCAATCGTCTAACACCACAAATCTACGGTCAACAATAAGACACGGCATCGGCTGGGGCAATTCATTTCAAAGGGAAACGCCTTATGGCGTAATGAATTGAATTTTGTATCCCAAACTCGGTCAACAATAAGACACGGCATCGGCTGGGGCAATTCATTTCAAAGGGAAACGCCTTACGGCGTAATGAATTGAATTTTGTATCCCAAACTGTTTTCGAAATTATATCCATATGGATTAACTGTTAATAGTTTTTGTGAAGATCTATGATAAACACTTCACTGTTTTTGTGGAGATCTATGATAAACACTTCACTGTTTTTGTGGAGATCTATGATAAACACTTGCACTAGTGGATCACTTTGAAGAATACCTGCAACCAGGGCAAAGCCATGTCCAAATGACTTGGTCAGCTAGCCAAATAATGCTAGAACATAAATTATAAACTAATGAATATATTCTCTATTCTCAGGAATCCTCTGCTTTTTATATTCGGATCATATAGATAATGAGATCAACATATATGAGTCAGAATAAGTGATTAATAAACCAACACAAATCCACAATACAACGAAAGTCACCTTCCTGATCTTAAAATGACCTTGCATTCTGCCACCAACCAGCATTTTCTATTAATTAATTTAACAAGAGTTCTCTCTTGTTTATTTAAACTGCATGACTCCATTCCATTAGGCCTGCACAAAATTTAATTTGAATATTATTAAATGCAGGCCTGCTAATGGTGATGGAGTAGTTGATGGCCACCATTTCCAAATCTTATATTAAGTCGTAGAGATGGAAATCGTGCTATATATATATATATATTTAGTCACATTAGCAATTATAATTCAATGGTGCTGGCTTGGGCATTGATTTTGAGAATATCATCATTCAAATTCAAAATTCAAGTAAGCAACCTGCCTACTCTTTCCGAATCAAAAAGGGAAGTTATTGGTTTTTTCTCATTTCAAGGATAATCTGTGTTATGAACTCACAAAGAGTTTATTATAGATAATAGAATTTTTCGTCCAATTTCTGTGTTGCAGGGTTTTTTTCTTTTCTTTTCTTAGTGCTGTTCCCTGCAATTGGAAGTTATATTGAGTGGTAGAGTCATTGTAACTGCTATGTATTAATCATGGATAGGGATCATTATGAATAATATGTACATGTGCATGGGAAATGATAAGCTCTTGCTGCTTGCTCTATTAATGATGAAGGGAAAGCGTGAACTTTCACAGGAAGTCCTCAATTTTTGGAATATTTGATGGCGTCTAAGCTGGCGGTAGAGGATAACTTTGACTTTCTCCATCCATGGCACTGAAATTCTATCTTCGCACAGATTTTCCTAAAGCTATAATCTCATCAGAAAGCCTTTTCAACCTTAAATTTCCGATAAAACGTTAATGCTTTTAAACTGTTTAGGTGTGCGTATTATATGACTTGGAATTCTGAAACTGAGTCTAACTTGAGAGATTTTGAACCAGAACTCCTTGATGTGTCAGTCTTAATTATTCAAAATCATTGAAATTGGTACATCCAAGAATTTTACGAAGTAAAGATGGAATTGTACCACTAAGTAAGATAAAAGAAGATGGATTTCTGCGACGAATTAATAGATCAAAACATCATAATGAGAGTCCATGAACTCATGGGTATCTTAACGTAGATAAAACTGAGTGAATGAGGAAACTTGCAGGCATAAAGTAGAAACCTGAGCTTAGAGAAGCCAAAAAGCACAGTAGATTTTGGAATGGAAATAAGCTTTCCTATTTTGGGTATTCTAAGATATCTGTTTTTGTATTTGAAAAATCAGGTGACGTGGCAAATTTATCTCGACACCAGACTTGTGACTGAATTCTGATACTGTTGGTCTGTGATGAACAATTGAAAGGCTACAGTCCTTAATGTGAATAACCTATGCAAAATTATCTTTAACTGCTTCAATATAAATGAGTTCCATGGCCTTACAAGAAGGAAAAGTGTCTGATACCAACTTGACAACTTCTGATAAAAACAGCATACATGATACAGTACAGAAAATAATACAAAATATTAAGAGTTCAAAAAGAGAATTTGTTGGTGGAAGTACTCTGGTAGAGGATCTCGATGCTGAAGGTGCACTCAAATATCATAGAAGGAAAAGCAACCGAAAAAATCCCAAGTACTTTCAGAAAAGAAAACTTGTTGCTGGAAAGAGCAAATCTACATCTTCAAGATCATTCAAAATATACCAGGGATTTACGGATGAAAACCATCCTGCAGCTCTGAATTCCTTCCATGAGTTTACACTGCCTGTAGATGAAGATGATTTTTCATTGATTAGTTCTCCCGCTAATACTTGCAAAGAAGAAAGCTTCGAACTTGTTTTAGATGACAATGGGGCTTATACTATAGACCCTTACATTGGGCCTTATGATCATAAAACTTTAAGGGAGGAAAATCTGCAAAACAACATCGATATACAAAGAAATGTTGAAGAGTTTGGGGGTTGTCAAACAATTTCAAGAAATGGATGCAGACTTCCTTGGTCCTGGTCTGGAAGGCGAAATGGTAGAGGTAAAAAATTGAAGGGCATCAGAGGGAAGAGGTTTTCATGTGGTGTGCTGGTTGCCAATAGGAGAAAATCACTCTCTGATTCTGCTAGTACTCTGCACTATCAAGAACCTATTCAATTTGAATATGTTACAGATTTTTCTTCCTCGGATTGCTCCTATTCAAAGGATGAAACCCCATTGGTCAGATCCCCCCCCCCACACGAATGTTTTAACCTTGGACTCGCCTCTGGACGATTATGGTGATTCTCCCCATGTAAACAACAGACGTTTCAGTGAGCTAGATCTCCATACTCTCATCAAAACTCATCACAAGACTAGAAAGTCAGGGATTAGTGAATATGAGACAGAGGAGGAATCCTTACAGATGAGGACTAACGAAAACATATTAGTGAATAGAAGCTTGAGTCAAAAGTACAGTCCCAAGTCTTTCGAGGAACTGGTTGGGCAGAGCATTATTGCTCAAGCTCTTTCCAGTGCAATTAACAAAGATAAGATTGCACCCTTTTATCTTTTTCATGGGCCCAGAGGTACAGGGAAGACATCTGCTGCAAGAATATTTGGTTTTTCTTTGAATTGCATGGCTGATTGCAATGCAAAGCCCTGTGGAAATTGCAACGGGGAAAAGAATAAGAATAAAGAATAAGAAAGCTTTCGCCAACAGAGAATGAGAATGCCGAGGAGCCATGAAATGAGTGACCACAAAGTAGAGCGATCAAGTGAAGAACTGGTGTGAACTGGTGTGAATATTCGGCTGACTGTGTACCATGGGTTTTCTGTCACCTTCTTCACCGCCGAATGGATGGACGGCTCTCCTCACCACACCCTGCCATCTTCGTCAAGGGACATGATCCGCTTCATAGAGCTCCCTAATGTTCAGATCGAAGGGGATCGAGGCGCCTCAGATTGCTGTCCTCTCTCATCCATCCACAGACGCTTGGCCTCTCTTCGCTGACGCTTGGTTTCTAAAAAGGCTGATGATCTAATGGTTGGATTTTATTCCATCGTCTAACAATCGATCTAAGGGCCGATAACGAGACACCGCGGCACGGAGGGGAGTTCCTCTCAGAGAGAACGCCTTACGACGTAATTACGGTATTCCAACCACTATTTTCTGCCATTTTGGCTCCGAAAAATGACATTTCCTAAATTTAAGATCAATTTTCTTTCCTGATTAAAAAATTGAATGATATAAATCAAGTACATTGTTGTAATAATTATTTGCAATTGGTATAAATTTAAATAGTCTAAAAGGTTTGGAGACTAATTGAATCCTATGAACTTGGAGTTTGACTATTAAAGATAACACATGAATGAACTGCCAATGAACTGTGTTCAGAAGCTTCCTTTTAACCTCTGAAAAGTAAAGAAACTTTACACTGCCAGGAAACAACACGGGTCCCAAGAGATTTCGAAATTTCCAAAAAGAATAAAATGATAACTCTATAATATGACATTTGGCTGTCAGCGACCTGAAGTTGAAAAAAAAATGTTATTTAAAATGCATTTATGTTACAAATATCCATCAAAGACGCTAAGCGAGATGAATATGCTAACATTACAGATAAAATTAACAAGATCCAACCATCCGCCAAAATGTAGAGAGACCAAAAATACAATTCGCAATATTTTAGTATATATTTCAGTTGTGCTGTAGGGATCTCCCCTCAATACATAAAGAACCAGCCCAGAGATGCTGCATAAATCTATACTCGCTTAACAAGTTGATATTCCAGATTCTCCTGTAATGTACACTTTTGAGAAAAGCACAGCCTTTCTCTAAAATCTATATACAGCTTCTAGCCATCACAACTTGACGACATGGCTCTCTAAAACTGATAAACTGAGATCTTCTCTTGATTGTGATCGTCGACTCTGCAACCGCATTTGACCTCTGTGAGGCGTCCACAAGGGTCCAGTATCAGTTTGTATTTGCCCCAAATTGCTTGGAAAACACAATCCAGCTGACACAGTTGACTGGTGCTTGAGAGAATCAGCATGTTGCACACTTCCACCCGCAAGGCTTTGCGCAAGTCCAAATGGTTGCTGACACCATGAATTTGAAGGGCTAAGTGGTATCTTTGCTCTTCCATCCCCTGAAAATAATGAAGAAAAATAATTCCAGTTACATTACAGAATATGATGCTTGGGAAAACACAGACAGAAATCATATACAATTTGCAACATCATGATTCATAACTGTTTTAATTTCATTTCAAGGAAGAATAAACAACATTATTAGAATTACATGACAAATGAATTTGGAAGGTTTCCTGTGATGAGATCAATAAAGTAGATACAAAATCCTTCTTGTAAAGTAAAACTAAACAATAGAAATCTTAATGGCGACCACATGAATTTCTATCCCATCCAATCAGGATTAGTAGACTGAGCATGTTATTAAAAGAAGCAAAGCTTCTCCCCCGAACCACTTATAGGGAAGGCAGTTTCACAACACATGAGACAGAATAAAATGGGGGAAACTAGTTGAAGGATCAAAGCACCAAAGACAATAGAAACAGATCTACAAACTGTAGTCCTGGACTTAAATTTCAGTTCAATGATAATACATGAGAAGAGTAGAACATGCAGCCTACCTCCTACAATGGATGTCAGCCCATCCCCTAGAATTGCCTTATTTGATCCTTTTTTAGTTTTTTATAGTAGCTTCAACCACACCAGTTAGCAATTCTGGAAATGAGTTCAAACAACTTTAGGAAAATGGAAAAGAAGAGATGAAATTCCTCATTGTAAATAAATGTCAGTTGCATCAGAACCAAGCCCATAAAAAAAGAAATCCAATCAGATCCAAAACGTATCCATGTTTACAGTATGTGTAAACAAAGCTAAAGCTTTTGGAGAGATGCAAAAGTGGTGAACTTCTATTCGATCCTTGCTAATTCTGTCCATGATATGAACAACTTCCCCATATAACTCCGTTTGTCAAGAATAACTTAGAGCAATGCCTATGGAGAAAAAAGGAAATGATAAGCAAATAATGAGCATGTAAGAGATTGGGGAAAGTTAAGCCTAGATCACACGGGAAACACATTCAACTTGAGTTTGTCACCATGTTGATGGTTATCCCCTGGATTAACTACCTACGAAGGTGCACTGTCTTCGATATCTCTTGCATGTAAAATTTTCCCTCAATTTCCAGGATCGAAGAAGTATGCATTGTATTAAATTACAACCAAAATTGGAATCAAACTATTCTAATGTTAAAAACTTCTTCTGAATGTCACTCATCAGAAAAGGAATGCATTGCCATGGATCAGTGGCCAATGAAGAGGAGCATAAAAAAAATAGTGACAAGCATGATCTGCAATGTTACAATTGATGTTATAGCTCAGATCTTTTTGACACATTTCACAAGCAGGGAACAAGGAAAGAATCGTGAGCATATGACCAGAAACAAGGGTCAACTAAGATGCCCTAAGGCACTTTCCAAGAAACGTGTTGGTGTGAAAACAGAACTAGAGAGGACACTCCTTTGTGACCAGATGCTGAAAAGAGTCATGGCTATGCAGGTTAGCCCAGTAGCAAATTTAGGCACTATGGATCTGGTCTTGAATAGAAAAAACGAAATAACTAATTGCTAGATTCCTGTTTGCATATTAAATACAAGGGGTGAACAACATATCATTAATAATTTCTCAGTACTACAAGGTACCTCCAGGGAAATACACTTGCTGTTTCTTCAATTTGGTCGCTTCTTTAACATAGTTACGACACATACTAATGACCACACAACATTTCAAATTCAAGTTAGCCTCTTTTCCTAAATGACTATCTCGTCCGTAGAAAAGATCAGCTCTATAAACTCTATTATAAGGTTTATTAAGGAACACACACATGGTATGACTTCTACATTTGAGAAATATATGTGTTTTATAATTAAACAAGCTTTGGGAAGTATCCTGTGTACAGTGTTAAATCTTTTATATTTGCTTTAAGGAAGGCATGCTTTTTGAAATTCATGGAATCTCCAAATGTTTCATTGTCCACTTTGACTGTTTGACATAATCCAACAACGTCAACGATATCATGTAGAATGTCATCGAGTATCCCATTCTTCATATCCACAGTTCTTGACTCACGCAAATGGTGCATCAAAGGCACTTGGTTTCATCCTTGTGAACAAAGCATCCAGGAAGGGAGGCACCTCAGCTCACTTGGAATCCCAGAAACCTGATTATGAGGAAACATTAGATGCAGCCACAATGCCACATTATAATATACCCATTTTCCACACAATACTGCCATAGGTGTTCCCAATCATCTGAAACACTTCATAGACTTTAAACCTGTTCTGCATTTAATTGTGTAGTAATCACAAAAATGAAAAATGTGGAACAGCAATAGCCAAACATATCAAGAGCCCATGAGCTTTTAGTCTTGAACAGCTCATGACCTGAGGATGCCTCTTCTGTGGTTTTACCCTTGTTGAGATTAGTGGAACATGAGAAAATTAATTGACATCCTCAACGGGAGTGAGCTGACTTTATTCCACATACTACAGGTTCACATGTACAGATCCTTTGTTGTGTGTTATTTTTTCATGGAACAAATCATCATCATGAGTATAGTTATAGAAATTATAAACTATTGCTAATACTCAGCTGAGCACTAGTCCAAACTAATCGTATTAATCTTCTCAAAACCTTTGGCAAACCAAAGACAACCAAGCATGGCACTCAAGCAACAAACACTTGTAAATTCAATAAGAAACTTAAGTGAAAATTTTATGCAAACATATGCAGCGGACTTGTGGAAAAAGCAGGGGAATCAACATTTCTGTAACCACGGAGGTTAAAAACTTGACATAAGCATAAGATGCAGCGATGAGTAATAAATGCATAGCCTCTGAAAGAAAAGAGAATTAAAAGGCAACATAAACACAAACATATAGAGGCAGATTGTCAAGTGAGTGAAGGAAAAGAAAAATGATCAATCAAGATTATTCAATTGGTAAAATAAGTTTTTTCTAAGTTAAGGCTTCTGTGATATGAATAACTTTGATTAATTTTTTTTGGATCCATCACACTGAGTTTTTTGAGTTGATATTTGGAGGCTTCGAGCCAGCAAGTGTTTTTTGAGTCCTGATGGTGAGCCACTCTGGCTGGATCAAAATGTCAACTCAAAAAACTCACTGTGATGGATCTGGAAGAATTTAATCAAAATGGAAAAAAAACTGTTGAAGATGAATAATTTAAAGTTTCAGTTACAGAGCTTACCAGAACGACTTGGAGAAATTCCATTACCGATGGAATTACGTCCTTGGAAGCGAAAAGGCGATGGAATTTTGATAATGGGGCTGCCACTTGAAGTGTGTTGTCCAAAAAGAGGCAAATGCGGTTTACGCCATAGCCTCAAGATCCCTTTACGAAGGCACGATAAAGCAAATATTATTATTAAAAAGAACATAAAGAGCACTGCCGTAAGAGTAGTTGGATCTAAATCGAAATGTCTTTTCTCAAAAATGTGAAAATTAGCCTGGCCTCCCACTGTCGGCCGTTTTAACAAAAATGTTCCAGCTTCAAGCAATGCAGCACCTAAAGTCCAAGTAATGCTACCAGACCCCACAACTACTTGTTGCTCCTTCAATTGCAAACCATCTCTCAGGAGTGATACTATATATGGAGCACGAAAACAATATTGTTCTATAAAAGGCTGTGGAACAACACTCCGCTCAGCATCTTGCCAAGTTTTAGTGCAGAACTCCCGACCCTTCTCTAGAACATCATTAAATGAAGCAGCAGCAGATAGATTAAAAAACTTGAACACAACAAAGAAACCTGACATAGCATAGAATTGCCCTTGAGATTGTTGCTGTTGATCACTGATAGCACAAGGATGTTGTTTGCAGTCTGTCCCTGCCCCCGAATGTGACCATTCAGAGGCATTTATGGTTGATTTCGCTAGAGCTTCACATTCTTCCCAGTTGGGCTCACCAATCAACTCAAGCCCTACTCGAGATTCTTCTTTACTTATGTCTCTTCCACCAACCAGAGGACTTCCATTCTGGAGTAAGAAAGAACACTGAGAACATGAGTATTGCTGTCTATAACCAGCATGTATGCAAGGATGATTGAGATGCAACTGACCACCAGAGAATTTCCCACTGTCAGTTTTTAAATTTTTTCTGAGTAGAAGTACAACGGACTTTTCAAAGGCATCATTTAGGCCATAACCTGTAAGAGAATATGCATTTAGATGGCGTTCCATTGTTCCAATGGTCAGATTCAAGCCATATTTAGATTCAAATGTCACCTGTAATGAGGAACCCCCTAAGTCAAGTGCACCAAACGTCTCCAGAATCGGCATATTCTGCAATCTACCCATCATATAATTAAGAGCTACCCATCCATAGTAAGCCTCTTCTACCCCAGTAATTATCCTAACCCAATTTCTTCGACACATAAATGGAGATTCTTCTAGAATTGACCATGCCTTGTCCAGGATCCATTCTGAATCTGAACTTGGCATCCTGCGAAGCCCTGCTGTGGCCAAAAGGAAAAGAGGGCTATTTTTATGAGCATGAGCCGGTATTTGCTTTTCAGCCCACTGGAGCAGTGGTTCCATGGCTGACCTCAACCCTGATTCATTGTGTAAAAGTTTATCAAAACCAGGTTCAGTTTCCATGCGATGATAAGCTCGACCATTCTGTTGCCTTGACTTGCCATCAGTACCTTCAGGAAATGGGCGCAGCACCATTGGAAGACTCCCTTGATGCTTGCCATCATTCCGCACCCACTCATACACATAAACTCGGGTACCAGTGCTCCCACAGTCCAAAACTATAGAAAAATGTGATGCCTCTGTACTCCGATAAGATTTTAACCAACCAAATCCCGCAATGATCAGAATTAAAAGCATTAAGAGAAGTAAAAACCCAACAGCCACCTTTAACCAGCATTGTTTTCTCAATGGTGTTGAAGGTAGGCCCTTCTCCTTTGAAAAGCTAGTGCCTCCTCCTGTGCCCTCCCTTATCGATGAAGGTTTTGTTCGAAGAATACCAGCACCGCTCAAGGCTAAATCCCCTTCTTCAGAACCAACCTTGCGGTATGTTGAGAAGTCTTGGAGAGACGATGAATGCCGCAGGCCACCTGTCTTTCCATAACCTGCCCATGCAGACCTGAAGGGTGAAGCTAAGGGCGGCAATGCAGAAGATGAAACAGAAGAGCCAGAAGCTGATGAAGATGCAGAGAAATGACTCGCCCTGAGCCGGTATTCTCCTCACCACACCCTGCCATCTTCGTCAAGGGACATGATCCGCTTCATAGAGCTCCCTGATGTTCAGATCGAAGGGGATCGAGGCGCCTCAGATTGCTGTCCTCTGTCATCCATCCACAGACGCTTGGCCTCTCATTCATCCACAGACGGTTGGCCTCTCTTTGCTGACGGTTGGTTTCTAAAAAGGCCGATGATCTAATGGTTGGAGTTTATTCCATCGTCTAACAATCCATCTAAGGGCTCATAACGAGACACCGCGGCACGGAGGGGAGTTCCTGTCAGAGGGAACGCCTTACGGCGTAAAAATATAATTGATATAATTTATTTTTTATATTAATATAATGTTTATATTATTTGCTTAACATATTTAAATTTTACTTATACATAGAATCCAAGTATAAGTTTAAGTTTTTTTTTTAAATAGTACATTAGATTCTATTTAGAGATGGAACGCATAGGCCTTTAAGAATTTTGTTTATATTATCTAATTTTAAAATTTGTGTTTTAAGAGTAATTATGATGAGTAAGTTTTAAATGAAAGTCTAAATACAAACATATCCATTAATATTATATTTTATATTAATATTATTTTAGTTATATAAATAATATTGGATTGGTTTTAATTATTATTATATTATTGATATTGTTAATATTATAGTTTATATTAATATTATTTTAGTTATAAAAATTTATTGTATTGTGTTTTCATATCACAATTAGAAATATATGATAATAATAATGTAAAATCATTTTAAAATAGTGAGGATGTGATTTTGTTTTTTATTGAATTAAAAACTCAAAACTTTCAAAGAATTTGTTTCATAAATATCACAAACAGGGAATTTACAACATCTCTTAAAGACTTAACCTACTAAGATCCTTTGACAATGATGATGCTTAGTTACTTTTTTTTTGTTTTTTTTTTTTGTTTTTTTTAATTACAGAGGAATCGGCAACTAGAGCAGCCTCGCAACTCGCGTTACACGAGGTCGATTTTGACCGCTACCACTATAACGCGTTACACGGGGTCGATTCTGACCGCTACCACTATAACCCCTGGGAAACTCCGCCCACCCATCTCCACAGCGTCCGGGCTAGTCCGGGGGATTTGAACTCATGACCTTCAGTACGGAGCCTACCTTTCTAAGGAACTTCACCACATTGTGATTACCAACTCGCCTACCCCCGTGGGGCTGATGATGCTTAGTTACTTAATCTTTATAAAGTGTTTTTTTTTAAGTTTTCCATATAGATTAATCTAAATTCTCTATTTTCCATCTCTTTTAATGGAAGAATTGGATTTTTTGGAAATAGGACTCTGACATTGTCTTTACTTGTATTAATTTCTTGATTTCTACTACTACAACTTCGAATATTTATCTATGCAAATAATACTTTCATACTAACACAATATGTACATTGCTACTATGAATTTCCATTATTTCTGAATTTGAGACAAAATTTATATTATATTCAACTTTTCTTCTTTTTCCAGTGTCAACACATAATTATTATTTTTTTCCATAATGGTTGAGTTAACACATAATCAATGTTTTTCTAATATTTTCTCTCTAATGGTTGAGTTTACAAATTCTTACCGGAGAGAAAATATCTATGTTATCATTTTTTTTGTTTTTCTCTGTATTTTTTTTTTTTCAGATGATGAAGAGTAATTACAATTTATTTGGAATCTTACGTGAAGAAAGCGAGCTCTGCAATCAATGAACTGCACCTAGGGTTTGAAAAGTTGCTAAACCCTGACAATTCTGGAGGCGTTGCCTGGAACAAACGACAACAGATAGAAAGAGGAGACATGCAAGCCTCAGCCGGGGGGAGAGAGGGGGGGGGGGAGATCCCCTCCTACTAGAATGTAACAACCAGTGAATCAAGCGGGAAAGCCAGAAACCAACCAAGCTCCCCTGAAGCCGCAGGCCCTAACACTGGTCCTGTCCTCGAAGCTCGGTGGCAAGCAAGAACTAGAGGACACTGTTTTCCATGCGCAACAAAGAAACCTAGATTTGTAATACCCCTGAACAAACTGGAGAAATATTGCAGTTATATGAAGGATCATGCGATGATATGCAAATTCATCGGCGTCTGGCCGACGGAGAAGGACCTGATAAAGTGGATCCAACAGAAATGGTAGCCAAAAGGCCATGTAGAACTCAAGCTGGGAGCCAGAGGATTCTTCACGGTAATATTCTCAAACCTGCAAGATAAGGAAAGAGTCTTTGAAAATGGTCCATATTTTCATTACAATGCAGGACTGTTCATGAGATATTGGGAGGAATGTTATAACCCAGATAAGGAGCAATTTTTGGCAGCCCTTATTTGGGTTCGACTCTTTGGTCTCCCAATGGATTTCTGGGACCTAGAAATACTGGAAGGAATAGGTAATTCAATAGGAAGATTTGTCAAAATAGCAGAAACCACATGTAGGGGCCGATACACTTCATATGCTAGGATCTGTGTGTATATGAATATTTCGGAGCCCATCCCTGAATCGATAGAACTAGAATATCAAGACGAAATATGGCAACAGACCTTGGATTATGAGCATATCCCATTTCGATGTTGTCAATGTCATGAGTATGGCCACTTATTCAAAGAATGCCCATTAAACTAGGAAGACCAGCCAGATCTAAAGGAGCAACAGAAGAACCCCCCACAAGAGGCAAACAAGGGGTTCAAAGAGGTCATGCATAAGAAGAATACCTCGAGAGTGCAACAAAATCCAGGAAACTATAACCAAAAGCAAAAGGCCAATAAGAATAGATATGAGGTGTTGCAAGAAGAAGAAGAAACAGAAAATGAGACAGAAACAATGGAGAATCAGGACAAATAAAATGAGAGCAGTCATGTTAAATCAAAGACCACCCCAAAGAGAAAAGCCCAAATAGATTTGACAAAAAAAGAAGAGCAGGAACCAATAGATCTCACCGCAATGGAAGTCGACGCAGTAAGGGAGGAGTTGAGTACGAAAGAGGAAGTTTTGAAAAGACTATTAAACGAGTGGAGGCATCTAAACAAAATATTCACTCTACAGGATCAAAAGAAAATGTATAAGGAAACCTTCCAACAGTACAAGGTTAACCAAGGACAGAGATAAGTTGAAATCGTAAAGCAGCTTGGCATGCAACAAGAAAAATCTTAGGACCATCATAGCAAAAGTAAAGGAGGAAATAAAAGAGGGAGAAGAAATCTACAGGAGTCAATTCAAATAATGGGAGAGATGCTGGTGAACACGGGAAGGGTAGTACCGCTCTCAGCGGTATTCCAACAACTTAATAAAGTTAACCAATGATAGTGATCTCATGGAACATAATGGGCCTTAACAACCACAGAAAACAAAGGTACCTACAAGATCGTTTGAAAAAGGAAAAGCCTCAAATAGTTCTCCTACAAGAAACAAAGGTAACAGGAGAAAAATTAGAGGAGATCCTATGGAAAATGAAACCGAGATACGAAGTAGTAGCACTAGATGCAAAAGGAAGCGCAGGGGGAATCACCATACTATGGAATCCTACAGAGGTAATGGTAGATTATTGGATAGGAATGCCGCGAATCCTGACTGGACGTTTTCGCAATATAGGGACCAAAGAATGGATCATCATCTCAACAGTGTATGGGCCTCATACTCCTGGAGAAAAGGAAAACTTTATACAGAGCATTAGGAAACTAAGCCAAATGCATTCAGAAAAACTATGGTTAATAGCAGGGGATTTCAATCTGATAACCTCACTGGAGGAAAAAAAAGAGGGATAAGAAGGGAAGAACCAGAAATGGAGCAGTTCAGGGACATGCAAGAAGAGCTACATCTAGTAGATATTCCCACCAACAATGGAACTTATACCTGGAACAACCGAAGAGGAGGAACCCGCCAAATAGCATCAAGGTTAGATCAGTTCTTGGCAATGGAGAATTTAATAAGTAGGGATGTATATTATGAAGCGCCAATCTTGCCATGCATGGGATCTGACCACTGGCCAATTAGGCTGGAAGTAGACATGAAACAAGGGTAGAACAAGAGGCCATTCTAGTTTGAAGCCTTCTGGCTTCGTGACCCTGCCTTCTTAGAAAAAATGAAGGAATGGTGGAGATCAAGTACAGAACAAGGGAGGAATAAAATGCATACATTCCAGCTATGCCTGAAAGAACTCAAGGGAAAAATAAAGAAATGGAATAAAGAAGAATTTGGCAATATTCAGCAAGATCAAGAACTGCTACAGGCTAGGATGCAAAGAGTGCAACAACAGATGATAACAAAGGGCTGCTCGGAATCCCTAGTGGAGGAAGAAGGAAAACTACTGACTAGGATTGAGGAAAGGAGGAAGAAAGAAGAGATCTTGTGGAAACAAAAATTGAGAGTCCAGTGGCTCTGGGAGGGAGAAAGGAACACTAGATTCTTCCACAAAGCAATGATTCAACATAGACAGTATAACAGAATATTCTCATTACTAGACCAGGGAGGAAACCGACTAGTGCAAAATGATGAGATGGAAAATTTTTTGGTGAATCATTTCCAAAATATTATGATAGAACCGAATCTTGACAAGGCAGAATCAATAAACAAGATAACTAGGCATATCCCCCAGTTGGTTAGCAGGGACCAGAACTTATCACTAATGAGGGCTATTACCTTGGAAGAAATGGAGGAGGTAGTCAAAGGACTAGCAAAGAATAAAGCGTCAGGTCCGGATGGCTTCACGATAGAATTTTTTCAGGCAACATGGCCGATTCTAGGAAAAGACATCCTGGAAGTAGTGGAAGAGTCCAGAAGAACAAAAAAGGTACATCCTGCCCTAAACTCAACTTTTATAGCTCTTATTCCAAAATCTGATCACTCTGAAGAGCCCCAGGGGTTTAGACCTATAGCATTATGCAATGTAATTTATAAAATCCTCTCAACCATAATGGTAAATCGACTCAAACCGATCCTCCCAGGAGTAAACTGGTTTTGTCAAAGGAAGGAAAATTTTGGACGGTATAGTTATTTCTCAAGAGGCAATCCACTCCCTTAAGAACCTCAAAGCCAAAGGAATGATGATCAAGCTAGACTTGTCGAAAGCATACGATCATTTAAGCTGGACCTACCTTCAAAGTATCCTAAAAGCCTTTGGCTTTGACCCCTGATGGATAAATTGGATCTCTTCCTTCATATCGACCCTTGTGTTCTCTATCCTTCTGAATGGAGCACCATCCGAGGCCTTCAATGCAACAAGAGGGCTAAGACAAGGAGACCCGATCTCCCCCTTTTTGTTCATTTTAGTAGCTGAAGGGCTAGGAAGATATGTCAAAGAAAAGGTGCAAGTAGGACAATTTAAAGGTCTGTGCATGTGGGGAAATGACCTTCCTTTAACTCATCAACAATTTGTTGATGACATCATGATGTTTTGTCAAGCTACTCTCAAGGAAGCAAGGTCCCTCTTGGCCATATTGCAAGATTTCATGAATGCCTCAGGAACTCAGATCAACAAAGATAAGTCTGATATCTTTTTCTTTAACACAATAGCTCAATCTCAAGCCTTCCTGGCAAGAATAATGGGCTTTCGAATAGGAACCCTACCATTTGGGGATTCTGTTAAGTCTTAACCCACTCAGAGTGGCAAACTGGAAGGTTCTTTTAGACAAGATTCAAGTTCGCCTTCAAAACTGGACCTTTCAGGCACTTAACATGGCTAGTAGAGTCATCCTGCTAAAGGCGGTGTTACAATCAATTCCTATATACCAGCTCTCAAGCTTAGTAGTACCCAAAATTGTTTGTAATGATATGACAAATATCTTCAAGAAATTTCTGTGGCAAGGTACACAAACAACAAAGAAATGGGCTCTACTATCATGGAACTCACTAACTAAGCCAAGAAAAGCTGGGGGGTTGGGCCTTTGCGACCTGTACAATATGAATCGGGTTATGGGAGCCAAGCTATGATGGAGAGGGATACAGGGAGGAACAGACTTATGGAAAGAAATCTAGGGAAGAAAATATGGGATGCCTAGGATGACAGAAGGAAAATTGAGAACCTAGGAAAATAGAAAGGGATCGGCTATATGGAACTTAGGAGCAAAAAATAAAGAATTGATAAGAAACCATAGCTTCAGGGAGATCAAGGGAGGAGATAAGGCAAGGTTCTGGCAAGATGCCTGGAAGCAGAGGGAAAAAATATTCAGCAGGCAGGACCTAGTGGAAATATTCTTAAACACAAATCGCCCAACAAATCAGATGGTGAAAAACTTCTGGGAAGCATTGATAGGAGTAATATGGAGAAAATGGAAGAGGAGACAACATTGGCCAAATGCACCAGATTCTCTCCAATGGGCAGCCTACGATAAAGAGGTGGACTCCAGAAGAATAGCGATAACGGAAGGAACATATATTATAAGGTGGGGATATAGAATCAAAGGAATGTTTACTATTCAAGAAGGATACTACCTGAAAGCAGATCATCAACAACAACAAGGGTTACCCATATGGGAACGAATATGGAAGGATCAACTATGGCCGAAAGTAGCTTTCTTCCTATGGGTGGTCCTCCATGGTCGTGCCCTAACATGGGACCAATTACAGATAAGAGGGATGCAGGGACCATCGGTTTGCTGCACATGTGAAGGACAAATGGAAATGATGGAACATCTACTGAATGCCTGCAGATATAGCAATTCCCTATGGCAGAATCATGAAATTCTCTTTGGACATACGGACAAGGATTACTCAAGCACAAAAACAACAATGGAAAAATGGAGAAATAAAATCTACCAGAGCCCCATCCTAAACTGAGCCTGGAACATCTCCTTAGGATTTCTCCTATGGGCGGTGTGGAAAGAGAGAAATCAGAGAATCTTTAAAGATGAAAAAAATACAACAATGGAGGTGTGGAAGCTGATAGTACAGAATATCTGTGAAACTATTCTGGCTGAGAAATGGCACCCAGAAGACTGGGAAACAACACCACAGGAGAGCTGAATAATGGAAATGATAAATCTGAATCTGTGAATGCTGATGCCTAACTCCTGGAAGCTGAAACCTACACCCCGGAAATCCCTAGCTTACTTTGAGTTTCCTCTGGAGGATTTCATAAAACTAAACTTTGATGGTGCAACCAAAGGAAATCTGAGAGAAGCAGGCCTAGGAGGAGTGTTCAGAGACCACCAGGGCCAAACAATCTGGCTGTTTGCAATGGACTATGGAATAGTGAGCAACAACGAAGCAGAACTCAATGCGCTCAAACAGGGATTAGAAATTGCTTGAAGGGAAAATTTTCAGAAGATGGTGGTGGAAGGGGATTCCACATTGGTGATTGACACAATGAAAAACTCCAGCAGGGAACCCAATGGGAAAAAATAAGCAAGAGCTGGAGAACAATGAGACTAGTTCAAGAAATAGGAATACTGGTACAAGGGATAGAATACCTCATCCCGACACATGTCTGCTGATTGGGGAACGTGGCAACGGATTTCTTAGCAAACTAGGGATGTGGCAAACTGGGAAGCAACCTGGACATCCGTAGTGACAAGATAAATCAAACAGAAGGAATGAACAGTCTTAAGAAAATTTTGGGAAAAGAGAAGGAAGCAGGACAAAACCCTCGATCGGGGTACGTAGATAGTCAAGCTGGACGAATTAAGTTCAGGACAGTCAGATTATGGTTAGGGAAACTGGATTATAGTCAGGGTAGAAGGATTATAATCAAGGCAGCCGGAAAAATTATGGTCATGAGAGGGGGCATAACGAAGAAGGTAATTGGGTAGCCCATTCGAGGATGCCACACGAAGGAAGGGGTAGAGCACAGAGAAAGGAGGCAAGTGGAGGACGCCTCAGGAATGAAAATGGGTAGGTGGGTGAGCAACCGAGAAAGAAAGGTGGCAAGAGAGTTGGGGGAATGCATGCAAAGTGCAGAAGGAGAACGAGCGACAGACGCTACGAATGGAGGTCGAGAGGAGAGCAAGAGAAGGGTCATCTGTTGGCATCTAAACTCTGCTCGGAGAAACTTGGAGAGAAACTGGTATGTAAACCAAGCTCCCCTTAGTGTAGATTTGGTAACAATGTTGCGAAATTGGAGGAGAGTCTGGCAAACAAGGAGAGAGGTGTCGAAAGTAATAGGAAAATGTTGGTCCTATCTTGAGAAGATAATGTCTGGTTTCTTAATTGTGGAAAGAAATGAAAAAATTCGTGAATTTGAGTTCAATTGTCTGTTGATAATATCTGGGTATGAATTGACTGTATTCTATGAAGGGCGGGGGGGAATGGGACCTGTGAAGGGTTTGGAGGGAAGCTAGAACCCACGGGAAAGAATCTGATATCTGTCTTAGTGAAATGCTGTAGGCAGGGGTCGAGAAAAGGCTATGACTCCTTTGTCAGCCTTTGGGGGTCCAGTCGCCTCCAGAAATAGTGGGGGGGGAGAGGGGTGAATGGGAAATGGAAGATAGGCCTTGTTAGGCTAGTCTGGCTTCTGGGGGGATGCCTAAACCAACGGGGAAGTAAAGAGGTTCAGGGGATTAGGAAGGGGAGAAATCCAGTCTAGTGGGGCTTTGCATGGCTGGGGGGGAATCTATTCTCTATAACCCTGTGTAGTGATGGACTACAATGGAATACTAAATCTAGAAAAGCCAAGAAGGGGGGGGGGGGGGGGTTGGGGGCAATGCATAGTAAATTGAGAGGGTCTACCTTGGTGGCGGATTTGGAGCCAAAACCCTGCCTTCCTGAAGTCGGAATTCCAATTCCTTGCCAGCTAGATCACAAGAGCAGTGGGGGACCTCTTTGGGGACCCTAGGTGATGGGTATCAAGGGGGATAGAGCTGAGGAGAGAAGCGATAACTGGTTGGCTGCGAACTAGGGGCAATTAGGTTGCCAAGAAGAAAACTAGAAGTTTTAATGATGCAAAGCAGAATAATAAGGAATGGCAGAATGTTCTGAAAAAAATTAGGATTGGTTTTAATGAATGTACTTATGTTAACATTACAAGTAGTATTAATTTCTATACTCTTTAGTCTCTAGAGTTCCGTCACTAGGGCAGGTAAGAATGCATGAGGGGTGGGGACTGAAGAAATTGTTGAAGGAAAAGATGGTGAAAGAAAAAAAGAAACAAGAAAGAAAAGGAGGTCAACGAGAAGGTAAGCAGGCAAAGCAGAAAATGAAGGGACCGAAGGCATCAGCGAGCAAAAACATAGAGAAAAAGGGGAAGAAAAATGAGCGAGGAAAGCATGTAGAATTTAATGCATGCTTACCATGCAGGCACCCCAGCACAAGTAAAAGTCATAATAGCAACGTGGGAAGCAGAGTTAAATGCCAACGTGGCAAATGAAGAACTCCCAATGGAAGACTGGGAGCCACTACTTAACGACCCAGGCCATACTAGAGGCCACCAAACTCTGTTCAGGCAGACCATACAACAGTACTGGGTAATGAAAAATCTATTAGCCAGGGCAATGATAACATATAGGGACAGAGAAGAACTAGAGCAAGACAAGCACGAGGAACCAAGTTTAAGAGACATCTAGAAGGAAATCCAGATGGTGCAAGTTCAACTATATCACCAGAACCTTCGTTTTGGAAGAATGGAGAAGAAGATCCAAACCTTGTTGCAGAACGAAGTGCCTGAGTCAAGTGCTAAGGACCCGGCTCCAATTGAATCATCTGATGAGAAAGTTAATTTTTGTTACTGTGTCGGATAGCATTTATTTTACAAGTCAAAACATTAAGTATATAGAAGATATAGTTGCAAACTTAGCATGGAGAATAAGGATCAAACTGTTTACATTTTGAAGAGCTTTTGATGTTGATTGGTGGCCAACACACCTGATTTCCTTCACGAAAGTTGAGGCTACCAAACATATTTTGTTACCTACTTATAGATAATTAATAGAAAAGGGAAGTACTACTAAACTTACACAAACAAAACAAAAAACAAAAAAACAAACAAACAAACATTCTATTTAGATAATATTTTCCATTCACATTAGACATCAAAATTTATAATTATAAATTTTAAAATCCCAAGTCCACCTATTTTTTTTCAATGCGGGAGGCCATTTGTTTCGGTGATGCTCTTCACGCTTCGGCGATATGTCTATCTGCTGGCTTCGGCCACATATGTTGTATGTTGATGATGCTCTTCTCGCTTCGGCGATATGTATATCTGCTGGCTTCGGCCACATATGTTGTATGTTGATTCTTCAGCGGAGATCTCTCCCCCACTTAAAAAATAGTATATACACATTTCGAAAGCAAATCAAATTAAATCTATAAACGGTTAATAACAAGACAAATTGAATCTATAAACTCTCAGTGGCAAATATCATATATAATAGCAAATAACATATATAATTGAACCCAAATAACAAAAATACTTTGACCGCTATACTTTGACCAATTAAAATAACCTTTATGAGTAAACCCATCGTTTTATAGGTTATACTTCACTGGAATGCCTTTCAATCCGCAGAAAACCGGCGCCCCATCTATGAAAAGATCGGGGAATTATGCATATTTGCTTCTCTTAGTTGATTAAATGTTGTATAGAGTAGTTTTTTTTTTCAATTTATTTTTATTTTTCCATTGCGGGCGGGCCCTGTTTTCCTGTTGTGCAGTAATTGCTCTCTTTTTGTTCTCTGTTTGTTTTAATTAAACGGCTACTCTCTTTTATTTACATGCGGAACCTGTGGGATCCACTCTATCCTCAACAAAAGGCAACACTAAACTTTGATCAGGTTAATATTTGATTTACTGAATTGGTTAAAATTTAATATAAATATATTTTTCGTTGAATATACATGTCGTACGTTCAAAGTGATCCTGTTAGTGCAACTGTTCGTACTCAACGTAGTGATATTCTTATTGGACGCACAATGGATGAATCAATTGAGTTGTGAGTGAATACAACTTGCACTCCCGTAGCAGCCAAAGACAAATTCATTTCACAGCATTCGTGTAATTTTTTTCTTCTAAATTTACAATTTTTTTTAAACATAAAATGAATATACAATTATTAATCAAATGTTAAAGACATTGATAATTTTCCCAAACAATGGAGTACCAATAATGGCATCCATTTGGATGAATCATTTTTTCTTTGATTTTAAGTGCAATTTCGTTTAAGGGAATTTTGGCAAGCCATATTAATTAATTAGGAGTGTTTAGAGGACAGGTTTGTCACAGAAAAAATCGATTCCAAGAGTGAGAGAGAGTGTTGGCCTCGTTTATCGACAACCTTGGCATCTCATTTCTTCCCGTCTGATTAGTAAAGTTTTACAAATATGGCTCTCTGAAAAAAAAAAAAGTTTTACAAATATGGCACAATTTTGTATAATTTTATTTTAGCATAGGTTGATAAATTACAGTTTGGCTCATTTTTACGTTAAACTTCAACCGGAGTTCATGGAATATAAAGAATGGGCAGGATTTCTGTGGATTTGAATATTTTACTTCTGTTTAGTGGATTAATTTTTTTTAATTTGTGGTTCAGAGTTGTTTATGGTGGATTTTTTTTAATGTAATTTTATTTTTGTTGTTATGTTGGTTTATTTTTGGTAGTAATTACTCTTTCTTGTTTGTATGAATGAATGAATGAGATTTTAATGTCTATGAGACTAAAAATCGTTTATGAGACTATCAATTTCCAAATGGCATCACATTCCAAAATGAAATATTTTTCTAATTCCCCTATTCTAGAAGTGAAAAAAATACACACCCGTTCTTCCCAAGGTTCTATAGGTCTCTTTCACCATCCCGTTTCACACCGAAGTTGATACAAGTTAGTTCTTTATTGAGCAATAACAATCTTTGCTCTCCAAGGATAGTTATCTCTGTTAATTGTGAAGCCAAATTCACGCAGGATTCTAGATCCTTCTAGATCAGATCTTTCTAGATCTCCAGGATTCTAGATCTTTCTACATCGCCATTAGTTTCTAGATCATTCTAGATCTCCATCTGAATCACAGACAGGAATCTAGATCCTTCTTTTTCCTCTATAAATTTGTAATTTCTCTGGCTAAGGAAAGCAAGCCAAGGCCCAAGCCTGTTATGTAATGCTATGTGATTTATGTTCTCCAGTGATTGTTTTATCTATTCCGCTGTTTCTGACTGAGTAATCTTGTTGTTTCTCCATTTGTTTGTCTCTGAGTATAAATCTGCAGTGTGTTATGTATGCTCTGATCTAACAAGTGGTATCAGAGCCAGAGGTCTCGAGTTCGAAACACACTAGGCTCGCGTTGGGGGGGGGGAGATTGTTGGCTCCCTGTTAATGGCGGTGTAGAAGGTCAACGTTCCCCGTGTGTTTCGTCGCATATGCTTAAATCTAGTGATGTGTCTGTTTACTAAAACATGAAGATCACCGACACCATATGTAGGCTCTCAACTAGGGCTCAAACCCCTCTATAGGGGAAAACCCAGCCAAACTCTTCCACTAGTAAATCAAATTGAGATAGACCAAGACTTTAGACCAAAAACACCTTCCTCCTCCACTAAGTTAGCCTTCCAAGATGATTCAAAAAATTTCGGCATTCCACTCTTGTTCAGCAGCTACAACCCAACAACAATCTGGCACTTCGAACCCTAGTAACTTGAGAATTTAGGTCCTTGAGCTTCAATACTTCAACTTGTCCTGCAACTTCGATTTCCAGCAATTATATGCGAATTCCCGTAATCATGAATTCCTGCAATCATACGCAAATTCCTGTAATGGCAAATTCCTGCAATCACACCCAAATTCCTATAGTGGTGAATTCCTGTAATCACACCCAAGTTCATGTAATCGTGAATTCCTGTAATCACACGTGAATTTCTGTAATCGCGCCTAAATTCTTGTAGTCGAGAATTCTTGTAATCACACCCGAATTCTTGTAGTCAGACTTGAGTGTCTTTTCCTCCAAATGAGGTTGAATTATTTCCTTTATATAGTAGATTATGCCCCTCAATTAGGCTGACTTGTCCAGGTTGAGGCCGACTTGCTAGAGGAGGCACAGATGACCTATTTTACATAAAAGTAAATTTATCTCTTAATAGATGAAGCCCAAGAAGGGCCTTTTACATTATGACAAAGATAATGACACTTGACATAAACCCTAGAAGCCTACAATGGAGGTTTTGACCTATAAAAACTTGACCCAAGCATGAAACCCATGCTTTAATAAGTCAATTTCTCTTTAATAATTATATTTCTTTTTTCTTCCTTTTGACATATACATTATATTATGATTCAAACGCAATTATGAATACCAATACTAGTTACATTTTCAACACTCCCTCTTAACTAGGGAGGTATTCATAATTACATATATACAAAGGTACATGGAAAATCTCAAAATGATATGCTTTATGAAGAGTCAATACACACGTGGTGCTACATATTAGATACCTTAACATGGTACTCTAATCGGGTTGGACTAAGGTTAACTCAAGATTTAGCCACTCTGCGTACCATCGGGCATTTAAGCTCTATCACCAACTTAGGGATCTAGGTGTGTATCCAAAGTCAGAGCTCCATGACCAACACAACCCTCCCTACTTCGGGATCTAGACATCAACACATAGGCTAGCAAGATATCCTCCCAAGAATCTTGCCATAAGATGCTTCCATCTCTCCTTATAAACTAAATCATATATATATCCACCACTCCAAGTATGCTTCAAATGTTCAATCTTTATACAGAGAGATCTTGCACAATCACAACCCCAATCAGTAATAACATTTAAATGTATATATACAAGTAAACAAAAACCTTCAGGGTTCTCAATCATCCTGATGCTACTCAAATAATTATGAATTACAAGTTTTCGAAAGCTTGCTTGTGTAATATCCCTTCTCAATAAATTTTTCCCAAGGAGGGAATTACCAATTTTGAGGCTAGTAAATTTTTTTACACCAACTTAGGAAATGTGGGTCGAATTATTTTGTTGGTGGTTTAAGGGGGCCACACCCACATGAAATACACACCCCATGAAACAGAAATTGAATGGGCCAAGGGAAAATCAAATTGCTTGGATGGAGGGATCCACATGGGGAAGAAGACAACTAGTATAAGTAAAAGGAAGGGAGCAACTATTGGAACCTTTTAACATCTTCTCATTTACCTTTGTTGCTCAAGTTGTTTAGTTGGGTTACAACTGTTTTTGAGAACAATAGTTTTCCAGGGAGAAGACTCAACCTTTTCTTCGGTGGACCTTGACTGCCACCTTACGAAGGCATCTCAAATCTTAGTGGAAGGATTGTGGGGAGGTCATGGCACTTCTAGCTATTCATTCTTCAACCAGTTCATTCTCCAGAGGGGAGGTATAAGCCAAATCGTTCTAGCTAGTAGAGCGAGTTCCTAATTAGTTTCCAGCACAACATGAATAAAATGGCACAAATCCTTATTGTTGCTACATGGGTTTTTGACTTGTGCATGCTTGTGTAAATTTTCAGAATTTTTGGTGCGTATTTGTGAGTTGTAACTAGTGCATTTCTTTGGTATTTCACTTAATATTTTCGTTAGGAATATTAGAGTGGTATCAGAGCATGTTCTTGGCCAGTTGTGGGCTCAAGAGCAGGTGATGACAAGACCATTTGGTGGAGCAGTATATCGACATAGAGGCAAAGGAAAAGGTATAGGAAGGGATCGAGGTAGAGAGGGGGAGCCTGACCCATTCTATGATATGGAGGTGGAAAACATCAGGGGTCACATGGACAATCAAGAGGACAATGAGCAACCCAGACAAGGGGGCCAAAACCAAATTTTAGAAGAGTTGTTGAGGACCAACCAATAGATGTTGAGGCAAGGACAACTCATGATGGACATGATGCAGCAGGTGATAGGCTTGCAGGTGAATGGGAGACTAGAGGGAGAGCACCAAGGTGATGGGGATTCCAGACCCAGGGGAGGCAGTCATACCTATCATGTCCCACACACCCCTCTGCGTGGCCAAGAAGGTTGTCCCACCATGCCTCATTTCGTGGACGAGCCTGAGCCTAAGAGGGAGACAAACCTAGTTGTGGATTTAGTCCACTCAGTTGCATCAAGCATTGATGAGTACGAGGGGATGGATGCCACGATTAAGAGGGTGATGTCCTTTGGGGAGTACATACACCTCAAGGAGAGACATAACATTGGGGCCATAATGCACTATAGAGGGGGACAATCTATCTAGGAGGTATAAAATATTGCGGGGAAAATTACACTCCCTAACTTTGATGGGTCGGATAAGAGTTCAACTAGGGCATGGGTTAAGAAGCTAGACACATACATTCACCTAAATCCCATGCATGAGACTAATGTTATCATGTTTTCTACCTTACACTTGGAGGGTGATGCACAGGAGTGGTGGTACCATGGGTTGATTATGTTGGCGCATATCCACATGACTTCTTACATTGAGTTCACCTAGAGGCTGATTGAGAGGTTCGATAGGAATGACCTTGAGCTACACTTCAGGGAGTTGGCCCATCTAAGGAAGAGTAGCAGCGCAAAGGCCTATATTTCAGAGTTTCAGAGGTTGGCCATGATATCCACTGACATTTCAGAGGTCTGGTTGATCATGTTGTTTGTGGAGGGGCTTGTTGAGCCATTAAAAGGTTGGGTGAGGGCCTAGAAGCCCACATCAATGATGGACACTATCTCTAGGAGTCAGGATACGATTGACATAGTCTCTAAGACCCGGACCTTAGTTCCCACCAAACCTATTTCCCCACAGGGAAACTGGGACACTTGAACACCTCAGAGGGATGAAGGACGTTGTCATTTGGACGAGGAGACCAGAAGGGACCTCAGGAGGAGGAAGCTATGATTCACATGCCAGGAGCCTTGGGAACTTGGGCATAGATGCACCAAGGGTAGTCCCACTACATTGAGGGTTACTCAGATAGCGAGCTGGATGAGGAGGTTGACCTAGGCATAGATCAGGAATATGAGAGGGCATCGTCATTAGGGATAGCACCACCACTACAAACCCATATACAAGGATCGTTTGGTTCATCAGGGGGAGTTTTTTCTTTGCTTCAAGGAGTTCCAAAGTACTTGACACTCAAGATCAAAGGGACTATGGAGGGGCAAAGAGTGTCAGTTCTAGTAGATAGTGGGACCACCAACAATTTTATCGATGTGTGGATGATGGAGAGGAGGGGAATTCACATAGAGACATTTGAGGGGTTCTCAGTGTTGGTGCTAGGATACCGGATGATGCATTGCACGAAGTATGGTATGGTATCCCTTTCTCCTGTTTTCATTTTCTTCACGAAACCAATGCAATTCTCTCTTTTGGATTTTTTTTGTAGTGATTACTTTATTTTTCTTATACCTAAGGGGTCCAATCCAGTGCAATCCTATTTGTACATTAATATAATGGAAAATTCTGTGGGAGAAAGTTATACCTGTGAAAAATGGAGAGGTGGTTGGCCTTTTTCGGCTGATGTGACTCCCTCACTGGCGCTCATCCACCCTCTAGCGTTTAACAGAGTCCCCGGCCGTTTGTGGCCCCTCCTCCTCCCGTTTTTGGCCCTACCCTCCAAGGCTTGTGCATTGATGCCTACACCATCTTCCACCCTGTATTAACTACAAAAAGAAATTCAAAACTCAATGTCTTACTCCATTTCACGCAACTTACTCCATAAGGGATCCCCTGCCTGCAACAAGAGTTGAAAACAAAGCGTTCTTCCCTGCAACTGGTTCTTCCTTTGTTCTTCCCTACCACCAGTTCTTCTGAGAAAAGGTTCCCTGCCATCAACCGAAGAGGAGGAAGTCGGAGGTACAAAAACACACATAAATCTCAAATTTTCTAGTCAAATAAATCCATATGAAATTTATGTAGAATGGGCTATAATTTCCTAATTTTCGAGTGGAAATAATCTCGTTCATAGCTCTAATATTGTAATTATATGCTTTAGAAATCACATAAATGTTATCAAGTAGTACAAACATATCGATTTAAAGTCCATTCTATCCATTTTTCATTCAATGCGTTATGTTTATAATTTCATAATTTCCTAGTGGAAAGAATCTCATTCATACGTATGTTCAAACTTTTCACAACATGCATTAATGGATTTATTTGTAAACTCCTCTCCATAGGTCGTTAGGCATCAACTTATCTAAACTCTAGCAATGGAAGTCGTTGGATTGGATCCTTGTGTTTCCTCCCTTGTCTTTACGATTTACCTCAATGTGCCTCCTATAACCTGCACCTCCTTCTATAATGTTTAGGGTTTAGGGAAATTCCACATAGTATGGTAACTCCTTTATAAACAAAAATTATTAAGCCTTGAGTTGTAGAATCCTCTGCATTTAATCCCGATGATTAAGATTATGAATGCATTTAATCCAGTGCACTTAAGGCAATCGTACTCTATTATGCCAAATTAATCTTCAAGAGATGGCATGGCATTGGCCTATTAGAGGGAAAATTACAAATTGTCCACAAGCTTCCTTTCATTTGGCATTGGTGTAAGAGATGCTGGCCCAGCAGACCATGTAGCATGTGTAGCAGCAGAATTGGTATTTTTCATCCATGCTGCAAGAGAACTGACAGCAACACCGGTAGGTTGGAAACGCTGAAATCAAAGGGAAATAGGAAAATGCATTACTAAATGGAAACAAGACAACAAACAAATGAAATTTGTTGAAATCAATTGCTGTAAGCATTTCAAAATGATAAATACCAGTGGTTGATTCAAACTATGTGGGATAAAAGGAGGAAAATATTATCCTTTTGGGTTTGTCCCCATAAGTGGGTTTGATGAAGGCATAAGCACTCGACACCCATTTTAAGGCATACGTGTATGATCGATAAACAAGGTTCTAATGTCAGGATTAGGTTGAGTATTTTTACAAAGTTGATGCTGCCAATTGAGACTGGAAACAAACAGGCCAAAAGGAGACAATGTAATATTAGTACCTTTGTCAAATCCATTGTTCCCATCAAACTATACAGAGAGATGCACTGTAACATAATCAACAACATAGGTCCATTTTATTCTCGGATTTATCAAACACTTACATGGATCAAACTCTTTTCAACAATGGAAATTAAAATAAGGTTGGCACCTTGAGGTTTGATTCCTTGGGATCCTTGATATATTTGATATATCTAAATTTAATCCTGATATATCTAAATTTAAAATAAACCTATACTTGATGGATATGAATTTAAAATTAACCTATATAATGAATATATATTAATTAATTTTACTATTATTAATTTCACTTTAATTTTTGTTATTACAATCTCTTCCATTTACTCTGTTGTAGAATAAGTGTATCGAACCCAACAAAAGGAACTACATCTATACGAAATACTTATTGATTTGAATTTTGTAAAGCATGTAGTGAAAATTGTACAAACCGAGAGTTGACTTGGAGCATATTCTCATGATAAAACTCTATATGATTAATTTTTATGGATGATATCTCAATCTTATGCTCATGCTCCCAAGATTCCACCTAAAGCTTGTTTGGATCTCTAAAAGGTTGAGTTGAATCCCAGCCAAAGTGCACTTCTATTCCATGTTTCAGGGTCTAAAATTCACCCTCCATTAATCTCTTCAGCATTTCCATGATTCCTACTCATGTTTATCGATGAAAACTAAGTAAAGATCAATAGTCCATTGTCAGTATTGCTTGTTCACAACAAAAATTCCAGTTGCTACCTTTAATGAGGATGGGTTTTTTTTATAGAATGCCACGCCCATCTTTCCCCAACTCCTTCAGCCCCCTTAAACCCTTCTCAATGCAAAAGTTCAAAAAATTGCAACTCAAGATTGTTACCAGAAAGAATTACAAGACTACAAAATTTATTGATGTGAAGGTTACATCTGATTCAACCACCATCCAGTGAGACACTTGGATCATAGTGCTTGTCAATTCTCTACATTTGTAACTAGTTACATGCTTGAGACACTTGGATCATAGTGCTTGTCAATTCTCTACATTTGTAACTAGTTACATGCCTTATCTTATGTTTCTCTTCTTCTCTATACTTGTGTATTCATTATGAAGGGGGTATTCCACTAATCCTACTGAGACAATCTTCCAACTTTGTTAGATTTCCATCACTCTAATATATAATTTGATTCACTGTGACAATATATCAAGCCTAATCATGCTTAAATCCGTACCATTTTGGTGTAGATTAGTTACACATAATACCATCAATGAAAATTTGTAGAGGTGTATGATTTGATTTGAGACCATTTTGGCTTTCTTCTTATGAATATTTGGAGAATTGTCCTTTGTGAATGACTGAAGGAGTTATGATTTTGTAATGTTTTCATGCGTTTTTTGGCAATATGCATTTCTTGGTTTTATAGTCTTCATAAATTTCTATTTTTTAGACCTTTTGTTGTGTTCTTAGCTTTAATAGTTTAGATATTTCCTGCAAGGTATGTTAGTGGGGTAAGGTTCTTAGTTAACTCTCACAATAAACATATATTTCTATACAAACAAAATTCTAAAAATGGAAAGCCAAACTATGAAAAATAGAGCATTTTTTGGTTTTTGCTAAGGTATATTCTTAAATGCACTATATCCTCATTTATTATTGGCACTATGATTTTATCCTCTAATTTCTAATATGATTTTATTATTATCTTATTTTCTAGCTCTTGTAAGCACAAAGAATGGTGCAAAAGTGGACTTTGTGCATTGAAGTGTCCTGTTATCCTAATCTAGGATGAGTAATTGTTCAATTTGTCCTTCATAATAGTGCAACAAATCATGTGCTCCATAGAAAGAAATAAGTGCATGGAAGGACTACAAATAACGAGGCATACTATATTGCCCTTGTTGAAGGGCTGAAAGAGGCAAAAAATATTGGTGTCAATGATATTACCGTATTCACAAATTTAGAGTTAATCTACAACCAGATGAAAGGCATATATCAAGTTCGAAAGTACAATCTCAAACCCCTTTACAAAGAAGAAAAAATATGGAGTTATCAATTTCAATCTGTTAACATAGATTACCATGAAAAAATGCAAAGAATGTCCATTCCTCTATTTTCAGGGGTTGTCAATGATGACATAGGATCATCATTTATTACACCATCATTCATTGATCAGTAGCAAGAGAGGTCCCCATTATGTAAATGGTTTTTGTTATCATTTTTGTGGGGGCTCTCATGGTATGGTTCTTTCACTAAAGAAGAACCCATTAATGTACTATTTTCCCCCAACCTGCAATGATTGGGGTCTCTTGTATTGGTGACAAGTATATGGACAAATTAATGTGATATATTCCTTGTATATGGACAAATTTAATATTTGCATGGTTTGTGACTAAATAATTGAATGTTGTTGAGATTATATATATATATATATATATATATATATATATATATATATATTATTTTTAATTTTTTTTTACCATGTTAGTGATTTGATTTTTCTAATGCATTGAGGCAATTATGTCTAGATTTAAAGTTTAAATTAGTCAAGGGGCCTAAAAATGTTAACAACATTAATGTGAAAAGGCCTATTATATACAAATATAATCACCCCTTTTCATCCTATATGATCCTATTTAGATCAAATGATTTATCATTGTTTGTTGTCCATTTCAAGAGTTGCTTGTTATATTTTGATGCCATCATGGGCATTTCATTCATAATGACAGTATAGGGTCTTACCATATATCCTTTCAGATTAATGACAGAATTTTCAAAGCCCTTGCTACGTTTGTAGATGACTTGAGCTAACTGGGGAATGTAATGCCCTGGAAGACAACAATATTAGAGAAAAATCCATTCAAGTTAATTTAGTTGTGTTATGGGATGGATCCATACATGTATTGGTAATGAAGGAAAAGTCCTCTAAACTCTACTCAAGATCAGAAAAAGCTTGAAATCTTAATTCAACAATGTCTTTATTAAAAAACTCAAGAAACCCGAACTTGCATCATTCAATGTTAAAGTAGGTCATATTAGTAGACATTTAGAACCACTATATACTCAAAATCCTTCCATCTAGGTCTAACTTTGATGCAAGATCATATCATCCATTCTTAGTGATGGCATAAAAATGAGTGTGCTTTTTGTGACAAGTTGAAAATCATTATTAAATAGTCTTTATCAAGTAGATATTTGTGGATAGTTGCTTTTTTGGTTTCCTCAGAAAACAAAAAAAACTTTGCCTCAGTGCACCAATAGACAGGAAAACAAGCAGAGTTATCTACTTAGTGGCTTAGATATTCTATAATCACAACTTTCTAGAGACCACAAATATAACTTGCACAAATCCATGAAGGCATGATGTTACAAAAGTGAAAAATGTCTTGAAACTCAAGCTATTGTGTAAAACATTGAATCAATACAACAAAATTACACTAAATAGTTGTTAATATATGAGTAAGCAGTGGAGAAAAAAAGTATGATGATAAGTACTTTGGTTTCATCATTTTCAAGCACTCCTGTAGGCATTGGAAAATGATTTTCCAACTCTTTTCTTAAGGAGATTTGCAAAGATTGGAAAAGAAAGTTGTGATTGGGTTAACATTACCAATTAAATGGATGATTGACTAACATGAAATGTAGGATATGACCTAACCCTTGCAGCTTTACAATCGGTAACCCAAACACGATACAATTATTATCTTAAGACCTTCAAAGAAATTTTCTGATTCAACAAGTGAAACTAACCTTATACTTTGGATGGAGCTGCTTGATACAGAACATAATCATAGTGTGTGAAAACATAGAACTTTACCTAACCTTGATGAAACTCCAAGTGAACTATCCCTTCAATGGTAGTATCCCCAAAGGCTTCTTGAATATCTTGATGTGGGAAATGCACAATGTTCATGAGTTTCTCCATTACCTTTGGAAATACATAAATGAATGCTAACACCTCCCAGATTGTATAATCATCCAGTTTATGTTAGGTCCCTATAACACTCATGATTCCCCCATTAGTATTGTCATTGTAGCCCTTATTGTTATTGTTGTGCCCCTATTGTCCCCATATTATTATTATTGTGCCCCATAGAAGCCCACTATTGTTATTTTTGTCCCCATATATTATTATTGTTATGTCGGATATCTTTGGAAATCTTAGTGCTATCTTATGCCCAGGTAATTCTCTACCCCAATGTGCCTCTCTTGCTGCTCGGCCGGTGCGCCTGTCACTTTCCTCCGAACTGTTTGACTTCCCACTTTCTAAAGCTCAGAGCGATTAGCAGTGGTGCCTTGGCAGTGTCGATGAATAACAGTTGTCAACTCATCCTTCTCTTCTTCCTATATTACACTATCAAAGCTTTTACTCATCGGGACTTTTGTTCTTAACAACATTAGAAAACAACAAGTTATGTTGTTCCTTGGCCCCTTTTCTTTAGCCCCTTTCAATTTTTCTCCATACGACCGAGGGTTGTGATTGGAGGCTTAGCCTTGAGGCGTTGGGGCCTTTACACTCCTGTCGAAGCCCATCTTTGCTTTGTAAAATGCTTTGCACCCAAGTTTCTTTAATTTCCACTTGACCATCCGCTAGGACAAAATCAGAGCACCTCTCATCGAAGGTTTCCAACTGGGGAAATAAATTTGGAATTGCGGCACATTAATTCTCTGATCGCTGATAACCCTTGGTGCTCAGCCCCAGCTCTGCGCCTTTAGTTCTGTGATTCCTTGCAACCGTGGTGCTAGCCCAATAATTAGAGCCCCTTTGTCGGCACTTTTTAAGTATCTAGTGTTGTAAAGTGTCGATGTACTCAACCTCTCATTATGACGTCATCACTCCACGTGGCACTTCCTGATGGGTGCCACGTGTCACCCATATATGCCCCCTTAGGACCCTCAAAACGCTAAAACTGCCTGCCACGTGTCCTTCCGTACCACCACGTTAGATGACGTCAAATGTCACTATAGATTATTGGAACCACATACATGCCGCCATGCGTCGTTATTGGAGCCAATCTTACGTCGCTGTGTTTCTGGCCAGAGGAGAGAAAAGGGCTCGCCCGCCCTTGGTTTTGTGATGAAATCCTTTGTAAATCTTTATTATAGTCCCCCGCTGGTTTTACATTATTGGCACATTACTTTTGTCGTAGCGTTTAAAAGGTTTTCACCAACAAAAATCTCGATTGCCGATGTTGCGATATTTTGATGTGCTGATTTCCTCTAAGCTCCGATGTGTGATCGCCGATATGCCTGACTACTATGGTGTGCAATCGTTGATATGTCGTGATGCTTCAGTGTGCGATCATTGATAGGCTAGGACCATAGTTTTAAAAAACGGCCGTTTCGAAACGGAAACGACCGAGTTGGTCCGTTCCATTGCCCTCCGGAGTGACTCGATACAAAAAACGGCTCGGTTGGCCGAGTCATGGCTGACTCAGCCAACTCGGCCGTTTCCTGTACTGACTCGGCCGAGTCACAAACAGTGGCCCGTAACCCACTAAAACAACGATTTAACATTATTTTAATGAAATTTTAAGGGGTTTGCTGATTGGTTTGGACTTCAAGGTGTTTTATGAATTAGCTAAATGTTATTTGGGGTCCATTTCCCCCTCCCAAACCCTATTTAACACACTCAAATGCTCTCTACTATTGATATGCTATTCAAATTTCATGGTAATGTTAAATTCTTAAAGTAAAAGTGACATTCTCCTTAATCTTCATTTTCATCCTTTTACTTAAATTTTTAACATTACCATGAAATGACTCAGGATGTTTGAGAGTGGTTTCGGCCTCATTGGATTTCATATGGAGAAAGTAGAATTTTAGATTTCATTCAAAATCCAGCAGACTTATCAGTTTTTCAAGATTTCAGGATTGGAGGATTGCAATGTTTCCATTGAATTTTGTCATGTATTAGGGTATGGAACTCGTATTTAATCAAGAGCACCAATCCCTCTATGTACCTTGATGTTAGTGACATTGGTTGTCGAACTCCTCTGGGATTCGCTCCCAAACCAGGAGCTTCTAAAAATGTCGCTCTTGCTCCCAAGTAACACAAAGAAGAGAAACCATTTGTATCAAAAACGGTTAAATGATCTAGTTTATGTCCAATACAACCTCTAGCTCAGAAGAAACCATTTTCTGAACAAAAGACCTGATTCAGATCCCATTGTGTTGGAAGACATTGATCCAACATCAGATTGGGTAGTGGAGAGTCGTCCAGCAGAGTTTGATCCTGATGAGGATCTTGATTTAGATTTAGATATCGAGGCATCAGTTGAACTTGAACACGTTGTTCAGTTGAATGCAGATCCCAATCCACCAGCCTCAGTCTCACAGCCAACAAGGACTCCAGTTGTAGGTGCTTTCTCTGCTCAGCCACGATAGAAGCACAGCCGCATATCTACTCTATCTCAGCTTGCATCTGCTGCAGTTGCACAGCCTGCTAGTGGTACCACTTCTACAGCTGCAGTTGGAGATGATGATGATGATGAGGAGCCATGGGGCCCCCTGTCTGACTCTGATGATGATCCAGAGATTGATCGACATGATCTTGGCTCCTCTGGCAGTAGCTACTAGCCAGTAGCTGTAGTACTAGTACTGGAGTTTGGTCACAGGTTACTTTTGTTGTAGAGGCCATTTCTAGCCTCCTTGGTTATGTGTTTTTTGTTTTGAGTCTTTGATCATGTATGAAAGTTGACTATGTATTGCCATTTGGTACCATTTTGATATAATGGATTGGTTCATGAGCCTACTTTGATCATATGTTGTCTTCCATCTATATTATAATGCTATGTGTTTGGAAACATGAATGAAAATCTTTAAAATTATGTTTAAAATCTTTAAAATTATGTTTTTTTATAAAAAAAATAAATATTTAACGTATTTTTTACAACGACCGAGTCATTGAAATCGAGCCAGCCGAGTCATTACCGTTTCCGAGTCGGAGTCGGTGTAGATCCTCAACCGAGTCAAAGTCGGAGTCAGAGTTTTAAAACTATGGCTAGGACCTCCGATATCGGGCCTCTGATATTGCGATCCCCGATCTCTCTAATGCTCTGTTTGTTGCGATTGTCGATTTCCGATGTCATTGGATCTTCGATATCGAACCTCTGATATTCTTTCCTTCTTGAGGCTTTAATCTTTGAAACTTCATAAGCCCACACCTTTTGATCTAGGAGTCCATTTTGGGACTTCCACGTGTCGTTCAAAAGCTTGTCCAGAGCAATTTCGAATGGAGAGGGTCTGATTTGCGCTTTGAGTCCTTTTAAAACTTGGAAGATGCCTGCAAAATTCTCTTCTCTTTTGCACTCTTTTGACAGATGGAAACACATTTCCTGGTAGGTGGCAACATTTACTCCAACTGGGGGCGATGCCTTGTTTGCAGGGTGTTGAGAAAATTCATATGCTTCCATTTGTAGCTTAGCGGAACTAATCATATGATTCTACATGTCCCTTGAAAGAAAGAGAAAAGGGCTCGTCAACCTTTGGTTTTGCGATGAAATCCTTTGTTAATCTTTATCGTTGCTCCCCGTCAGTCTTTAACGTTATCAGAACTTCATGCATATTGGAGAGGCAACGTGTATCAACATATTAGGAGATTGGCATATCGTAATAACGGCGAGAAACTATTTCAAAGTATTGGCAACTAATGTATTCAGGGTTTTTTTAATGTGTATCAAAACAAAAAAACCCGAATAATGCACTACCTTCAATATGCAGGAGCGGAGACAATCTTGTGGAATGTGGGCCTTTTACTCTGACACTTGATTACGATATGTTTTATGCCCCAGGAACTATATAATGTACATCTCCATCTCTCTCTCTCCCTAAGTCACAGGACACGTCCTCCAAGGTCCCGTGTCCCGTATTTTACGTGTCGGACACGAAAACGGCCCTAAAACATGTCGAAAACGTTATTCATCGTGTCCTGTAAAATGTAAAACGTATTCGCCGGTTTTCGTCGTGTCCCGCATCTGGAAAACGTGTATTCTGTTGATAGAAAACGTTGCCTGCCTAAGCTAAATTTTTTTTTGAAAGAAACAAATAATTTTTGAGTGAGGCAGCTTAATGATCAAGTCTAGGCCCTAGTATTGATATGCTATTCACGGTAATGTTAAATTCTTAAAGTAAAAGTGACGTTCTCCTTAATATTCATTTTCATCCTTTTACTTAAATTTTTAACATTACCATGAAATGACTCAGGATGTTTGAGAGTGGTTCCGGCCTCATTGGATTTCATATGGAGAAAGTAGAATTTTAAATTTCATTCAAAATGCAGCAGACTTATCAATTTTTCAGGATTTCAGGATTGGGAGATTGTAATGTTTCCAGGTGACACCACCTGCCCGGGCTACCCCTACCACCAGTAGAGGACGTGGTCTACCTCCTATAGCTCCTACTTCTAGTTCTTCAGCTTCTAGAGCATAGCAAACTCCACTGCCAACTCCACCAGCACCAGCATCTACATCTAGAGGGAAAAGGAAAGTTATGGCATTTTCTCGCAAGAGGGGCAGAGGAAATCAATAGGATTAGACTTTAGTTATTTTCTTCATTTTATTGTATATGACATTATGACATGATGAGATACATTATTATATTTTTTGTTGATATTTTGAGGCTGAGTTGGGACTCAGGAGTTGGGACTTACTATTCAAGACATGATTCAATGTTATGTGTGATTTTAGCACTAGAAATGATATTAAACATCTTATATATTAGTTCTTTTATCATATTTATTTGTCAATGTATTTATTTTATGTTGTAGATGGTTTAGATATTAAAAAAATTGAAAAAAAAAAGAATATTTTTGTACCAAATGATTTTTTCCCGATTATTTTCGATTGTTTCCCGATAATTACGATTTTTTTTCCGATTTTTTCCTCCCGTCAATATTATCCCGATAATGATTAATGCAACATTGTTGTAAACACTAAACAATGATACATTTTGATTTTGATGACTTAATGGAAAATCTGCATTTTATGGTTTTAATATCTAAGTTCTAAATTTATAATTAGTAGTAAGTACTTAGTAGTTTCTTATGTGCTTGTAAGTTGTACATGAACAATGAACATTGAATATTCAAGAATCAAGACCAAGCATATCACATTCTAATTTCTAAATAGTAAATTTTGATTCTATTTTTTTTTTAAAGTGAACTATGAACTTTGAGAAGTAATTATATTTTAATTTGATTAGATAAGCTGCAACCTGCAATTTAATATGGATAAAAAACTATATTTCGGTATATATATATTTTATTAAATATATATAAAACGTGTCCCCCGTGTCCTATTTCCAGGTCACTGCGTTTCGTATTGAATACTCGTATTTACGTGTCCTCCGTGTCTCGTGTCCTCGTGTCATGTGACTTAGCTCTCTCCACCTCTCCCTCACTTTCCCTATTTTTCTCTTATTCTCTCTTCCCCCCTGCCATCTATTTCTCTACCTCTCTCTATTTCTCCTCATTTGTCCCTTTATCTCAGCCCCTAAACATAACTATCTCTCTCTCTTCTTCCCTCTTGCCCCCTCCATCTATATATCTATCTCCCTTTGTCTCTCCTTCTTTATATCTCTACATCAACCTGCACACACACACTCTCTCTCCATATATATCTATCTATCTATCTCTCCCTCTTCCTCTCCCTGTCTCTCTCTCTCTCTCTCTCTCTTTGTACCTCCTCCATCTATATCTCTATGTCAATCCCCAAACATACACACTTTCTCTCCATATATATCTATATATCTCTCTCTCTCCCCCTCCCTCTTCCTCTCTCCCCTGTCTCTTCCTTTCTCTTCCCCTTCTCTCTCCATATCTATCTCTCTTGCTCCCTCCCTCTCTTTGCCTCTCTCTTCTACCCTCTCTTCCCCCTCCATCTATATCTCTATCTCCCTTTGTCTCTCCTTCTCACCCCCAAAACATACACACTCTCTCTCCATATATCTCTCTCTCTCCCCCTCACCATCTCTCTATCTCTCCCTTGTCACTCCTTCTCCCTCTCCACCTTTCTCTCTCTCTATGTCTTTCTTTCCCTTCCAACTCCATCTCTCTCTCCCCCTCTCTCTCCTCTCTCTCAAGTCATCTCTCTCTTCCTTCCTCTCTCTCCCTTTCTCTCCCACCTCCCTCTGTCTCTTCCCCCCAATCACACACACTCTCTCTCTCCACCCTCCAACTCTGTCACTATCTCCCTCTCTCTCTCCTTCTTGCTCTCCCCCTCTCTCCCCCCTCCATATCTATGTCTCCTTGTCTCTCTCTTACCCTTCTTTCCCTATCTATATCCTCTCCTTTTCTCTCCCTTCCCTTGTCTCCTCTCTTCCTCATTCCATCTTCATCTCTCCCTTATAAATCCCTCTCTCTTTCCATGTCTATCTCTCAATATCTTTGTTCTTCCCTCCCTCTCTCCTCCTCTCTCTCTTTCTTCCTCACTCCTCGTCTCTCCCACCTCTATGTCTCTCTCCCCCACTCTATTCCCCCTCCACCTCTCTCTCTCTCTCTTAAATATGATCCCATTGTATTTTATTTAAGTATCTAAAAAAAAAACATAATGGTTGTAAAATATTAAACCTATATTTTGGATAAATAATGTCAAAGAAAATGCAAAAATAAAAAACTTAAAAGAAGCATGCATTGCCTATCCTCTATCATTGTTAGTCACTTTTCTTTCTCTCTTTGCTTGGATTTTTGGTTAAAATGCCTCTGGTTCTTTATAATATTATTTATATTATATCAATTTCATATTGGTATATTTAAAGGTATTCTCATTTTTAATTTATTAAAACCTCGGTTTAATCTCTATGGGAATATTTTTAGTAGTCATGAGGATGGTGGGTTTAGATAGACCTCCGGAGTAATTATAACCATTTTTTTTTAGATTTGATTTAAAAATATTATAAAATTAAATTAGAATAAAGTATTTGTAAATATTTTGACTTTGAAATATGTTATGGTTTTTGGGCATGTGGTATTGATAAGCCAATGACCATGGTATTGTAACAAAAAAATTAAAAGCCTAGATCCATACCATAATAATAAAAAACCTAGATGGCCCATGGTATTGAAAAACCATGCTATTTTCCCATGGTATTATGATTTTTTCCCTGCTCTCCCTCCCTCTATCTTTCTCTTCTGGATATTGGCCCATGGCATTGTAAAAAAAAACCTATTTAGAAGTTAATAATATCCATCGTAAATATTCATGATTAAAAATCTTGTTATATCATAAATATTATTTTTTTTATGGGATTATCAAGTACATTTAAAGATTGTTATGCAATCATTATTTCAATTTATATTGTAAAATGGATGTTACTTTAAAATTACTATTTATGTTTTATATATTTCAATGTGATATGTATACTATACTTTTTTTATCTAGAAAATTGTTCGCAGTTGTATTAATAAAAAAATTACAATATACAAAAAATGAAATTAACAAATATCTCACACCTCACATCTTAAAATTAACATCTCACATCTCACATCTAACACTCACCCTCTAACCCTTACACATCTAACCCTCGCCCACCCACCCTAAACTCGACTGTATATTTCCAAAAGGATCCTTGTGCTGTCAAATCTTTGATGCCCAATATCCTAATAGCGCCTAAGAACCATATCAAAATATCGGCAAATTATGTATTCGGGGTTTTTTAAATGTGTCTCAAAACGAAAACCTTGAGATATGCGAAAACAGAGACAATTGCGAGGAATGTGTGTCCTTTACTTTGACACTTCATTATCATATGTTTTATGCCCTAGCCACTTTGTAATATATGTTTTTTGGAAAGATCCACATTAATATGATGGATCAGACTTTGGGTTTCCGAGATTTCCAAAAGGATTCTTCTGATGTCAAAGTCTTTGTTCCCAAAAGTACCAATATATATTTAATAAATATGCCACATTGTTTACTGATTGAGGCACGAAGCCTATCCACACATTCTTGGTCTCGGGGGCTATTTTATTCATTAATCTAATTAATGGACCGACCATGTGCATTTACTTTCACTTTATTCTCACTCACACGGAGATCTTTGTCTTTGGGTTTCTGAGATTTCCAATAGGACTCTTCTCATGTCAAAGTCTCGATGCCCAAAGTTTTGATATATATTTAATCAATATGCCATATTGTTTACTGATCAAGGCTTAAATCCTGTGCACGCATCTTGCTCTCAAGGTATAATTTATTCATTAATCTATTTAACCAACTGACCATGTGCATTTATTTTCACTTTATTCTCACTCGCACGAAAATCTCTGTCATTCTCTCTCTCATTACTAGCACCAATCTCTACGTCATCTGTCATCACTCTCATTTATTTCTCCCTTTGCTTAGTTGGTGGATGGGCGTGTGCTCTATTTAGCCTCTTCACTTCGATCTATTTAGTTGTTTTTCACGTTGAAATTTATGTTGTCGTTGTTGTGTTGTTGCTGCTCTGTTGTTATTGCTCTTGCATGTCCTACTCTTGTTTCGTTCGCCCGGATACCTGTCTTGGAATTCCATTAACAAGCAGGTGAGAATCGATAACCTGTTAACCATATCACCTTGTTAAATCAGATGCGAAGTACCAATGTTGTGATGATGCATATATAACTTTGTTTTGCATGTTTTAACTATAAGAAGAATATCTATATTTCCTGGACGTAGTCCTGTGAGCGAGAAATCGATGGCTAGTTGCTTTGCCCTTCCCTTTCAACGTTAACACCATTTCACTCGCTTTCACCTTTCAGGACACCTCTTTTCCTCCTCTTCACAGAGCCTAACTTGACAGCGAATGCCATCACTTTATTGCTATATGGCTCTATAACGATCCAACCATTGCTCCAAATAGTTGAACTCGGCCTTCTTCCTTCGACAAAGACATTGTGCCAATGCTACCGCATTTCCCTCTCTGAGGGTACCTCTCAGCACAAAACTTTGCTTCCATTTTCTTACAATGCCTATGTCGCCTCTGGTGGCCTACAGTTGGGGTTGATTATCATTCTCAAAGAATCCACTTGCACACTTTTGCAAAACTATGTGTATGTTCACACTCTTCACCACATCCTTTATGTTTTTCTTTTCCTTCCCTCTCTTCGCCACTAAAATTCCAACTAATGTCGCATTTCTTTCCTCTTTCTTTCCTTCTTTTCAGGACTATAAAAATTCTTGAACTTGAAGTTCTCAAACATCATACAACTTTGATTGGGGACCCGACCCTTCTTCAAATTGTGCAACTATCCACATACCAAGCGTGCTCTTCAACGTCACACGACGCCTCCTCGCATACTCCTGCTTCGACAAAGGGTTCTGCTTCATCATCAACTCAATTTTCCTCTGTTGTGCCTGCTGCCATGCCATTCATGGCACTAAGCCCCTACCGTAAACATTGGTCGATCCAGGGTAGGGTGCTTGCAAAAACAACCCTTCACTCGTACAACAATGCTCGTGCCTCCAGAAAGGTCTTTGGATTTGACCTCATTGATTGTGCCAATGATGCAATCCATCTCTCTACCTTCGGTGACTTAGCAGATTCCTTGCATGACCTTGTCCAAATTGGACAGATTTACATGGTTTCAAATGGGACAGTCAAACCAACAAACAAAAATTACAACCATCTCGATAGAAAATGGGAAGTCTTCCTCTTTGCAACTTCCATTGTTGAACCTTTCTTGATGACGTGATCTAGATTTAAATAGGAATGCAACAAATTACAGAAATAACCATAAATACAGAGATGCAGCAGAAATAATACTTCATTTCATTAATGTAAAATACTGAAATTTGCTTACAAACAGAAATGGGAATAAACCAGCTACGACAATGGTAGCTTATCTTTGAGAAGAGATGTGGCCGGTACATGCCTCTGAACTGTCTTACAATGAGGCTCGAAGGCCTATTTATTGTTGAGAAACAATGGAAACCCCTAAACATCCAAAAACCTAACCCTAGGAGATGAAACGCCAAACTATGGGCCCTGTTTTGGGTAAATTGGTACATCAACTTCTCGAGGTCGTAACTTTGGCATACGATCTCTGTTTGACGCGCACAATACCTCATTAGAAAGATCTATCCGAGCACTACAACTTTGGGATGAGAAACATTAGTCCATGGACCCATGTTACTCTCAGTTTTCCCAAAAAAACGTCGTTTAGGGCATCAAAACGGCTCCGAAAGTTCAGGACCCAAAAAACTGCTAAAAATAGTAAATTGTGCTACAATTAAGGAAACTGAAAAACTGAAAGAGATAGTTGTGGGTGTCCAAGTGGGATAGGTGGGTGGCCACCAACATCCACTTGGATCATTCATCCACCCTTAGGAAGCAATGGTCCCCATTTCATTGAGTTCCTCCATGAGATGAGGAAACTTCTGCTGAACTTGGTCCCTGGTGAGGTGTTCTGCAACCTCTGCTGTGTCTAGTAATGGTGGGAAGCATGGTCGAGGGTGTTCCACATTGAACACTCAGTGCAAGGGAAGGAATGGGGGATGGTGTTCTCCAAATCATTGTTTCCCACAGCCGTGGTAATGGTGTAAGGACCATATCGGAGTGGTCTGAACTTTTGATGGGCTCTTGTAAGGCGTTCTTTCTGCAGGTGCAACCAGACTTTGTCACCCACCTAAAACTTATGTGGCACCCGATGTTGATCATGTTGCTGCTTGTACTTGGGATTTTCCACAACGGAGTGGCAATAGATCGGCCCGTTGGGAAGAGGTGCTCCAGAAGTCAAATTAGACGAATGCTTGACCTGACAATGCAACGGTACCCCTATGGGTGAGGAGAAGATGTTCCTGTCTTCTTTCATTACTGTATCCACCTGCTTCTGCTGCGTGGAGGAACCCTTCCTGGGGGCCATGGATGTGGCTACGATCTTCCCCTTACTTTGAGGGCGAACCAAAAAAAAATAAAAAATTCCTAGTCTGGGAGATGATCCTACTGCCTTTCTTTGCAGAGATTAAAGAAGTGGCAATAAGTGGGGCTACCTCCGATATCCTATATAATGTATTACACAAAGAAATAATAACAGCGTGAGGCCTTGACTCATACACATCATGTTGCCTCCACAAGTATGGTTGGCTTAATAATACATCACAAACATCAAGCGGTGCAACATCACACAATACCTCATCTGTGAAGGGCTTGATGCTGTAGGGAAGGCAACACTACTAGCAAACTCGGAGATCTCGTCCTTGGTGAAGCCACCCGATGTTGTACGGTTGCGGGTGTGGTATGGTTGGTAGTCCCAGCCACTTCACGACCTCTGCTGAAATGAGGTTCTTTTGGCTCCCACTGTCAACAATGAATTGCAGTGGCGAACCCTTCACCCACATCTGTGAGTGGAAAAGACGCTCCCCCTCCTCTGGATCTTCGGGTTCATTCTTCTGGATCTTGGCGGTGGCAACAGTGGCGCTGGGCTCTGCATCAATGATTTTCTTCCCTTTGTCATTCCCCTTGTTGGGTTCTGACTCAGGGTCGGAACATGCATCTGATTCTGAAGCCTTCAACTCGGCCACCAGCGACTACTTGGTCCGACACTCACTTGTGTTATGAGTGGGGCTCTTATGGAACTCACACCACTTTCCTGTGTCCTTCTTTAACTTCGTGGTGTTGTTCTTTTCTTGTGGCTTCGATGGGTTGTCTTGGGTCACCCTGCCTTGGCTTTTTCCTTTTTTCTTCGGATTCGTAGATCCAAAGTATCGCTTCTTTTGTTTAAAATTTTGCTTGTTCTTGACAGTGTATCGGTACGCCGTGCCTAGCGAGGATATGTTTAGGAACTCCATCTCGTCCTGGATGTACCTGTGTAGGTAGCTGTGGTATTTGAGTACGAAATGCAGCTCAGACTCCTTGATACCCAACTTTGTGAGAAGGGTGTGAAAATATTTGTGAACTCTGACACATCTTGGTCCCTTCTCTACTGCAGTGTGGTCCACTTTATGTATTTGTCCTCATAGCTCTTAACAGGGTAGTACTACTCCTTGATGGCATCTCGGAATGAATTCCAAGTGGGTGCGGCTGAAAATAGTGAGCCCATACTTTCATCCTTTTGCTCGCAGTAGGTTTCCCACCAGTCTTTGACATGGGGGGCTGCTTTGAGAAGAGTGAAAGTAATATTTTCCACGCTGGAAAAATCATGAACAGAAAAATAACCATCTAACAGATTTAACCATTTATCTACGGTATCCACGTCTATCTGACCCTCGAATATGGGGATTTCAAAGTTAACTTGTACCTTAAAGGGTGTGGCGTTTCAAGAGTAGCTGTTGGAAGCAGATGTGTCGCCCCTAGGTAGCCGCCGAAGGATCTGGGCAAAGTTTTTCATCCTCATGTTCCTTTGTCACTCAAGGGATTCTTTGAGCAAGATTTTGATAGGATCTCCTACCCCCTCATCTTTCTTTTTATTTGCCATGGGAGGCCGTCGGGATTTGCGAGGCTGTTCTTGCAAGGGTTCGGATAGTTCAAGCCCTAACTCCTTATATCCCGACCTCGTTGGGGGCATGCAAAGAAAAACAGAGAAATAACAGACCCCTTTGATACCACTGATCTAGATTTAAACATGAATGCAAAAAATTACAGAAATAACCATAAATACAGAGATGCAGCAGAAATAATACTTCATTTCATTAATGTAAAATATTGAAATTTGCTTACAAATAGAAATGGAAATAAACCAGCTAGGGTGATGGTAGCTTATCTCTGAGAAGATATGTGGCGGCTACATGCTTCTGAACTGTCTTACAATGAGGCTCGTGTTAGAAAATTATATATTACAGAGAAATGGAACACATAAAATATTGTAGGAATATAAACACAGAAAACACATAAAACAAGAGAGACACATATATACGTGGTTCACCCAGTTTGGGCTACGTCCATGGAGAAACAACCAGTCCTTCCTTTTATATTATCTAGTAAACTGAAGAGATACAACTTATAGCAGATCCGTTGTAATTCCCTCTTCACTCTCAATCTCCTCTCTCTTCCTCATTCAGAATACAGATCAAGATAAACGCAATACAATTCCCTCATATATAGCGAGGGGGTGCCTTCTAAGGCAAAATACCCTAAATTAAACATAACATCCACCGTCAGATCTCCGCCTAATGAACAACCCAAATTGACTACGAAATTACAACATTTTACAACGCAATTTTACATCTATTTTTAGGTGCGGGGGCACTGCCCTTGATCCCCTCAGCAAGGGGGGGCTCCCAAAGGTTGCAGCCGCCCCCCGTGGACCCCTCCTGTAGCGTATATTTTACGGGCAGCGTTGCCGCCCCATTATGAACTGGGGTCCAATGTGATGATACCATTCAATATAGAAGATAATCAAGCTCCACACCCAACAACTCGAAGGCCTATTTATTGTTGAGAAATAATGGAAACCCTAAACATCCAAAAACCTAACCCTAGGAGATGAAACACCAAACTATGGGCCCTGTTTTGGGTAAATTGGTACATCAACTTCCAGGGGTCGTAAATTTTCCATACGATATTTGTTTGACACACAAAATACCTCATTAGAAAGATCTATCCGAAACTACAACTTTGGGATGAGAAACATTGGCCCATGGGCCCATGTTGCTCCCAGTTTTCCCAAAAAACATCGTTTAGGGCCTCAAAACGGCTCCAGAAGTTCAGGACCCGAAAAACTGCTAAAAATAGTAAATTGTGCTACAATTAAGGAAACTAAAAAACTGAAAGAGACATTCGTGGGGGTTCAAGTGAGATAGATGGGTGGCCACCAACATCTGCCTGGATCATGATGTTCTGACAATTCCATTCCACCGTTTCTGTTTCAAATCCATGTTAGCATCAAAGTCTTTATAGCTAACTACACTCTTATTTTTGCATCTAATCCCTTATGGTTCCCTTTCAGTAAGTATAATTTTGTTTCAATTTTAGTATACGTGCTTTCTTTTACAAATATTTGATACAAAGCTCACTTGAACTTTCAATATTTCTTCCCTTTCTAAAAAAAAAAAAAAACTTGCTCCTCCACACCTTGCTATCCTTGTAGCGCTTTTCGATTTCATCGATGTTTTACACTCTCCATATTATGATTATGCTTCCCACTTATGTCATTCAACTAATTCAACAACTCTTGTTTTTCCCCTTTTGCAGACTATCAAAATGGATAGCAAGTACCTGTCCCTACTATATGGATACTCTAAAGAGATACGTGCCGAACAACTTGTTCTTCTTGACATAAGACCCAACCACCTTCCGCACCCGGTCTTCATTCTCCATCGTCTACAGTCAACTATTAGCCTTCTCAGTGAACTGAATACCTTCCTGCAATGCATTGTACATATTCACCAAAGAGATAATTTAAAAATCTTTCTGATGAAATGGAAATCCCATAATTCTCATCTTGGTATTGTTTTAGATACAAAATGTTTTTTCTTTGTTCACTTCATCATTATACTTCTCTCCTCTATGTTTATACACCTATGTTACATGTTGTAGTTTCCCCTTTAAATAATGTTTCATATTTTTCCTTCAAATATAATATATTTGCTCTTTTGTTCTTCCTTCTAAACAAGGTAGTCTATTTGCATCCTTTTAAAGTATGCTTTGTGCAATTAAATACAAACACTAACTTGCTAGAAAAGGTTGTTGTTCCTTTACCTTAAATCTATTTGGTCTCCCCTCCCCTTCCATTATGCCAAGAGACTTTTTTAAATTACTTAAGTGGCTTTTACTTACACGTGGCAAGAGTTGAGTGGTATCGGAGGTAAGTTCATTGAAGAAATCACAGAAATCTGATACTGGAGATACCGATGAAGAAGATTCAGCTCAGAATATTAATGTTCCTGATGCTGATTTTCATGACTTTGGCAAGGATCGAACTAAGAATCATTTTGAAGAAAATCAGGTTTGGGCTATATATGATGCTAATTATCAGAGATCGAAAATCTAAGGGATTTGCATATCCAAATATCAGTGAGGAATCATATCAGAGTTGTTTTAATGTGTCTCGAAAGGAAATCTCTTATATGCATTACCTCCAATAACTGAGATGGGAACAAGAACATGGAATGTGGGTCCTGCAACATGAATTTTAAATTATAGTTCCTTTTATATAATCGTCGGACTTTAGTTATATGATATGTTTGTTTTAATACTCTGAAGTCTATAAAAAGGGTTTGCCACATACATATTCCGAATTTAATATGCCCCACCTGAAACTTATATGGTTTGGATATTATATTCTTTTATTACTATACCCCGAGAGAAAGATAGAGGTTTGTGGGCATCGAAATATCGGAAAGGAGATAGGCTATCGGGAGCCGATATAATATCACAGGGACAACAGAGCAGACATGTGATATCGACATTTTTGCAGAGGTGCATGTCAAGGTTTATCTCAATATATATAGCAGGGAAACATCCAATATCCATACCCCAATGCAATGCGGACACGTGGCACAAGACGAGCTGCGACATAGTGAACATATGTTTTGTGTATTTAAATCAAAGGTTCGGCGAAGAAAGTTTAACAAAGGTTTATATGTGTTAAAACCTTGGTGTGGGCTCTCCCTCATCCCCTCTCCACGTGGATCGGGCCACGTGTGACGTCACACATCAGTATATCAGAAGTTTCGGGGGTGCAACCAGATGTAATCTTTTAAAAACCCTGATATCGTCCAAGTCCCGATATTTTAAACGATCCAGGCGCATATGGTGTCGTCACATGAGACAATTTGTAATGCAGTGAATTAACTTAGAATCGACACCCTTTCACGAAGCCCCCAAATGTTTCATGATTGTGATTCTATGGTTCCAAAGGACCATACATTATGGCGATATTTCAAAGAATCTACCCTCGTCCCTAGCGAAAGGATTTAGCCCCTAAAAGCTTTGGCCTTAGGTCCCTAGGCCCTGCTCATGTGGATTTCGCCTAGGCCCACGAGGCTAGGCATATCGGAAATTTTTACAATTTTACACCATTCACTCTCACTTATTAGAGTCTCTGGAAGTTTCAATGTGATGTATCTTTAACAATAAAATCTTTCATTTTTAGGCCGATAGGCCATCCTTTGAATGAGCTTTTTCGTCTACCTTTTGTTTCTATGATTGACATCTGGCGTGCACCTCCAACTGACATATGATTGACATCTGTCGTGCAACTCCAACTGGCATCTGGATAGGCAGATAGGCTTTCCATTTATGTTCGTCCTCTTTCCGCTTTCTGCTCTTCCTGTTCTCTTCCATAACCTGCTGCAAAACCCGTTGCAATGTTTCCTGGCTGTTCCACGACGGCGTCCAACACCAACTGGCATCTGGTTTACTTGTTCTCTTCCACGACCTGCTACAATGTTTCCGGATTGTTCCACGATGGCGTCCAACTCCAACTGGCATCTGCTTTACCAAAAATGCTTTCCATTTATGTTCCTCCTCTTTCCATTTTTTGCTCTTCCTGTTCTCTTCCACGACCTGCTGCGATAATGTTTTTGGGCTCTTCCACGACCTACTACAATAATGTTTCCGGTTTCTGTTGTGCACGACCTGCCTTGCTGCCTAACAATGAATTTAGCTCTGGGTTATTCAGTATACCCTGTTTACAGCTCCATTTTGCTATACCCAGTTTACAGCTCCGTTTTTCAATTCAGAAATTGTTCGTTCAGGTGCTCAGAGTTCCTCTGTTCAAAGTTCAGTGGTTAGTGCTCTCAATACTTGGTTTTCTAATCCCATTCTCTCTCATTTTGCTTCCACCGTTATAATCTCAGTCCAGTGTTTTGTTGTGGGTTTTCTTATGGTAGGTATAGGTTAAATAAGTTTTCTGCGTCGAATAAATCAGTTTTCTGCCTCGAATCTGTAAGCCTTGTAGGTACCAGTGTAGCCCATTTTCCTGGTTGTATTAAGTTCTTACTTGGCATCTGCACTCTAAATAGTCCTTTCTTCAAAGTTTTTCTACTGATTATGATATTAACGCCCAACCGGGTATTTTGAACTTTTTTGCAAGAATGTGCAGTGACTATAGGATTTCTGTACTTATTAAACTGTCTGTTTATTTGATGTTTTCTGAGTTGGGAACTGTCGTAAATTCCTTTTTGAGGTTGAATCTCAAGTATCGTATTCTAGATTTTCGGTGTTGGATTCCATCGGCAGTAATATAAGCTATATGCCTTATGGCAAATTTTGTTGATATGTTATGGCAAGACCTGTTGTGGACTGCGATTTTATTTCAGTATTTAAACTTATGATCTATCGGAATGCTGGTAAATAAGGCCAATGGTTCGTCATATCTTATTTAGTGTACATAGCAAAATTCCCTGTTGCACTGCTAACAGGGGGGCTCATGGCTGTCTGAACCTCATCTAAGCTGAATGTTAAAGGATTTTGTATTCTTATAACTATTGTGTACGGACATGAGGACTGATGTATGGCCTAATGTACAGGCCCCAAAATAGAGTTAGGTGATGAGTTTATCGTAAACAAATTCTGTTGTAGGATAAAAACATCCTCCTCAGGCCCTACTACAACTTTCCCAGTTCATAACAGCGAACAGTGAAGCAAAGTCTTTCCCAATTCACGACAGCAGACATTGATGCAAAGATGGAGGAAAAAATGCATGGGCACATACAGGTGCTAAATAAACAATACAGATGCTCTGGTCTGTTTTAATTAGTAAGGAAATCGAATTATATGCAAGTAGCCTCCACGCCTTTCCTTCTTACAACAAATACAAGGAGGGTAATCTCCTATTCACTAGATAAAAGCTCGGACTTACAATTTTACAACACAATCCACACATTTTTTTTAGCATGTCTAATATAAGGTCAATCTACAATTGCCTCTGTTGCCTTTAGTTCGCTGGCTTGGTCTTGTGTTGCTCAATAATTGCAAAGCTCTTTTTCCATTCTGCATTCTTTCCAAGAGTTATGGGTTCTACTGCTAGACTGAAATTGTACCTACCTCTTTGGTCTTCTAGAGGGTTCAATCCTATTAAATACTGGAACCTTCTTCTCGATTCGTGAGGTGATGATAGGATAGCTCCCTTGTATTTTGTAATAGTTCTTATGCTACCTGCCCACAACCTCGTATATCTGCTGTTTATTTATTTTTATGTTTTTCAAAAAGAAAAAACAGTACCATTGCTATTCCTTTAGGAAATAAAATGGTACATATAGGAAAACAAGACAGAAATTGCTTTAAAAAAACTTCGCAGAGAAATTTTAATGGAAAACGCCAAGACCCTGTGGAACCAACAGTGGTATTTCCTTCGTAATTCAGGATTACTTCAACAGTGTTCATCTTCAGCGCCCAAACAGTGAGGATGAATGTGTTTCAATTGGCACAAGTCTCTCCAATAGCGAGTAGGGTAATTTTTGATGAATCGGAGCAAAAATGGAACGAACAACTTATTCTGGAGTCAAAACGGCTTGAAGCTTACAAGAACATAGTAGATTCTATTTGGAAGGGCTCAAGCACCTGTCCTTTATTCAAAAATTTTGCAGTGAGTATAGCATTAGTGCCCAACTGGGTGTTTTGTACATTTTTTTGGAAAAACGTGCAGTGACTCTAGGATTTCTATATTTATTAAATTCTCTGCCTATCTGATGTTTTCTCTGAGTTGGTGACGGTCATTAATTTCTTTTTGAAGTTGAATCTCAATCATCGTATTTTAGGTTTTAGGTGTTCAATTACATCGGCTGTAATATACACTACATGCTTTATACTAAATTTTGTTGCGCATTCCAAATTTTGATCATATTTTATGTCAAGAGCTAGTGTTGGTAGTGATTTTATTTCAGTATGGTTTCCATATTTAGTGGCAGGACAATGAGGGCTCAGTGGCTGCTGAATCAATTTCGTTGTAAGTATTTAGCATTGGCGCTATTGGTCCTTCTCATACTTGATTTGAGAGATGATTGATCCTTGGGCTGCAGGGCCTTTCCCTAATTTTGGAATTCGATCATAGGAAGCGGATTGATTCCTGCAACTTCTTCAAGAAGACTTAATTAGGGGGCTGTTACAGGATCTACATAGGCGGATTTGGTGCCGAGTATTTGTTGTGTTATATTCATGTAGTCAAGTCTATTTGGCATTAACGTTGTCTCTAAACATTGATATGCCTGATTTAGTAAAGAATTGGTCCTTGGGCTGCAGGTTAAACATATTCCTCTACCTTAGTCCGTCTACCTATATTTCGGTGATATATTATGATTACTCCACAATCTGCAGCCCTAGGCATAAATTGTCCAGGACAGTGGATGAAAGGTAGCCAAGTGGTTGATAGAAAACCAAGCCTCTTCTAATCAAGAAATTAAGAGACTAATTATAACAAGCACCTCTCTTGTCTCTACACATTCCATCTTAAAGATAAAATCAGGAGTTCCATGGAGCACATCTGTCATGAAAATTTAAGCAAGCATCTGCTTCGATTGCATTTTGGCAACTCCATGTATCCATTGTTAATCGACTCAGCTTGAGGTCATGGAATTCTCAAATCATTTTATGAAAACATTACTATGACAAGTACTGTTTTTAATATTTGTTGGAGTGGTGTGCTGCTACTAATGCTTTGGATTTTAACTTTGGATTTTAAGAGTTATCGAGGGGTATAAGCATTTCTGAGAGAGCTGGGTCATTGTCCTCTTTATCAGCTTATGTCATTCTGTAGAGGAGGGGTAGTCAAGTGATTGACACAAGACCAAGCCTACTATAATCTGGAAATTGAGAGACTCATCACAACATTCACCTCTCTACATCTTCCATCTTGGAGATAAAAGTGGGAGTTACATGGAGTTGTTAAAATCTTTCATGGATATTTAAAGCTAGCATCTGCTTCAATTGCATTTTAGCAACCCTATGTATGTCTGCTCATACTTTTCCATTGTTTTTTGATTTTGCTTGAGGTCATCAAATTCACATATTATTTTCTGAAAACATTGCTATGAAAATTACTACTGTTTTTGATAAATGGGCCTCCCATATCTGCCATTAATCAGGCAATGTGAGTTTTGGACTGAGTTAGTTGGGAAAAGGCAGAGCTCCTGCATAGGATCACCTCGTTCCTCCTCCTATTCTTCTTCTAAGGTGGGCATTGACCTCGCAAAATCGGCAGCCGAAGAGAATAGAGATGATAATCGTTTGCAGTGCAGAAGCCTGCCTGAATGGATGCTCTGCTACTTGGAGGAAATAGCAACATTACTCGGGATCTACATAAGCGGATTTGGTGCCGAGTATTTGTTGTGTTATATTCATATAGTCAAGTCTATTTGGCATTAACATTGTCTCTAAACATTGATATGCCTGATTTAGTAAAGAATTGGTCCTTGGGCTGCAGGTTAAACATATTCCTCTAACTTAGTCCATCTACCTATATTTCGGTGATATATTATGATTACTCCACAATCCGCAGCCCTAGGCATAATTGTCCAGGACAGTGGATGAAAGGTAGCCAAGTGGTTGACAGAAAACCAGGCCTCTTCTAATCAAGAAATTAAGAGACTAATCAAAGCAAGCACCTCTCTTGTCTCTACACATTCCATCTTAAAGATAAAATCAGGAGTTCCATGGAGCACATCTGTCATGAAAATTTAAGCAAGCATTTGCTTCGATTGCATTTTAGCAACTCCGTGTATCCATTGTTAATCGACTCGGCTTGAGGTCATGGAATTCTCAAATCATTTTATGAAAACATTACTGTGACAAGTACTGTTTTTAATATTTGTTGGAGTGGCGTGCTGCTTCTAATGCTTTGGATTTTAACTTTGGATTTTAAGAGTTATCGAGGGGTATAAACATTTCTGAGAGAGTTGGGTCATTGTCCTCTTTATCAGCTTACTGCATTCTGTAGAGGAGGGGTAGTCAAGTGATTGACACAAGACCAAGCCTACTATAATCTGGAAATTGAGAGACTCATCACAAAATTCACCTCTCTAAATCTTCCATCCTGGAGATAAAAGTGGGAGTTACATGGAGTTGTTAAAATCTTTAATGGATATTTAAAGTTAGCATCTTCTTCAATTGCATTTTAGCAACTCCATGTATGTCTACTCATACTTTTCCATTGTTTTTTGATTTTGCTTGAGGTCATCACATTAACATATTATTTTCTGAAAACATTGCTATGAAAATTACTAATGTTTTTGATAAATGGGCCTCCCATATCTGCCATTAATCAGGCAATGTGAGTTAAATCCCTTCCCTTTTCTGCCTTGTTCGCGTACTGCTTCAACATCATAATTTATGCAAATTTTATTGCCCTCCAACAGTCATCAACTTGATGACCATTTGACCGGAATAAGGTGAGGGAAAAATCGAGCTCAAAAATAACAGTTACAGTAAATAAGCCAAGTTTAAGCCAAAGATCCAAAATCAAAACCAAATCATGTCAATTCATCCTCAATCAATTCATCTACTTCCATGGACATTGTCAATTGCCTCTTGGTCCAATAAGGTAGGTCATCTCCTTCTCCTCGTAGTAATTTCAAAATCTGCAATAATAAGTTACAGACAAACAATGAGGAAGAATAAGTTCATGTTCTTACATTAACATTTATCCATTGTTTGAAAGATCTAGTATCATCATCTTGTAGGGTCTTCCTGAACTCAGCAGTGCAGAAGCCTGCCTGAATGGATGCTCTGCTACTTGGAGGAATTAGCAACATTGCTCAGGAATGGGTGCTGGAGAGAAGAAGACATCAATGACATAGTTCAAGTGTCTTCAACTCCTTTGGATCCAGAGAACATTTTTTTTGGCAACCAAGCTGTTTTGGAAGGCATGCTATTGAAAGCTGATTCCATGTCCGATTCTCTTAGAAGAGCAGGATGGAGTACTAAACAGTTTTATTCAGGAAGAAGGCTGATCTTCGTTTTTGTTGACACAAGGCGTAGGGTAAATGACTTCCTCTTTGACAATTTCAAATACCTAAGATTTCCTTTTGCCACCTTTCTCAATCCATTTAGTGAATCACAAAATTTGTGGGATAGAAGATAAAGGGAACACTGATACTGAAATTCACAATTTGTGGGAACTGCTACAAATTTATTTTCAGTCAAATGTTTTTAGCTTTGCTCTATCATAATGCATCCAAATATTACTGTCAGAATTATGGAAAAAGGAAATAAACTTAGGTTCTTGTGGTCAACCAAGGAATGGAAAATGATATAGTGTCTATTAGAATTAGATACTGCTTTAAGGTAGCTGTGTCATCTAAGTAAATTTTGATAACAGACTGACATGCAACAGATCTAACACATGAAATTTATGATGACTGTGTAAAAGAAACTATATTTGTGATGTTTAACATTCTTATTAAAATATATAGAGAATGTTTAATCAGGTTCACTTTGCTAGTCTTCTATTTTCAAGGAAATAAATGTGCTTCACTTTTATAGATATTAATTATCAAGGATGATTAATTGTCTTCATCAATGTTGATAGGCATAAAATGACTTGAAGAACGCTTGCAACACGGTTTTATGTGAAGTGGTTTCAATGATATTGTGATAGGACAATCAGTGGAAGCGATCATTTATAACATTCGATTATCTTCAAAATTTTACTTTAACTTAATATGTTAATATTCACACGTCCAAGAGGAAGATAGAAAAAGAGGCTTCTCGCATTGAGAGGTTAAATTTACAGCTTTTTCAACGGAATCAGTCCATTGTGGAAGAAAATGCAAGGTTGAGGAAACAGGTTTTACTACTAACCGAGGAGAATCAACTTCTACAGCAAAAGCTGCAAGAGCAACTTAGGTGTCCAGACAAAGTCTTGGGAACCTAATCAATAGTTTATCATTGTTTCTTGGAATCTTGGGTTTCTGTACACTGTATATCATGAGAGCAACGTGGATAAATGATGTACAGTTGCGAAATCAATTTTGTTAGATTATGATGTTAGATGGGTAAATCTTGAAATCTTTTCTGGGATATTCATAATTATAAGCAATTAAATTTCCCTCATTAAGTGGTATTCTATTTTTTTGAATTGTGTCATAACTTATAAAATCAGATATGTTCTCAAGTTTCTGTTCTTCTTGTGATTGCATGGTGCATTTACTGGGTTCTGTTTAGCCTATATCATTTATTGGTTTTTCTTTATATGTGTATTAAAGTAATAATAAAATAAATATATTCTTCTTTTGTATTTGTTGAATACAATGTATTTTTATTTCAAAGAGCAAATTATTTTTAATATAAATATATTTTTATTTAAAAGAGCAAAATATCTTTAATATAATAAGTTTTTAGTTCAGTTTTTATCATTTAGAACTTAATTTTAACATATTCTCTATAATTATTTATAGATTAAATTAATTCCCATGTTTTTTTAATGGATGACTAAATATTTCTTAGAATTTTGTGACTAACTAAATTTAGCTGATGTGGTAAAACTAATTGTTTGTTCAATAATTATACTCGGTACATTGATAATTGTTTAACTAATGAAATTAATATTATATTATATGCCCAAAAAATTATTAAACTCATAAATATAATTTTATTTTTTATTATAATTTTGAATAAAATGAATTAAAATCTACTATAAAAAATTGAAAATGACCAGAAATAAAAGAATAACGAAAATGACAAGAAAAAAAAGAATTACAATTTTTTTATTCCTGCCTACCTTCACCATATATATAATTATCAATTATAAATAAATAAAAATATACTATAAAACTTAAATTTAATACACTAAAAAACTTAAATTGTGTATTAAAAACTTAAATTTAATATATTGATTAAAAAAAAAAACCATATTTTCAATTTAACAATCCTAACAACTCTCTTTACACAGGTTATAGGCTCTTACTCACAACATGTATGCAGTTTATAAAGTTTACATTTAATTCAATTATGTAAGTTTATAAAGTTTACATTTAATTCAATTATGTACAATGGCAGTTGTTTATCAATGTTGGAGAAGAGTTACAATTGTGGAAGCATATGTTTGTATAAAAATTAACCAATACCCAAATTAACAATACAATTGAGATTTTAAATATGTGGTTTTCAATATTCATTATTTTCTATTTTTATTTTTTTTTAAACAATACCTATACTTTTTAATCTTTTATAGAAATTCAACAATTCCAACTTCATAAGTCTATTGGCCTTTCTTTGTACGTTTTGGGACCATTACTAGTTATAACCCTATTGATGTGTCTTTGCCCCCTTACACTGCAAATGATGGTTTTTTGAAGATTATATTGTAGCGTGGCTTTTCATGATTGCATATAGGGAGTTGAGCCTTGAACGGTTACTTACTATTTCCTACTATTTCAGCGTAACAAAAAAAGCAAAAAGAGGAGTCGGCTCTATTTCAAATTGATTTAAATTTTGAGAATTATATTTTAGTTTGGTTTTTTCATGATGGCATATGGGGAGTTGAGTATTGAACCGTTACTCAATATTACTATATTCAGCGGTTATTTGCTACTACTATTTCAGGATAACAAAAAGCAAAAAGAGGAGTGGGCATTTTAAGAAAACAAAAGCTCTGTTAATGCATGTCGATGTGAGTAGGTGAAAAGGCAAAACCGAGCATTAGCCCTTCGATGTAGGCATGTGAGTAGTATATTATCATCTCATCTGGGTCTGCATAACATCTTATCTCGGCGAACGTGCTGCAAAGCTCTGTATTTTTGTTCACGCTGTAATTTCCACTTCTGTAGCCCTAATAATTGCATTTTCTGGAAGTAGGGCGCTGTAAATTCAATTTCATATCGTCCTTTATACTTACACTATATGTACTCTGCTACCATAAATTTCCATCATCTCAGAAATTGCGAACAGAGTATATATTGTATTCGGCCTCTCTTCTTCCTCTCATTTCGATGCATATTCCTTATTTTTTCTGAGTTATAATCTTTTGTATTTTCTTGTATCAACATTTAATCAATGCTTTTTAAGTTTTCCCTTAATTTGAGTTCACAAATATTTGCAGGACATAAAATGGTTATGCTACCCTCTGTGAAATGCTCACGACCTAGATTATTTTTTTCTTGGTAGTAGTGGCGGCAGATAATGACGTACGAATTAATAAAAAATATTTTTCCGATTATAGGTGTAGGTTGATCTGTATGTCACAATATTTTTCCGAGTATCATTTATTTGTAATGTTGGCATCTTACCTCTCCCACTCTGAATAGACATAGGCATTAGAAATTTATAGATGTAAATTTTATAAACACTGCAGAACTCTGTTTGGTTTTATTTATGTTGTTATATGTTAATAAAGGAGTTGTTTATAATGCGATTTTTTGGAGATTCCGGTGACGGAATCCGGTGGAAGAAATTGAAGTTAAATCTTGATTTGTTGCAGTTAAAATGGTTTTTTAACTGCATATTTTTAACTGCATATTTGGATTCAGCACCCTGGAAAACCACTGGGACGCTTTCATTGTGCAGAAACTAGCTATCAAACTTGCGATTCCAATAAATTCCTGCCGGATTTCGACCGGAAAAACCCGCCAGAAAAACTTTCAAAAAATCGCGTTATAGACAACTGAAAAATCGCGTTATAGACAACTGCGTTAATAAATAACGGTATAGTTCGCTTCTTTTTCACGTTTATACTTCATTTGAGATGATCTCATTGGAACGGGTTTCCTTTTTTTGAAGCGATGCAGAGAAAGCGGAAAAACTGGACCGGATTTTTGAATATTTTGTTTGTGTTTGTTGAATATTTTGTTTTACTTAAGGTTGAGTGTTGTGGATGGTAGTCCTCTCTCTTCCGTTTATTTTCATGGGTTTTCGTTGCCCGGCGGGCCTGTTTTCTCTTTTGCTCTGTTTTGCAGTAATTGCCCTTTTTTGGTTTTGCTTGTCTGTCTGTTTTAATTAAACGCTACCTTCTTCGGAACTATACCTGCAGCATCCACTCTAGCGGCAAAACACTGAACTCTGCTTAAAATTATTATTTGATTTATTGAATTGGTATATAAATTTAATATATATGTGTTTTTCCTTGAAAATGCATATGGGTTTGTTCCAAATTGATACTGCACTACCATTTGTACTCAATGACAGCGCAGTGCTATTAGTACGGCCCTTACAACCGATGAATTAATTGACTTAATGGCGAGTTCAAATTGGCAGCCGAAATAACGGTGAATGCATTGCATTTCTTTTCTGCCATGGCGGCAGCCCGATATGTTTCAAGTATTTGTTTAAAATATTAGCATGATTTTTGCATAAATATATTATATTAGAAAACACGACATTCAGAGCGCATGCTTCTGAATACAAAGTATAACTATGATACATTTATTTATTTTTTATATTAGTAAAATTATTTTATATCATTTGCATAACACATTTTTTTTTTCATCATTTATCTAACGCATTACGTTTTACTTGGAGATGGAACCCAAAATTCATGAATTTTGTTTATATTAGTTTATGTGTTTTTAATAATAATTATGAGTCTTTAATGATGGTGGATAAGTTTGAAGTAAAATTTTAAATAAAAAAATATGATTAATATTATTGTTTATATTCATATTATTTTAATTATATAAATAACATTAATATGGTTTTAATTATATAAATAACATTAATATGGTTTTAATTATATAAATAATATTATATTATTTTTCATATTATAATTAAAAATATATGATAAGTTATTTTAAAATAATAGTGATGTGATTTTGGTGGGTTATTTTTTTAACTTAAACTAAAACTAAAAATTCACTTATAACATATTTTTAAAGACGTAACTTACTAAAATCTTTTTAAATAATGATGGTTTGTTACTCAATCTTTATAAAATTCATTTTCTAAGTTTTCCCCTATAAATTAATCTACAATTCTACAAGTGTCTATATCTTATTCATTCTATAATTTCCACATCTCTTAAAAAAGAAAAGATTTTCTGATAATAAGATAGTTAATATTTTTAAAATTTTTCCCCATAGTTGAGTTTACAAATGTTTTAAGAACATAAAATGACTATACTACTATACTAAGGATATTGATAAAAAAAATTTTTTTAACAAATAGTGAAATATTGGTAATCATATCTCATTTAGATGAATTGATAATAGAAAAAGAATGCATGGCATGTTGTTAGTCTTATTATTCCTAATTTTAATTGCAGTTTAGTTTCAAAGAGTTCTGACCAGAGATATTCAGTAATTAGGAGGGTTTACAGTATGCAGGATATGTATGTCACAAAAAGAAAGAATATGTTCAAAGAGAGTGAGAATGTTGGCATTTATCAAAGTAATCTCATTTCTTCCGATCCCATTAGTAAAATTTTACACATATGAGCACAATTCCGTATATTTTTATTTATATTGTTATATGTTAAAAAAGAATGTTACACTTTGACTCATTTTTACGTTTAAACTTCATTTGATCCTATGAGAATGGACACCTCTTTTACAAGTGATCCAAAGAAAGCGGAAAAACTGGACCTCATACAATGTAAAGATTGGGTCGGTTTTTTGTGGTTTTGAATATTTTGCTTCTGTCAGTTGATTGAACTTTTTTAATATGTGAGTGAGAGTTGTGTATGGTAATCCTCTCTTCAGTTTACTTTTATTTTTGTTGTTGCCAGCCAGCTTGTTTTCTCTTATCCTCTGTTTTGCAGTAATTGCCCTGTTTCCGGAACCATACCTGCGGGGTCCACACCAGCAGCAACCAACATCGACACGGAACTCTAATCAGATTATTATTTGCTTTCTTGAGTTGTTAAAATATAATATAAATATAATTTTCGTTGAATATATATATATACATATGGGTCATCTTAAATTGATTCCGGTAGTGCAGCGCAATGTTATTCCTACTGGACGCACAATGTCTGAATCAATTGATTTAACAATGAATTCATTTCTGTGCCACTCGAACTAATGGATAATTCATTCCGTTTCTTCTGCGCTTTGAGGTAGGCAGCTTGATAGGTTATAATTTTTTATTTTTAATATTAATGTAATTTTCTTGGTGGGAAGTTTAACAAGATTTCTCAAAATATTAACTAAATTTTTATCAAAATTATATGACAATTTATATTATTTTTCAAATAAAATTAATAAAATTGTGGCCTAATTAGACTTCTCCCTAAATAATGGTATAGTTCGGCTCTTTCACGTTTATCCTTCATTTTGTCTGACTGGAATGGCATTCCACTTTTTCCAAGTGATGCAGAAAAAGCCAAAAAACTGAAACTGGAGCTCATGCAATGAAAAGAAGGGACCGGATTTTCATGGGTTTATTTTTTAATTTGGTTATTTTTTTTGTTGGGGTTTATTTTTAGTTTTTTCGTTGTGGGCAGGCCCTGTTTTCTCTTTTTCTTTTGCTAAGTTTTGCAGTAATGGCCTGTTTGTTTGTTTTAATGAAACACTATCTTTTTCGGAACCATACCTGCTACCTTCTCTTTTTTTTTCAGAAGAAAAAGCTATATAGTATTTCTATTATATTTCAAGAAGATTTATATACATATGTGTAAGCTATATACCTCGGATTGTTATCCAAAATACATCATGATTTGCAGCTTTACATCTCTTATCACATAATAACAAAAAAATAGAACTGTCAGTAGCAACATACAAAAACTGGAGAATGAACCTGTATAAGAGTATAGTGTATCCTGTCCCTGTTTAAAAACTTAATCCAATATAATGAAACCAGGTGCATACCAGATTTTTCCCTTTAAATGCCTGGCATAGAAAAAGGTTGTATGGCGCATGTTAAATGATCTATCGAGATGCATAGTTGCCACTTTCCCTCTAAAGACTGTAAGCCTTTTTTTGATAGCTTATTTGCTTGCTCATTTTGACCCCGCTTTATATGAGTGATAGGGAACTGAGTAGGCTTCCATAGTGATTTTATTCTGCCAATCCATCCAACAAGGTTGTTATTTTTGATATTATTGTTCCCCTTCACAAGATCAATGATTATTTTAGAATCCCTGTAGATGTTAATGGGACCCATGTCCATGAAAGAGCAGAAAGTAAGCAGTCGATGAAAGGCCATGGCCTCAGCTTTATTATTTGACCCTTTGCCACCATTCCAATACATGTAGTACTGAAGATCTCTTCAAAGATAGATGTATACTCCACATGCGCACTTTCCGTCTTTGCTACTCCATTGGCATAAGAAGCCGGTTGGAATCAGTGACAACCAGCTACCATACCTGCGGGGTCCACTCCAGCGGCAACCAAAGCCAACACTGAACTCTACTCGGGTTGTCATTTGATTCGTTGAATTGGTTTAAATTTAATATAAATATGTTTTCCCTTCAATATACTCAATTGATTCGGTACTGCAATAACATTTGTACTCAATGACAGCGCAGTGCTATTCGGACTGCACTCACAATGAATTTATCGATTTAATGGCCAATTCAGCTTCCACTTTTATCCAGTCGAACTAACGGTGAATTCATTTCATTTCTTCCTTGGTTTTGAGGTAGGCAGCATGATATCTTTTAAGTTTATATTTTAAATATTCATATAATTTCTTTTGCCATCATTGTAATGTTGATATCATCTTCTTATATGGAATTTTTTTTTGTTTCCCATCTTTAACATGAAGGTACCCAGTTTTGGGTAAACTAATAATTATAATAAAAAACACATTAAATACAAAAATATTATTAATATAGATTTATTTTTTATATTAATATAATTTTTTTAGTATCATTTGTTTACTTATAAATGGAATCTAAGTATTAAGTTTTTTTTTATTAATATTGGTATAATGTTTTTAATATCACTTATATAGCATATTAGATTCTACTTAGAGATTGAACCCATGGACCTCGGAGAATTTTGTTTATATTATTTTAATTTAAACTTTATATGTTTTAAGAGTAATTATGATGAGTAAGTTTTAAATGAAAGTCTAAATACAAAAATATCTGTTAATATTATTCTATATTAATAATATTTTAGTTATATAAATAATATTGGATTGTTTTTTATTATTACTATAGTATTGGTATTGTTAATATTATAGTTATATTAATATTATTTTAGTTATAGAAATAATATTGTATTGTGTTTTCACATGACAATTAGAAATATATAATTATAATCATGTAAAATTAATGTGATTTTTTTTATTAATTGGAATTAAAAGTTAAAATATTCAAAGAATTTGTTTCATAAATATCACAAACAGGGCATTTACAACATCTCTTAAAGACTTGAACCTACTAAGATCCTTTAACAATGGTCATGCTTTATTACTTAATCTTTATAAAGTTAATTTTCTAAGTTTTCTTTATAGATTAATCTAAATTCTCTAATTTCCATATCTTTTAATGGAAGAATTGGATTTTTTGGAAATAAGACTCTGACATTGTCTTTACTTATATTAATTTCATGATGTTGCTGCTACAACTTCATTGAATATTTATCTCTGCAGATAATACTTTCATATTCACACAATATGTACCTTGCTACTACGAATTTCCATTGTCTCAGAATTTGAGATAGAATTTATACTATACTCAACTTTTCTTCTTTTTCCAATATCAACACATAATTATTATTTTTTTCCATAACCGTTGAGGTAACACATCATCAATGTTTTTCTAATATTATCTCTCTAAGGATTGAGTTTACAAATTCTTACGGGAGATAAAATGTTTATGTTACATTTTTTTGGTTTTTTTTTTTAATTTTGTTTTTCAAATAATGAAGTAAGAGTAATTACATTTTAAATGGATAAATCAATAAGAATTACATCTCACTTTCATAAAACATTAGAATTTATGGACCCATTTTTACTTTTTGTTTATTTGTTTTCCATATGGTTTATCTTAATTTATGCACCAGGCGTGCATGATATGACAGCTGGGGCGGATGGCTTTAGCTCCCCCAGCCGAGTTCGATCCCTGCGGAGGACCCCTCGCTTCGGCGATATATATGACGGCTCTGCCGTATAATCAGCTGGCTTCGGCCGTATTTCTGACTGGCTTCGGCCATAATGTAATCTGGCTTCAGCCGTATTCTGACTAGCTTCGGCCATATATATGGATTTCTCTCTGAAAAAAAAAATGATTTATCTTAATTTTAAGAAAATTGAACCCCTTCTCAATAACAGATCAAATTCTGACCTGTAAACTCTCAAGAGCAGCCGATCAAATTGGATCCGTAAACTCTCAAGAATAAATAATATGTAAAATTGAACCCATAATTTTTTAATAATAAAAATACTTTAACTATTGTAATTCGACCCATTAAATTGACCCTCATAACTAAACTCATTAATGTTTTTCAATTCACATAAAACAGAAAACCGGAACTCCTCCAATGAAAAGATCCGCGAATTATGCATATTTGCTTCTCTTAGTTAATTAAATGTTGTATAGGGTAATCCTTTTTTCAATTTATTTTTATTTTTTCACTCCGGGCGGGCAGTGTTTTCACTTTTGTTCTATTGTGCCGTAATTGCCCTCTTTTTGTTCTTTGTTGGTTTTAATTAAACGCTATTTTGATTTATTTACATACGGAACCCGTGGGATTTACTCTACCCTCAACCAAGATCAACACTAAACTCTGATTAGGTTAATATTTGATTTACTGAATTGGTTAAAATTCAATATAAATATATTTTTCGTTGAACATACGTATGGTACGTTCAAATGGATTATGTTGTTAGGTATTAATCACGAATGGCGCCGCTCACTGTTCAGACGGCATCGATCACTGTTAGGCAGTAAAGATAATAAAGTCATTCGGCACAGCTATTGCTCCTCTGTGGCTGAAAACCTCTATAAATTGCAGTGTTTAGTAATGAAAGAGATATGTTCTTAGTGCGATTTTGTTCTGTGATATGGTATTAGAGCTCAGGTGAGCTATGTTTGGCCAGGGTCGTGAGGGCTCTGTGGTGTGAAACGCAGGTAGAGTCTGCTCGTGGTGTGTGTAGATTGGTGCAGCCAAGTGTGAATGCACTGTGTGAATCAAGCAGCAGTGTGGAGTGCGTAGTGTGCTGTGATTAACTGGTTAGAGGAGCCGTTGAGCTGCTACCTTGAGCGTTGTCTAGAAGTGTTGATGTTGTGTTTGTGCTGGCTGTTAGAGCGCTGAGGTGAGTGCCAAGAGGAGGCACTGTTAAAAGGAGCGTGTGAGGCCTTGTGCCGAGTCCAATTGTGTGTGGCGCCATCTGTGTGTATGAAGATCTGGATTCAATCAGATCGTTGTGGAGGGTCTGTTGCATTGAATGAGCCGATTGTAGAGTTTTTTATGCGACTTCATGACATGTTGAAGGGTTGTGGATGTCGCTGAGCGCTGAGCGAGTTGAGTGATTTGTGGTGATTGTGTTGTTTTTGGTGTTGCTGCATGACCCATAGAGGGTCGAACAAGGCCGTTGATGCTGAAAGAGTATGAGCGCTGCGTGGAGGTGATTCTTTGCAGAAATCGTTGTAGCTGTTCCTTCCGCTGCTTGTTGGGTATGTTGTGAGACATCACCTGGCGCGTGCAACAAGTGTTGTCCAGTTGAGTGACGGTTGCACATATTCATGCCACTGTGTGGAGAGCCAGCTGTGTAGTAGAGTGCTGCAGGTAGAACCGATTTTCCAAGTTGAATCGTGCAAGTGGGTCTTGTTCAAGAGAGTGCTGTTAGTGAGCACCGTTTGTGACAGCTAGCTTGTGTGGAGAGCCAAGTAGAAGGTCACTGGTCTGATTGGAGGAGCTTGGAGGGCCAAGGAGAGCCGAGGAAGGCAGTAGAAGAGGCGTTATGTTTGAAGTGTGATAAAGCTAGAGCGTGAAGGAGCCTATAGCGAAGCCTCAAATGCAAATTATTTTGAATTTGACTCTATGGTAGAGTGATGGGTCAACGGAGGAGACAGTCTCGGAAAGAATTGAAATAGGTGAGGAGAAAGAATGAAATGGCAATAGTTGCAGAAGAATATGAAATGCTTCAACCAAAAGTAGATCTGAATCAGATAGAAGAATTTGAAGACACTGATGCAATACTGAAACGATTAATGCCAGTTCTGCCAATTTTCTCAGGTAAAGGTTTTAAACTTTGGGCAATAAAAATGGAGGGATTGTTTGGTTCAGTAAATTTATGGCAATTTGTTCAAGGAATTTCCATAAATGCCATTGATAAAAGTAGAGGTGCAGTAGCATTGTTTCTCATCATATCAGCTTTAGATGAAAATATTTTGTCTAATATTTTGTATGAATTTGGTGAAATATGTGATGCAAAAATATTTTGGGATATTCTTGAAATGAAATACAGTATGGAGGGTAGTGAGAAAGCTGAAGTTGATGAAGGAGTTGTTGCTAAAGGTGATTGTGTTGAAAGCATCATAGTTGGGATTAAGGCTGAAAGTATGTCTTTAGCTGACAATAGAGTAGTATGTGATATTAAGGAAACTCTCTGTGATGCAGAGATTTATGAAGTCAAATTTGATGACAATTATGTATCTCATGATGAGTCGTTCAATATGATGCATGAAGAGCATCTTATTGATGAGTTGTTGTTTGGTGAGAAGAGTTGCCTATCTCCACACACAAATCAAACGCAGGACAACATGTTTGCAGCAACAGAATTGACGAAAGAGGTTGAAGACATGAATCAATCAACTATGTCAGCAAAGAAAAATGAAGGAAGAAAAGCTCTTTTCAAAGAGCACGATGACAAAAATCAATATGGTTCTGTTTATGAATCTAACATTGTTTTTGAGTGTGCAGATATTGACAATCAGGAAGAAGCAACAAAACTTGAAGAAATTGCAAGCATTAAGGACAAGTATAAGTCCCAAGAACATGAAGCAATGTTGAATACAAAGAATGTTAACCTGCAATCAAGAAAGGAGAAGCTCAATCACTATCTTATGACAAGAAAGGTGAAAATGAAACTACACGAGCAAAGGCAAAGGAACAAGCATGGACCCTTTAGCAAGAAGGCAAAAATGAAATGTTTTGTTGTAAGCCTAGCTGAGACTTAGACCAACAGGAAAGTTATCATGTAGATCGTGATTAAGGGGAGGTGTCAGGTATTAATCACGAACGGCGCTACTCACTATTAGGCAGTAAAGATAATAAAGTCATTCGGTGCACTTATTGCTCCTCTGTGGCTGAAAACTTCTATAAATTGCAATGTTTAGTAATGAAAGAGATATGTTCTGAGTGCGATTTTGTTCTCTGATAGTTCGTGCAGCACTATTGGTTCTCAACGCAGTGATATTCGTACTGGACACACAATGGATAAATTAATTGAGTTGTGGGTGAATACAACTTCCAGTCCTGTAGCAGTCGAACAAAAATTCATTTGACAGCATTCGTGTAATTCTTTGTATATAGTGTACATAAACATGGTAGAATTCAAATCATCGAGGATGCATGCTTCACAAATTGGAGTGTTGAGTGATAAAGAGCGTTGACGGTGTGAGCTTCAGTCAATGCTAGGTTTTGTTAGTAGGCTGCCTTTATAATTTATAACAATTATAATCTGGAGGATTTGTATAGTTTTATTTTTTATATTCATGTATTTTTTTAATGCATTTTTTTTTAAATATTATTAGCATAACACTTTAGACTCCATACATGGGACGTAACATTTGTATTCAATACTCATGAACATGAATGTAACATCTTAACTAAAAAAAAAAAAAACCTTTTATTTATCGAATATAAATTATTGTGTAAATAATTATATGCATTCTCTAGTTTATTATTTCATGGACCTATATGATTGAATGATATTAATATAGTTTGATTACATTATTGTTTGAGGTTAGAGAATATGTTGTCGGGTTTGTACGTAATCTCCACGTTGGAAGTCTACGTGGGTCACTCCATAGTTATTTGCATTTACTCCGCGTGCTCTCATCGACTTCGGGTACGCTCCCCTCCATTAAGGCGTGAGAGCCCCGAGGTCTCCCCCTACCAGGTTCGTTCATCCTTGTACAGCCAACTATGTTGGAATTAATGACTCTACTTACCATGCCTTGGAAGAGTCTCAAAATTGTGCATCTAGCTGCCTATTTACCGTTCAATCTGATACGATCTACAATCTTGATGTTTTGGGTTTGGTTGGAGGGTTTATTGACTGTTTTGGCGGAAAGGTCGGTTCATTTGTCCATGCTCTGTCTCGGCGCTCTGCTCTGTCATGGTGACCCTGTGAATAGCTTCGACCAGCTCGTCTCTGATGCTTTAGGTGCATATCTTTGTCCCGCTTGTTGCTGACATTACTTTGTTAAGCCTTTTTTCGCCACTACTTGATGGGTTTCTTGGTCATTCCGGAACAACTATGAAGGGTACGACATGGTCATTAGCAGTCTTGAGGAAATAATTGCTTCCACAGCAACCTAAGGTAAGTGTTTCTCAACTGTGACAGTTCATTGTCTTTAAAGTTTATATGTTTTCCATTATTTTTTTACTTCGGCTGAGGTTGTCTAGTTCTGGTGCAGGCTTGGTCACTGCTTCGATGGCTACCAAGCTCCCGCTCAGGTAAACCATCCCTATCTCCTAAGGTTTATCATATATAGACCGAACTATTGCAATGATCTGGTTTCTTATAGTTGATTTATTGTGCAGGTAAGGTCTCCAAAGCTGGTTCGAAACCCTCGTTTGATCTGTACATTTTTGAGGGCGACCTCCTTGCTAAACTCTGCTCCTTTCCTCACTTTCAAGGTGTGTTGGAAACTATATTTGTTGTGCCTTGGTTCTGCGAACCAATTTCTGTGACAGAGGGTTTCATGAGTTATAATAGTTGGTATTTGAGGCTATGGCCATGATGGTGTTGTTGATTAGAAAATGTAGTAATTTTGATGTTTTGGATATTATCGGCTTATATAAGCCATCTTAGGGTTTATACTACTTGATATTTTCTTGTATTTTTCTCTCCGGACACTTCACATAACTTCTTTTATGAATTTTGTAAAATGTTTCATATCTGGATTGTTTTTAACAAGATACAATTATATTTTGACTATTAATGAATTTTGGGGTTATGTATTCCAGTTCGTTGTGGAAATCAATTAATGAGTTTGAAATGGTTGAATGTAATTATCCGAAGGGTATTTATTTTTATGATTCTCTCAGATGCTTTGATGAACTATGCCATTCGTTTTTGAGTGAATTTAGCAAATAAGTTTAATTGTAAATGTAACAGGCATGATTAGGAATCACGAGATTCAGTTAAAGGAACCGGGGTACACGGCTCTGGATGAGTTCTTTCCGAACTCATCCGAGGGCTACAAACCCTAGGTCTCTGTCTAAACATGATGCAAATATAGGGTTTAGCGGAATGCGTTTTAAAAGGTTCTCCTTGTTGACTTTATTCTACAGTTGAAGAAAGATTTCTTGAGTGTATTTGAAGAACTAATATTTAGATACATTGCAAATATGAATATTTTACAGTCTTGTACAAATTCATATATATATATATATATAACATACAGAGAAGCAGACAGGGTTATTGCTTTACTGTTTTCCACTTATGTGTTCTTGGATTAAATCAACAACTGTCTTTAACACTATCTTTCCTAGTAAACCAACATTCTTGCTAATTGGTAATTTACATGTATATATCAGTAAACATTAGTAATGCATGCTATCATCCAGTTTTACTATTCTACTCAGGAATCAATAGATATTATTTACTAATGCTAAATCATTCCTATACTTTCTACTTAACAGTAAACATTCTATCTTCCCTGGTGATAATGATTAACATGATAGTATCACTTATTTGTCTTTGGTTATGCACACAATAGTTATTTGGAAGATCTCTCCACCCAGCCTTGGAACTGGCAATTACATCTAGATTCCCCCTCTGAGCCCTTCCACTTCTGTCAATGAGGAACAGTTGGGTACCTTGGGCGTCAGGACTCTATCCAGCCTCAAGTCTCGTACCCCACAACTGTTACCATAAATTTCTTTCCCACTGGTTAGGTTTTCCAGCTCTAGGAAGAATTCATCATAGTCCTGTTTCTTCAACCCCCCAGGGTTCTGCCCTTTCTCCTCTTAAGGAAAAGGGTGAAGGAACAATTGTAACTATTCTCAGAAGTTAATTCAACTATTTCTTTGATCTTTTAACAAACTGGTCCAAAGTCTTTTAATTAATAATTAACAGTATTTGTTCTGGCTATTTAAGCCCAATAGTTTTAATAGTTTAAATAAAACATAAATGAAATTAAACTTGGTAAAAAAATTTATGATGTCTCGCTGTATGTTACAGCTCCCTCCCCTTGAGAGGAACACCATCCCTGGTGTTCTTCCTCTACGTAAACAGTGCAGGATAAGCTTTTCGCATGGCTTCCTCTTCTTCCCAAGTAGCCTCATTCGGGCCAAAGTGCTTCCACTGCACTTTAACTTGGATGATGGCTCACCTCCGCAAGGTGGTTTCTCTCCGATCGAGGATACGAAGAGGCTCTTCCAGAAATTCTCCCTCGGGTTCTACCTACACATTCATAATCTGCTATCAGAACATTCCAAAACAACAATTCTTTAACATATTGCTTTCTATTTTATCATTACCTGAATGCTTTCCCAGTTAATAATATGTCGAGGGTCATAAATATACTTTTTTAATAAGGACACATGAAAGACATTGTGTACTCGGATGTGGCCCGGTAGTGCTAGTTTATATGCCACGGGCCCAATCCGTTCCAAAATTTGAAAAGGTCCACAATACTGTGGTGCCAATTTTGCACAACCTTTCCATTGCAAGGTGCTCTTCTGAGGTTTCACCTTTAAATACACGTGATCGCCCAGCTGGAATTCTTTATGAGTTCTCTTCTTGTCTGCATACACTTTTTGCCTATCTTGCGCTGCCTTTAAGTTCTAGCAAACCTTCTTAATGGTAGCCTCCATTTCAGCTAGCATATCAGGACCCAATGCTAATTTATTTTCTAGACTATTCCAGTCTGTGGGTACCTAACACTTCTTTCCATAAATTATTTTGAAAGGACTCATACCCAAAGATTCATGATGTCCGTTATTGTAGGCGAATTCTACCAAGTGGAGGTAATCTTCCCACTTCTGTGGTTGTTGCATTACAAACATTCGCAACATATCTTCCAAGACTTGATTTACTCGCTCTGTCTGACCATCTGTCTAAGGATGGTAAGCAGTGCTGAAATGGATTTGGGTACCTAGTCCTGCAAAGAGAGTTTTCCAGAAAGCAGATGTAAATTTTACATCCCTATCAGAGATCACTACTTGGGGTATCCCATGTAGGCGGAAGATTTCTCTCATAAATATGTCTGCAATCTCCACCATTTTATAGGTGGATTTTACAAGAATGAAATGAGCGGTCTTTCTCAGCTTGTCTACAACCACCATGATTGAGTCGTGTTTCTTTTTGGTATGAGGCAATCCAGTGATAAAGTCTAGAGTGATGGTCTCCCATTTCCATTCCGGAATGGGTAGCGGTTGCAATAGACCCACAGGATGCTGATGTTCTGCTTTCACCAATTGGCACTCTAAGCACTTAGATAAATACTCAGCCACATATTTTCATAAGTTGGGCCAGAAATAACTTTTCTTAATGGCAGAATACAATTTCTGGTATCCTGGGTGAGTGGCATAAGGTTTCCTATGAAACTCATCTAATAACATCTGCTTCACGGAAATTTGGTTAGGAATGTAAATCCTATTTCTGAATGTTAACATTTTATCAGAATTAATTGCATACTCACATTGTTTCCCTCTTACTTGAGCTTCCGAAGCTTGCTGCCATAAGAATGCATATTCTGGATCCTTGAGGGATGCCTCTCGGATAACCTCTGGTAGATTAGATTGTGCTCGACTGAAATGTACTTCATAGATGCAATGTAATTTTCTACTTAAAGCATCAGCTACCCGGTTTTCTTTTCCTTTGAGGTGTTTCATGTCAAAATCAAATTCACTCAAGAACGCGGTCCATCTGGCCTAGCACGCATTTAAATTAGACTAATTAAAGAAATTTGTCAGACTGCTATGGTCAGTTAACAACAAAAATTTCTTCCCCAAAAGATAGTGTTGCCACATCTTTAATGCATGCACTACTGCAGTCAACTCCAAATCATAAGCAGAGTAGCGATGTTCATAATCCTTCAATTTTCGTGACTCATAGGCAATGACCTTTCCCTCTTGAGTTAATACTCCACCGACGCCTTCTTTTCTTGCATCTATACATACTACAAAGGACTTTTCCGGATTTGCTACTTTTAGCACCAGAGTGGTTGTAAGCAGTTGTTTTAGCTACTCAAAACTTTGTTGGCATTCTGTTGTCCAGTGGAAAGCTCGTCCCTTTTTTTGAAGTGAAGTCATTGGAAAGGATATTTTCGAAAAGCCCTTAATAAATCGTCAGTAATACCCTGCCAAGCCTAAGAAGGATCTTATGTCGGCAACGTTTTTCGATGTGGTCCATTCCATAATAGTTTTGATTTTCTCTGGATCCACTATTATCCCTTCTACTGATATAACATGGCCTAGGTACTGGATTTGATTTTTGTAAAAATCGCACTTGCTAAACTTTGCGTACAACTAGTTTTCTCTCAAAATATGTAGTACCGTTCTCAAGTGTTGCTCATGTTCCTCCTGGTTTTTTGAGTAGATTAGTATATCGTCGATAAAAATCAGTACAAATTTATCTAGAAATGGCTGGAAAATGTCGTGCATTAGGCTCATGAACGTGGCTGGTGCATTGGTAAGGCCAAAAGGCAGTACCACGAACTCGTAATATCCATAATGGGTTCAGAATGCGGTTTTACAAATGTCTTCATCCTTTATTCTGATCTGGTGGTACCCGGACCTTAAATCAATTTTTGAGAACACACTAGATCCCTGCACTTGATCAAATAAGTCATTGATGCGAGGTAGCGGGTACTTGTTCTTGATGGTCAACTTATTTAGCTGATGATAGTCAATGCACAATCATAAGGTTCTGTCCTTTTGCGTACAAATAGCACAGGGGCTCCCCAAGGAGACACACTTGGGTGAATGTACCCTTTATCTAAAAGCTCTTGAAGCTACATTTTAAGTTCAGTCAACTCTGGAATACTCATACGATAGGGGGCTTTCAAAACAGGGGCTGCTCCGAGCACTAGCTCAATGGTAAAATCGATATCTCGCCTTGGCGGTAATCCAGGAATAGATTCAGGAAATACGTCTATGAAATCCTAGATTATAGGGATATTCTCTAAAGAGGTCATCTTATTTTTATCATTGTTGTACCCTACCTGGACAGCATAAATCTAGCAACCTTTCCTTATACATCTTCCGAGTTGATTGGCCGTAATATGGTATAACTTGATATTTTTCTTGATTCCCTGAATTTCCTTTCGCTGTCCTAACTCGGTAAGATAACTTACAGACTTTTCTTTGCAATCCACCAGGGACCAACAACCTTCTAACCAGTCCATCCCTATTAATACATCATATGAGCCCAGGGGAAGAATATTCAGATTAACCCAGATAGGCTGTCCTGAAACTATTATAGGGTAGTTTTCTGTTTTAGCAAACACCTTTATTTTTCTTCCAGTAGCTAGTTGAACTAGCCATGACTGCTTATATTTACTGCTTTGTAGTTAACACCTTTCTACCACTTTAGGAATAATGTAACTTAGGCTAGCACCTGGATCAAATAAAACAGAAACAGATTGATTAGCATTCATACCTTCGCATTCGATCTTGGTGGGCTAATATTTCGCCTGATGATTGTCCAAGGTAGCATTAATTCTGGACATGCTCCTTGCAATATCCCCTACTATAGAAGCTTCTTGCATGTTAGAAAGTTGCTCAGTTCGAGCTTTGTGTGGACAATTTTTGTAATAATGCGCTTCTTTGCATCCCCAACATTGCAGTGGTGGTTTTGGTGGTTGTTCAGTAGCAGTTCTACTAATTCCTTCAGGTTGTCTATTCTCAGTGAATGTTTGAGTTCTGGGCGGATTTCTTACAAATTTTTCGAAGGTCCTTTGCTGATTGTTTTTGCCATTTACGGATTTTTTATGGTTGTTTGGTGGTAAATTCCTCATTTTTTTGGCAGTAGCTCCTTTAGATCCCTCATTTTTCTGCTTCATCTACTGATAACAGATGTGGGCTTTTCATACTGCATCATCCATGGTTCTTGGATAATAGAATTCTAGTTTTTGCTTCATGAAGTTGGGAAAACTACTAATAAATCGTTGAATCTTAGCTTTCTCCTCTTGCATATATGGAATGTATCGCAACAGGGAAGTAAAGCATGCTACATATTCATCCATGGTCAGGGTTCCCAGTCTTAACTCATGGAACTCTTTTTCCTTTTCATCATAATAACATTCTGTTAAATATTTATCTTTAAAGTGTTTCTCGAATTCTTGCCATGTTACTTGTTCCTCATCAATCTTTCTTACGGTTTTAATTTCTTCCCACTAGAGGGTGGATTTTTCTTGTAAATGGTAAATTGCCAGCTTTGCTTTAAGTTTGTCAGTATATTCATAAATTTGGAAGTATTTACCCATGTTTATCAACCAAGCTTTTGTTGCTTCTTCTGACTCTCCTTCGAACAGTGAGGGTTTGATTTTCTTGAACTTGCCTTGTAACTCTATCTTTTGCCTTTTTGGCTTCCTTTGATAAAAAACGTTATCTGAACGCCCTTCATCTTCTTCTTTATGACCTTCTACGGATTTTGCATTATCTTCCTCATTATGAGCAGTTGGGGTCTTTTCTCTATTTTCTGTACTGGGGTCTGGTCCTCTCTGATTTTGTCGATCGGACAGACTTTTAAGGATCTTCTCATGTTCCTGTCTTAACCATTCGTTGTTCGTCCTAAGGTTCATCATCTCTACTCGAAGTTGTTGTACTGTTTCGAGCAGGGCAGCGTTAGCCTGTCTCAATTCTTCTCCCAATTGCACCCATAATTCTGGGTTGGCCTCTACATAAGGCACCTCCGGCTGGCTCGATGATCTGGGGCTCCTCTGCATTTTACCCTTGGTGCTGATAACAATTCCCACTTTCACTTTCTGTGTTCATATTCAACCAAAACTCAGTTTATTTTATTTCATATATATAGAAGTATCATAACTTAATCGACTATTAAAATAACCCAGAAGTCTCAGTATGCAAGCCTGGGCTCTGATACCATTTGTAACATCCTAACTATATATAAAAAAAAAAATTCCTTTTACCTATCGAATATAAATCATTGTGTAAATAATTATATGCATTCCCCGATCCATTACTTCGTGGACCCATATGATTGAACGATGTTAACATAGTTTGATTACATTATTGTCTGAGGTTAGAGGATATGTTGCGGGGTTTGTACGTGGTCTCCACGCTGGAAGTCTACGTGGGTCACTCCACAACTGTTTGCATTTACTCCGCACGCTCTGATCGACCTCGAGCAAGCTCCCCTCCATTAAGGTGGGAGAGCCCTGAGGTCTCCTCCTGCCAGGTTCGTTCATCCTTGTACTGGCCACCTGTGTTGGCATTAATGACTCTACTTACCATGCCTTGGAAGAGTCTCAAAACTATGCATCTAGCTACCTATCTATCGTTCGATCTGATATGATCTACAGTCTTGATGTTTCGGGTTTGGTTGGAGGGTTTATTAACTGTTTTGGTAGAAAGGTCGATTCATTTGTCCATGCTCTGTCTCGGCGCTCTACTCTATCATGGCGACCCTGTGAATAGCTTCGACCAACTCAGCTCTGATGCTTCAGGTGCATATCTTGTCCCGCTTGTTGCTAACATTACTCTGTTAAGCCTTTTTCCGCCGCTGCTTCGGTATGCTATGACGGTTTATGAGTTATTTGATGGGTTTCTTGGTCATTCTGGAACAACTATGAAGGGTACGACCTGGTCTTTAGCAGTCTTGAGGAAAGAGTTGCTTCCACGACAACCTGAGGTAAGCATTGCTCAACTGTGACACTTCATTGTCTTTAAAGTTTATATGTTTTCCCTTTTTTTTTTTACTTCAACTGAGGTTGTCTGGTTCTTGTGCAGGCTTGGTCACTACTTCGATGGCTACCCAGCTCCCGCTCAGGTAAGCCATCCCTATCTCCCAAGGTTTGTCATATATAGACTGATTTATTGCAGTGATTTGGTTTCTTATAGTTGATTTATTGTGCAGGTAAGGTCTTCGAAGCTAGTTTGAAACCCTCGTTTGATCTGTGCATTTCCGAGGGAGACCTCCTTGCTAAACTCCGCTCCTTTCCTTGCTTTCTAGGTGTGTTGGAATCTACATTTTTTGTGCCTTGGTTTTGCAAACCGATTTCTGTGACAGAGGGTTTCATGAGTTGTAATAGCTGGTGTTTGAGGCTACAACCAGGATGGTGCTGTTGATTAGGAAATGTAGTAATTTTTTATGTTTTGGATATTATCAGCTTATATAAGCCATCTCAAGGTTTATACCGCTTGGTCTTTTCCTGTATTGTTCTCTTCGGACACTTCACAGAACTTCTTTTATGAATTTTGTACAATGTTTCATATCTGAACTGTTTTTAACAAGATACAGTTATATTTTGACTGTTAATGAATTTTGGGTTTATGTATTCCAGTTCACTATGGAAATCAATTAATGAGTTTGAAATGGTTGAATGTAATTATCCGAAGGGTATTTGTTTTTATGATTCTCTCAGATGCTTTGATGAACTACACCATTCGTTTTTTAGTGAATTTAGCAGATAAGTTTAATTGTAAATGTAACAAGCATGATTAGGAATCACGAGATTCAGTTAAAGGAACCAGGGTACACGACTTTGGATGAGTTCTTTCCGAACTTGTCTAAGGCCTACAAACCCTAGGTCTTTGTTTAAACACGATGCAAATATAGGGTTTAGCGGAATGCGTTTTAAAATGTTATCCTTGTTGAATTTATTTTACAGTTGAAGGAAGATTTCTTGAGTGTATTTGAAGCACTGTTATTTAGATACATTGAAAATATGAATATTTTACAGTCTTGTACGAATTCATATATATATATATATATATATATATATATATATATAATATACAGAGAAGTAGACAGGGTTATTGCTTTACTGTTTTCCACTTATGTTATGTGTTCTTGGATTAAATCAACAACTGTCTTTAACACTATCTTGCCACTATCTTGCCTAGTAAACGAGCATTCTTTCTAATTGGCAATTTACATGTATATATCAGTAAACATTATTAATGCATGTTATCATCCAATTTTACTATTCTACTCAGGAATCAATAGATATTATTTACTAATGCTAAATCATTCCTATACTTTCTACTTAACAGTAAACATTCTATCTTCACCGGTGATAATGATTAACATGATAGTATCACTTATCTGTCTTTGATTATGCACACAATAATTATTTGGAAGATCTCTCCACCCAGCCTCGGAACTGGCAATTACGTCCAGATTCCCCCTCTGAGCCCTTCCACTTTTGTCAATGAGGAACAACTGGGTACCTTGGGCATCAGGACTTTGTCCAGCCTCAAGTCTCGTACCCCACAACTATTACCATAAATTTCTTTCCCACTGGTTAGGTTTGCCAGCTCTAGGAAGAATTCATCACAATCTTGTTTCTTCAACCCCCCAGGGTTCTGCCCTTTCTCCTCTTAAGGAAAAGGGTGAAGGAACAATTGTAATTGTTCTCAGAAGTTAATTCAACTGTTTCTTTGATCTTTTAACAAACTGGTCCAAAGTCTTTTAATTAATAATTAACAGTATTTGTTCTGGCTATTTAAGCCCAATAGTTTTAATAATTTAAATAAAACAGAAATGAAATTAAACTTGGTAAAACAATTTATGATGTCTCATTGTATGTTACAATGAGCTTTAAATTTTGTTATCATATTATTTTATTTTAGTTTTTTTACTATGTTTATTGTTTCTATAAATAAGTATAGTATATGAATTTTAAATATTATTAATATTATTATAATTATATAAATAAGATTGAATTATTTTTTTTAATTTATTATTACAATATATAATTAATAATATAAATAATATAAATTTATTTCAAAATAATAAAAAAAACCAAACAACCAAAACAAAAAACATGTATAATTTCACTTGTTATTTAAAAGTTAAATATAATTAATATAATAAGTTTTCTTACATAGATTAATCTTTAGTATAAGGTTAAATAGGATTAATATTATAAGTTTTTTTTACATAGATTAATCCTTAGTATTATGGTTTAAAAATGAAAACTTATAATAAATTGGTACTTGATTGTTAATTGGATTTGTGTATCCGTATTTTTGTCCCATAATGGTTATCATTATTCATTCTATAATTTCTATTTTTGCACATTGAAGAATTGGATTTGCAGAAAATAGGGTTTTGAATTTTTCTGTATTTATATTAATTTCATGATTTATATTATTTTTTCTTGAATATTTATTTGTGCAAATAATATCTTCATACTCACATCATGTATATTTCTACTATGAATTTCAATTTTTTCAAAATTTATATTATATTAGGCCTCTCTTCTTTCCATCATATCGAATTCATAATCATTATTTTTAGGAAAATTGAATAAATATCTATTTTTCTCATGATATCTTCATACATCACATTGTTTCTCTTAATGCATGAATTTGGACTTTTAATTATTATAGTATGCTTAAGAAATTGTATATATATTTTTAAAGAAACCGGTAGCATTTTCATTATATAAACTGGAAAAGGGCCAGGTCCTGTACAAAATTTAAGAGTGTGCTCTCTGCAATTTTCATTGATTTACATTGAAATGAGGACTTCTTGCTACCAACCTTATTTACATAGAGTTTTCGAACATAACTGTAACTACAAACTCTTCAAAAAATGCCATTATATTCTATACATTAACATAACATATATATAATATTAAAACAAAAATCTTTCAGCTACTATCGGAATCAATTTCTTCTCCTGAAGGTTCATCCACTATCGTTGTCAATTCCTCTGTGTCATCCTTTGCAGCATCCAGGACCCGCTCAGCGAAAACAACCTCAGCACCAACAACGTTGAAGAATGTGGCTTTCCCAACCTTGAATACTTCCTTTAAAACCCCGACTGTAGCAGTTTCCACTTTTATTTCGATGCTTTCCACCTTCTGTTGCATGCTCAACACATCGATGCACAAGTCTTCCAATGTCTTCAACAACAACTCCATATCTTTTCCCAATCCTGATAATTGAGCATATAGAATTGCCATATTTTCATTTATTTCCTTTATAACTTGCTTTACACGACTTATCTCCCAAACTATTGATGCTTCCAGCACTACCATGACCAGACCCTGAGCCCCTGAACCTTGAGCCTCCACCACTGTCGTTACTCGTAGAGGCCATCTTCACACTAATCCGGCTCTAGACAATAACTATCCTTTGATTAACTGGCCGTAGTGAGCTACAATATATAATAGCATGTTCAACCCCGACATTCCTCCCGGTCTTATCCTCCATAAATTCTAGACGATTCAAAGTCTTGTCAAGGCTACCTCCCTCCATTTCTTCCACCACCAGAAATAACCAGGAACGTTTTGCGATGGTACTAGCTTCCCCTTCGGGTATAACTATATTGCAGCTCCCCATGAGTAACTGAGACCTCGACGCCCACTGTCCTTGTACATGAACTGCATACCAATGCTACCACACTTGTACCTTAACTCGATACCTACCATCCCAGCTTCCAAAGTACAGCAGAGGATAATTGGGGAGCTAACCATCTTAACTGCCGAATTAATTCTCTGAAGACCTGTACCCCAATAGTACAACGTTAGCATGGTGCTATAGTTTAAGGGATATGATATGTGATTACTTCATGATTGATACTTAAGCTGCCTTGTTCCAGCATCACCCTCGCGTTGGCCTGACCATCTGCCAAGTGGTTATTGGCCCACAACACATGGAACGAATCTACCTTTTCAAAAAAAAAAAATAAGTAAATAATCCTGACCATGATTGAGGAGGTTCCATATTTGAGAAGGTTGACGTTCTTGAGGAGCTTCATACATTTTTGTATAATCATCATGGAGTCGCCAACTATAGACAATATTTTGATACATTAACCAAACTGATATGCATACCTTGCTAAAGAGAAAGGGATTCTGGTTGATTGTTTGTCGCGATGTCAAGTCCCCATGCGAACTTTATTTTTGTTTTTTCTTTGAGGTTAACAATTTACCCTCCCACTCCAGCCCCCCCGAGGTTACCTTTTGAAGCTCCATCAAAATACAGTTGGTTGTTCCCGACTTTCCTTTGCCATTCAGTAAATTCATCCCCTTTCAGTCTGATATAGAAGGACGGAGGGCCATAAGACTTTGAAAGAGGAGCTTTGAGGTTGCAATTGGAGATCCCGAGTCAATATTTTTCAGTGCTAGACAACTCTTTCATATCTAAAGCATCGAAACCCCGGGAAGAAATAACCTCAAAGAGTAGTTTCATTCCTTTGATTGCTACAGTTTTAGAACTATGGCACTGATTTTGAAAAATAGCCTAATTACAACATAACCATATTGACCAACACATATACTTAGGAATTCCATCCAACAACGTCTTAACAAAGAGTTCGGAGAACAAGGAGATTTATGTTTCCAGTGAATAATCATGTCACTCCAGTCACACGCAATTTTGGGGGCAAAAGCCAAAGGTGCTAAGGCATAGTTCTAGGAATCCATAATAAAGGAACAATGGAAAAATAAATGCTTGATGGTTTCCTCCACGTTACCACATAGCACACAATGAGAGGGACCATTGATTTTCCTCTTCTTTAAATTCTCTGTCGTAAGGATTTTCTCGTGGGTCAATTCCCAGTAGAATATTTCAATCTTAGGTAGTCCACCGTCGTTCCAAAATTTTCCCCATAATTTAGAAGGAAGGGGTGGAGGGGTTCTTTATTAAGAGAGAATAACCATCTTTAACATAATATTTCTTAGATTTACCTCCCAACCAGGTTCGTCTATCAAGTTTTCTAGTGATTATTGGAGCGAGCCCTTTATTATTTTCGATCAAAAGATGGCAATGTAAGAGGAAGTGATCGGGAAATTCCAAAGGAATCCACCCACACCACAAACCCTGATCATCCCAACAGGAGATATCTACTAGGTGGGAGAACCCATGCTCCACCATCTAGTTTGAGAAAACTGGGTCAATGCCTTTCGAACAATCAGATCCAAGAAGAATGTGTTTCCCATTCCCAGGTAGCCAGCCAAGATGGTTCAAAATGAGAAATGACGAGGCTTTGCACAGTCTCCAAATTTTTTATCCTTTCCCTTCCCATGATTCATCCTCTGGTCTAATGAGGCGATTTTTGTGGAAATATTTCCTTATAAAGGCCTTTTTCCACCACTCATTGGAGTTTGAGAGGAGCCTCCAAACTAGTTGATGCCCCAACGCTAGATTCATTAGTTCAGGATCCTTAATTGCTAATCCTCCCAAATTCTTAGGTTGCTTAACCAAATTCCAGTTAACAGGGTGGAATTTGTGATCATTTCCCTTGCCTCCTTGCGATAAGAATTTTCGGATGTGCCTGCTTATTTTTGGATTGTTCTAACCTGGTGCTAAGAGACCAACACCCAAATAGACTAGAAGGGAAGATAGTACTGATTTGATGAGGGTAACTCTCCTGGCCAAGTTAAGCCATCCGACTCCCCAAGAATGCACCCTTTTCCTTATTTTTTGTAGTACATTCTCCCAATGTTCCCTTGAGGCCTATTTTAGGGATATGGGAATCCCAAGATATTTGAAGGAAGTTCGATGAAAATCCATAGGGATGCCCAACAACCGGCCAATTGCATTCATCGTTTCCACTTGGAAATTCCAACCAATTAATTGACATTTCAGTTTGTTGATCAAACCCCCAGAGAGAAGAAGAAACCCATCTAGAGTTTTTTTCAATCTAGATGCAATTGCCAAGGAGGCTCCTCCAATCAGAAGAGTATCATCGGAAAACTGAGAGTGATTAATTCCCCTAACATTTCTTGCAATATTAAGACCCGAGAGGGAACCATCCAGCCTCCCAACTTCTAATTTACTACTTAGAGCTTTAGCCATGATTATATAAAGAAGAGGCGAGAGAGGGAAACCTTGACGAAGACCTCTAGAGGCAGCAAAGAAGGGGGCAAGGCGACCATTGATGAGAGGGGTGATCTAGGGTGAACCAATACAAGCTTTAATCCATGAGATGAAATCATTACTAAAGCCTAACTTTTCCATGATGAGGAAGAGGAAGGAGTGATTTACCCGGTAAAATGCATTTTCCATATCCAATTTGATGACCATTCCAACTTCTCCCTCTTATTTTCTTGAATGATTTGCTTCTTATACCAAGATGATAATATCAGGGATGCCTGGGTTTAATTCTATTGCCAATGATTTTCGTCAAAATTTTATAAGAATAATTGCAAAGTGAGATAGGGTGAAATCTAGAGAAGGTGGTGGGATTGGCATATTTTGGAATCAGAGTGAGAAAGGACGAGTTAGTGGATCCCCCCAACTTCTTTTTAAATATGCTATAGTTAAAAATCTAAATGAGGTATTTTTTTATGACACTCGAAAATATATGATAAGAAATGATAGAGAATCCATCTAGACCTGGAGCCTTCTTAGGATCCAAATTCCAAATTGCATTTCGAACTTCTTCTTCTGTAATTTCACTAGAAAGAAACACATTAGAAGGCGGGGAGACAACAAGGGGCAATGCCTGAATAAAATCAGGGGTGCCTTCTAAAGGAACGCAATCCTTGTTGAGAAGATATTTAAAGTGATTATATGCCTCCAATTTAATTTTTGATGAGGTGTTGACTGCTTGCCCACCCACAACCTTTATTTCCTTGATTCCATTCCTATTCTCTTGAGCCATTGCTTGTTTGTGGAAGAAGGAAGTATTAGAGTCCCCAACTTTCAACCAAAGATTGTGAGATTTAAGCCTCCACAAATTTTCCTCTTGCTTGCTAAGATTGAATATTTGAGTGGAGAGGTCTTTTTCCTTTTGAATGTGTGATTCTTCGATATGGATTTTTTCCATCATATTGTAGTGTTCTTCTAATTCTTGGACTTTCTCTTTTCTTTTTTTCCTTGGGGGTTGATAATTCTCTTTAAGCCATTTCATCAATTCTTTTTTGACATTTTTTAGCTTAGATTCCCAAACATAGTTGGGGGAGCCTTGGACATTGCAAATCCAAGATCGCTTTACCATATTCTCAACCTCTTCATATTGTCACCAATTTACATTGGATTTACAAGGAAATGGCCCAAGGTTTTCAATCTTCTCCATTGAGATCATGATAGGCCGATGATTTGAGTCTCTCTGGGATTCAATAGACGAAGAGCAGCACAAACCATTGAGAAGCTAGTTGTTATGCAACAAAAATCTATCCATGTGAGCAAGTATATAATGATATTCAGACCGTTTATTAGACCAAGTGTATTTCCCGATCTTAGGTTTGATATCAATTAGGTCCCATCATTCCATTATTTCCTCCTTTTTATCTCTAAATGGACCCTTGGTCGAAGACTCACCTCTTTTTTCTGTTGTATTTAGGACTGTGTTAAAATCCCCTTCCATTATCATGTTGATGTGGTAATTCCTTTCCTTTATCAACTCTAATGAGGCCCATAATTCTGCCTTGTCGTTATATAGTACTATACCATAGATATTTATGAAGGGAATTCTTTCCCCTATATCCTTTTCCTCTAGAAGAACCATAATCCAAGATTTTGTCTTAATTTCTTCAACCAGAGTAAAGTTCTTGTTCAACCAAAATATGCCTAGCCCTCCTAAAGCTCCCCTTGAGGACTGAGTTGACCCTGAGCTCTCTCTCCAAAAAATTCCAGCTGCTTTCATAGCCTCCACTTCTTCTAACTTTGTTTCTTGAAGAAATACTACTGATGGAGATTCTTGTTTGATTATATCTCTAATTTATAGGGTTTTAGCAGGGTTTCCTAGCCCCCTTATGTTCCAAGAAATTACTTTCATTACTTGTGATTGGAGGGGGGACGACCACCATCATTTCCTTCTTTCCTTATCTTTTTCCCTTTCAGAATTTTTGAGATGACTGATTGGTTCCCCAGTTTTTTATTTAGTTATACTTATCTTTCTCTCTGTGTCTTCTTGTTTGGTCTCCCTATTTTCTTAGTGGGGCCAGTTTATTGACTACTACAATCATCAGCCCAAGATAGATTTTGGGATAAATTCTAAGTGATAGCACGATCCAAACCTTTGAGCAGGATTCCCGGTGGGGCATCAGTGACAGGAACATACTTCGGCATAGTGACTTCACCTCCACCCTCCTTCGGGCTACTTTCCGTTACTAGTTCTCCTTCTTCTATTTCTGAATTCTCCTCAACATTTGTCTGAGGGGGAGCCTCCATCTCCATATCCTCATCACTCATCACTTTGAACAGATTCGAGGATGACAGATTCATATTGTTAACCACCATACCATGAGGTTTTGATGTCAAACCTTTACATTTTGGAGCTCTTTTAGGTTTTTTCCAATGCTCCCCCTGAGTAGTCGGGACATCCAAACTTTTATCATTCCTAGAGTTTGTGCAGTATCTAGCAAAGTGACCATAGTCATGACCGTGTCTGCATTTAAATGGGATTTGTTCATAGTCCAAGACTTGTCTGTGCTTCCATTCTCCCTGGTTTAGATTAATTTCAACCAGTATTACCTTATCCAAGAGTACTTCTACACAGATTTTAGCACAGGAAAATTTGGAGCCTTTTGGTTCAGAATTATCAAAGTATTTCCCCACTCCATTACCAATAGCCCAAAGGAAATCGTCGCTCGAATAGGAGATAGGGAGACCTGGGAGATTGACTCAAACTTGAATAGCAGTAGGGATGTCTTCATCAGGATCAAAAGCGAGGGACCATTTGTTTAAATATATCCCTCTAGAGCCAAAAAAATATGGTCCATTACAAAATAATACCTCCCTATCCTCCTTATTTTCAAATAAGAAGATGAAAAATCCATTGCCAACCAGAGAAAGAGAAATCTCACCCTTAATCATGGGATGGCAGGTTTTCTTAATCCAGGCTTCCATCGATCTAGGAGAGGGCCACATACCTGTGAATTTCCTAAATAATGCCCTCTTAGCGTAAGAAAGGGAGGTAAGACGCGCTCCATCTGGTAGGGAGACATCTTTCACCTCAACATTCTGCTTGAAAAACTTAGAAGCAATAACAATAGGCCGCATGTGCTTTGGGAGGGAGGCCACCATAGATTGGAAAGCGACATCGACAGAGGAGTCCAGAGGGGGAGGGGGGCGGGGGGGCCCTCCACAACGTCTATTGGAAAAGCTTGCTAGAATCAACTCAACCTAGAGACTCCCGTCGAAATTGCCAGGGCATCAACGAATTCCAAAAAATAACATGGAGCAAGTGAATTTGTATATTTCTAATAATAATAATAATAACTTTTAAGTTCTAGATCAAAGTTCAAATAAAAAAAGGTATAGTTAGTATTTTTAATGTTATAATTTACATACATTAATATTATTTTATTGATGCAAATAATATTGGTTTGTTTTTAATATTATTACTAGAAACGCGTGATTAGAATCACATAATCTCATTTCAAAATAGTGTTCGTGAGCCCTAATGATGTATAAATGTATAATTTGGTTTCCTACTCAATTATTATAGGGTTCATCTTCTAATTTTTCCTAGGTAGATTAATCCCTAATACTATAGGGCTAATATCCCTAGTTTTTATGGGACCAATTTCCTTAGTTTTTCTAGATGAACTTGATACTTATGGTTGTCAATTGGCTATACTCTGTGCAACAGTGAGAATGAATGTTATCCTTCCCACCCAGGTTCAATTTTCACAAGTCACATGTTGAGGTCTTAGTGAGTATATTGTTGTAATGGCCTTAAGATTTGTATTAACAAAAACTTGAGCTTCTACAAAATGTAGTGATACCATCATCATATAAAAGATTGATACTTATTGCATATTTAATTGTGTGAATATTATTCCCCTACATTATTACTGTTATAAGGGGGTGTAGTGTTAGGAAATCGGAAAGGCAGAAAGATTTTTGTTTAAGTTGATAATTACTTTTGGTGCATGCAACCCGAGTATCGTTGACACACCTACAAGCCAAGGTAATTTTTTCTCCCACAAGAAAAAGGTAAATTTTTCTCCTTGTTACAATGACATTGCAACCATTTATTTTTGTAAGGATAAATTGAACTAATGATGTATATATAGGGTATTATAGGAATTTATTTTGGATACTTAGTGTACAAGAGAACTCTGCATAAGTAATTAGGTTGACGGTGTATGCGAGAAACCCCCACTATAGGTGTGAGTATGGGCCAATCGTCATGCCAATGATCAACTTGAATGGCGATTCTGGTCTCTTGCCAGATAACATGCACATCCCAATGCATAGGTACAATATGATAACTCCTCACACAACATGGGGATTAATAGATTCAATGGGTAGGTACACTTGCTCGACTCTAGATTACAGGGAAATGATGGCCAACTATAAAGGCATGGACTGACACCTTGAGTTACGAGAAAAAGGCTAACACAAAGCATGGTAGCTTCCATATTTAAATCAACAATGGTTACACCAAATTTATATGGTTATCCTTGTCTTTTGCAGGATCTGTCGGCCCTTAATTATCATGTCGTCATTTTTCATTGCAGCTACGTTTACATCCATTGGCCCCTCCTTAGGCATTCTCTCGTTTCTCCAGTTTGGAATGTTTGCATCTCGCTACACCTCTTATTTAGTCTCTAGCACATTGGACTACATCTGCATGGGCATTGTGGGGATCAGGATGTTCAGTCGACCTCAACTTAGTGGTTTGTCTGTCATCCAGGATCTTCTATCTCCTTTTCATTTTTCAGACACAATAGGTGGTAGTCTCAAAACAACAAGGGAATTCACTCTCTGCGGGTAAAGGACCTCACATTGGAAGTTTTCTTGCTCCACCAGTGACCAAACATTGATGGGTTCAGGTTGGTGTCAAGAATTCTGACACCCTAGAGTAGTTGGCACACCAGTGTCCCATTTGCATGGTTCAATTATTATCAGTTATTTGGCTTGCAGATTTCAGTTATGCAGGGAGGGACATCGTAGAAAATGATACAAAATTCAAGCACATGTTCGTCATGACAGTCATGGTCAAGGTGCTTGTGGCTAGGTGCTCATGGTTGGGATGCTTGTTGTTGTGGTCAGGTTGATCATGATTGGGGTGCTCATGGAAAAAGTTATACTCGAGGTTGAGATGTTCGTGGTCAAGGATATGGTCAAGGAACACATGGTTTAAGGTCAATGTTACACACTACTTTTTCTTCTCCTATTTGACATGGGATGCTTCATGTAGCTAAGTTATACCTTGTGTTATTTCTGAAGGACGCTTCTTCTGTTTCTCCCAAATGAAGTCTTTAAACAGTTACAAGCTCAATTTTGTTGTTTTTTATGTCACATGTCAGTTGGCGAAGCCAATGTATTTTGGGAACTTCTGTTTTCTATCTGATAATATGGTTAAGCGAGTTCTCCACGACCTCAAGATCATTTACTTTGTCCTACTAGTCTAGTTTCCCTATGGGCAGAACAGTAGGAAAAAAACACTCTTTTGTAATATCTCTTTGAACTAATGAAATGTCGATCTTTAAACAAAACAAAAAATGGTGTATGCAGGAAACAAATCTAAGTATTAGAAACAATATTGAGCGTAACAATCTTTGTAGGTTCTCATAGAGACACTGCAATAGTTTAGTTATACATATGTGCTAAATACATGTTTTTCTTAAGTATTTGAAATCATGTAATTGTCGTAATGGTGACCCAGTGAGTTGCCGCGATGGGTGAAAGGACAAGAAATTACCAATGAATCATTGCGAGGTCAAATTTATGTTAAAATTCACTGGTAATTTCTTTTCTCTTCACATGTTGTGGAAATTAGCTGGTTCATCATTGCGACAACTCACTAGGTCACTATTGTAGCAACTAGCTGGTTCACTATTGTGGCAACTTGCTGGGTCATTGCTGCAAAAACTCACTAATTTGTAGTTCATGGGTATCCATATTTCTAACACATAGTTTAATTAGCTCATTAAAACATAATGGGAATTAACCATAGTTTTTCTTACATTTGTTTTGTTTAGTCCTTAATTACTTGTTGAAAATTATGATTAACTTACAAATCATAAAACTAATTTATATTAAAAACCAAATTAATTTAGTGGCCTTTCTCTCTCCCTTTTTTATTCCTCTCTTCCTCTTCCTCGGGGTTTCTAGATATTTCCTTAAAACCAGGTAGCGACTCTACTCCCTCATTTCTCTTTTTCTAGTGGTGATTGTACTAGGATGGTTTCCTACCCTATGATACACTACATGTTTATTACTCCCCCAAGGAGTTTGTATCAACATTTTCCATCATCAAGCTTGGGGCTTATTCCTTATTCTGTCTCTCTCTAAAAAAATTGGAAAGAGAAGTGTTAATTATCAACATACCATTTGATCAGTCTTCGATTCATGGATGCTAACCCTCAACTAGCCCTACAATTAGGGTGTTTCCATTCCTTTAACATATCACTGGTCTCTGAAGGTGATTGAGGTGTAATTGTTGTGTACCCTTCCTTCCTTCTCCCCAAATGAGATATCTTAAATCTATCCATCAGAGGCACACCCCATCCTTTCACCTCTTGAACCCTTACACGGCCTATGCTCAAACACATTCATCTAGTTCATTAATAGGGGGTCATAGAGATGGCCACCTTAATTAAAGTATGCATTCAATAACCCTTTCTTTTCAAACTTGAGAATTCATTTTCCACTGTCTCCACGTCACATGATCTTATTTTGGCATTCTAAAGCAAAGTACATTTATCAACTAAAAAAAAATGTGCAGTCTCAAAAATAATTCTTGTAAATGGTGCAAGTACCTTAAGGTATCATCCCATAACACCATAACTTTTAAATGATTGAAGCACCAGTGCACATTTTGACTATAACTTAATAATGACGCTTATTCACTTGGTGACATGAGTCAAGTTCACATAATTTCAATAATTGTACCTAGTTGAAGCTACGATCTTCCTAATTTAATCAACCCCTATGTTGAGTTACTAGTCCACTTTAGAATCCCTTAACTATTAATAACTTATTATTATTATCAATGAATATTATATCTTTTAATTTCTTTAATCATAAATTTAATAATAATTTTATAAAAAGTTACAAATTATTTTGTATTATTTATACTTATCCACAAATTTTAAATAGTTAGCATTCAAGTAAAAAAATTATATGTGTGTGAGAGAGAGATTTATTTTATTTTATTTTAATGTTTATCATAAATATTTATTTTATTTTATTTTAATGTTAATTTTAAAGAGATACATTGGAATGCTAAATTATCCACAAATTTTAAATAGTTAGCATTCAAGTAAAAAAATTATATGTGTGTGAGAGAGAGATTTATTTTATTTTATTTTAATGTTTATCATAAATATTTATTTTATTTTATTTTAATGTTAATTTTAAAGAGATACATTGGAATGCTAAATTGAGCATAGAAGGAATTACACATTTCCCTTATATTAAATTGTAAACCACAAACTTGCCAAGTAAACCACCCTAAGGACTAATATTCAAATAGAATTTTGATATATGTGAGAGAGAGAATTATGAAGTATTTTATTCATTATTTTTTTTGGTTATTAATATTTTTAAATATCACATGTCAATTCTAAGTTTGAATGGAACTATCTCCTTCCTACGAGTATATATATATATATATATATATATATATATATATATATATAATTTTATTCTATTTTTAATTTTAAAGAGATACATTGGAATTCTAAATTGAGCATGGAAGGAATTACACATTTCACTTATATTAAATTGTAAAAGGAATCTCTCAAAGTAATAATTTTATTAATAATGTAAACATCATATAAAAACCAAAATCCACTTGTATATAGACAAAATAACATTGTTTTCTCTAGAAAAGATTGTGTCACTTGTGCTCCAGAGACAATATGTTGTTGAACCTAGAAACAATATGTTGTTGAATCTAGAGATATTGCCATGTGAGAGAATGTAATTCTCTTATATATATATATAGAATCATTTTGAAAATTTTATAGTCATAAAATTTATTCTAAAAAATTACAAGATAAGCATATTTGATTGTTGTTTCTCTCTCTTATACATACATAGAGAAAGTTAAACAACATAACAAAATCTTCTGGCACAATAAAAACTTTAATAAACAATAAAAAACAAATAGATATTACTTAATTATTATAAAAGTGTTAAAAAATAAATATTTTTTTAATTAAATAATAACTTCAAATTTATTTAATTTTTTCATATATATAATAATGTTTTATATAATATTTAAAATATAATTTTAATTATAAATATAAAATTCTAATTACAATAAAATAACGATGTATTCCATGGCTAATTCCAACCCTCCCACCATCCTTTAAAATTGCAAATCGAATTATATAAATCTCGCATTGCAAATTAATGATTCGAATACCTAAAATGGATCATTTTAAACACATCTCTTTCAAATTGAGTTCAAATTTTTTTTTAAAAATAGAAACGGTTGAATTTTATTTATAAAAAGAGGTTGGCCATGCCAAACAACCTCGATTACAGTCAATTGAGAGAATTTTGGTTCTATAGAGTTCTCATAATCTGGCTTTTGTTTCAGAGATTAACTGTTGCTTTTACGCATTTAGCATGGCTGAGAGATCCTTGCTATGCTTTTGGCGTCTTAGAGTCTTGTCTTACATTTCCTCTTTTTTTTTTTTTTTGCTTTGGTACTTTCCTGGGTTAAGCTAATTCCCGAATAAACTTTAATCCACAATCCAAATTGAACAAAATCCGCATATATTACACTGTATTCATATATAACCTGTTCCCACCTCTGATATACTAAGGCTCTTAACCGTACCCGACCCTACTTCAAGGTTAAAACCCAGCCAAGTTCAGCGCGCAATTACCGTCAGATCTTCCTCTGTCCAGATCCAACGCTTATCACGTCCCTCTCTGTCCGGCCCTTAACACCTCAGGAGCACGCGATATGGGCGGTTTTGTCTTGCCACGCGTCAGCCACTAAGTGGCATTGCGTCCGTTTCGTAGAAAACTGCTCAGCAGCCAAGAGTGGTGCGATGAAAACCACTTACCACTCCGAGCGTAGTTAACACCCCTCCTTTTGCAATGCGCGGTGACCTTCAGATCAACCCCGCCTAGATCTGACGCTTGTCGCGACCCTTGTTGTTCGATCCTTAACCTGATCCCACCTCCGTACCCGACCCCACAACAAGGATAATACCTTGCCATGTTCAACGCGCAATGACCGTTAGATCTTCCCCCGTCTAGATCCGACGCTAATCACATCCCTCGCTGTCTGAACCTTAACACCAGAGGAGAACATGATATGGGCGGTTTTGACCAGCCATCCGTCAGGCCCTAAGGTACACCGCGTCTGATTCATGAAATACTGCCCATCAGCCAGAAGCGGTGCGATGTAAACCGCTTACCACTCTCCGCAACTTTAACACCCCACCTATTCTAGCACCTGATGACTGCCGGATCATCCCCCGCCCAGATCCTACGCATCGCTTCCTTCAAAACTGTCCTTTGGTTGAATGCAATTCTACGCCCTGTTAAGACACCCAAAAATTGTTGGTCCATGTTAAAACCTGTAGCCTATCGAGGAGTGGCCCACTCTTTCTCGACAATGAAAGTTTGTGTGTGCCAGCCTTTGTTCTATAGAATTCTGTCCTTGCTCAGCTCTCCTTGTCTGTTAAGGAATTGTGTGCCTTTCAGGTTCTTCATCATTCTTTACCAGCATACCTTGAGCTAGAAGACATCCTTTTTTAGCCATTATATCAACTTCCTTGTTCAGAGCTCGCAGGACATGGTAGAATGAGCAGGATGTGAAGCTTTGAGCCATCTTTCTTATTCTTTCTAAGGTCTTGTTTAGAGTAGAGCTATTGAGTTGGTCAGCCATGTTAAGGATCTTAATCAGGATTTCAGAATCCCCAAAGATTTTAAGGTTTTCCCCTATGTTCCTCTGAGCCAGCTCACACGCTTTGACTAGTCCGAGGATCTCGGCTTGGTTGTTGGTGCTCTGGCCTAGGCCCCAACTGAAGCTGTATTGTTTTTGTCCATCTATGGAGTAAATTGTTCCTGCTGCCCCTGATATCATTGGGTTTCCTTTGGAGGCTCCGTCGAAGAAAACCGTGACTTTACCCTTATTTTTCCACCATTTTTAAAATCTGCCTCAGAGATTCGGAGACTCCACGTTGGGTTATGTCTGGTCAAGAAGGTATTCTTCTTGATGCTGACCCATCTTAGGGATTCCCCTAGCCAGCTGAGCTCTTTAGGGAGAAGGGAGTTTTTTGGCTTATGAGGTCTATTTTCAAAAGTTTCCAGCAGCAAAGCTTTGGCCTTGGTAGCCACTGTGTTGGTGGATTGGTGTCTGTTGTTGAAGATGGCTTCATTCCTAGCCAACCAGACTCCCCAACAGATATATTTTGGTATTGAATTCCAGACTTTAGTCCATGTTGAGTTGATATTCAAAGAGTGAGGATAGCATTCTTTCCAAGTTGCGAAAAGACTAACAACTGAAGCCTGATGAGAGATTTGGGCGTTGAGCCCCATAATTACTTGCGACTAGATCGCTTGAGAAAAGGGGCAGTCTATGACCAGGTGATCGATAGTTTACTGATCCTTGTAGTAGAGAGGGCGTCTGTGTGGAGCCATGATTCCTCTTTTCTCTAAATTGTCCCCAGTGAGGGTCCTTTTGTGCATGATAATCCAACAGAAGAAGTTGATTTTTGGGAGACCAAATGGGTCCCAAACACGCTGCCAAAGATTTGTAGTATGGATTTGATGTTGTTGTTCTTGTAGGGTTGCAAAACCCAGCCGAGCTGAGTAAGCTCCGGACTTCCCCCAACCCCACTTGTCCCTCGAATGGAGATGCACAGGAGCCAGACCAGTGAGTTTAGGTAATAATTGATGGAGTTGAGGGAGCATCCAATCAAGGGGGCGACGGAGGGCTCAGTTACTCCAGTTCCCTTTTGAATCCCATGTGCATACGTCAACAAGTTTGTGGATACCTTTTTGGATGAGCCAATTACGTAAATCTTGCTATTTCTGGAGCAAGATTTAGGGGATGAAGTCCGATGATCTTATCATCCCAAAGTCTAATTCTTTTCCCATTTCCTAGAATTTTGTAGCACTGTTCTTTGAAGAATTTCCATCCTTGGCTGTACAACTTCCACAGCGTGGTTCCTTTGTGGGAAGCTCCTTCTTCCATATTCTTTATTGAGAGTCTGTGCAGATATTTTTTAATTAGAACTTGACTTACAGGGTTTCTTTGGTTTGAGAATATTTTCTAAAGGATCTTCCCTCCCATCACCAGATTGGCCAACACAGGATCTCTTACCTGAAGTCCACCTTCAGATATTGGCATTTTCACTATGTCCCAGCTTACTATATGGAATTTTTTTTGGTTCCCCTTTCCTCCTTGCCATAGAAAATTTCGAATCAGCCTTGCTAACTGTTCAGTGATCATTTTTGGAGCCAAAAGGAAAGAAGCTTGGTAGATAGGAAGGGATGAGAGAACTGACTTGGCTAGAGTGAGCTTCCCCACTGAGGTAAGCCACTGACCGCCCCAAGTAGTCATTTTAGCCTTAATTTTGCTAAAAATTTCCATCCAATGAGGGGCCTTAGTGGAGCCCAAGGTTAAAGGCAAGCCAAGATACTTGAAGTATTCCCAAGAGGCATATCAGGTGAAGCCCAGGGCTTGGGCAATCCTAAATATAGATTGTTGGTCAACCACCTAGCCGTGAACTGCACTTTTTCTCTTGTTGACCATAGCTCCTGAGACTCTGCAGAAGCTTTGGATGACTCCACTAAAGGCTTTTGGTATTTTAATGGAGGCTCCTCCCATAAGGATAGAGTCATCAATAAACAAGGCATGATTGATTGGGTTTGTTCCGAGTGTCGCTCTAATGCCAGGAAGAGTCTTGTTGAGTTTCTCATTTGTGAGCTTTCCGCTTAGAGAGTCTGACATCAAAATATACAGGAAGGGAGACAGAGGGCAACCTTGCCTGATTCCCCTTGAAGCTTTGAAGTAGTTTGGTGGCCTACCATTTACTAGAGGGGCTATCCAAGGTTCTCCAATGCATGCTTTAATAATTTTTACAAATTCAAAGATGAAACCAAATGCAGAAATAACTTGGAGGAGAAATGAGTGTCTTACTCTATCGAAGGCATTCGCCATGTCCAGTTTGATGAGCATACCTTGCTCTTTGCGTTGATGGATGGAATGGATGATTTCCTGCACTAGTATCACATTGTCTAGGATGTACCTACCTTTGACAAACCCTCCTTGATTAGGAGAGACGAGTTTTTCCAGCAGAGGATTTATTCTATTAGCAAGCAACTTGGTGAGTATTTTGTAGGACGCATTGCAAAGCGAGATTGGTCTGAATCTGTCCAATGTCTCTGGGTTGGCTTCTTTGGGAATTAGGGCCAGGAAGGTGGAATTTGTGCTTCCTCCCACTTTGGCTTTTCGTAGGAATCCTTTGATCATTCGGTACAAATTAGCCTTGATAATGTCCCAAGAGAGTCCATAGAAGTGTATTGAGAATCCATCAGGTCCTGGGGCTTTTGTCTGATTCCATCTTCCATATGACATTGCTAATTTCTTCTTCAGTGAATGGCTTTAGGAGAGTTGCATTGTCCTCCTCGTTAACCATCCTTGGAACGTGCTTGAGGAAGTTGTGAGCTTCCTCTTCATCCTTCGCGCCTTCTTCTTTGAACAGTTGCTTAAAATGAGAGGTTTCCGCCTCTTTTATCAGAGTTGTGCCTTTAAGAACAGTCCCTTCTGGCGAGGTGATCTCGACAATGTGGTTTCTGGAGAGGCGGGTTCGAATTTTCTTGTGGAAGAAGGTTGTATTTTTGTCTCCAGACGCAAGCTAGAGATTGTGTGACTTGAGTCTCAAATATTCTTCCTCTTCTCTAAATGTTCGGAGGGTGCTGATTTGGTGTTCTTGCTCGCTATGAATTTTTGCTATAGATATGTCTTGAGTCCCCAAGCCCATTTGGAGTTCCAGCGGCTGCTTTGTGCTCTATTTTCATTGGGTAGTGGGAGAGACTGTGGGCTTTTTTATCCATTGCTTTAGGGTTGTTTTGGTGGCTTTTATCTTTTGCTCCCGAACATAGCTGGGTGATCCAAGAACATGGATGGACCGTGCCTTATTCACTATATCCAAGAACCCTTCTTGTTTGCCCATAGAGCGCAGAACCGAAAGGGGATTGGTCCCAGGTTTTCTTCATCTTCCAGCAGAAGGAGGATGGGTTTATGGTCTGAGTTCCACTTTGGTAGAATTTTTGTGGAGATGATCATCTTCTCGGATAGGAAGGAACTCTAAAGAAGGAATCTATCTAGCCTGGCTGAGATATGCTCCTCCCCTATTTTGTTATTAGTCCATGTGTATAGTCCTTTTTTTGGCTTGAAATCCATTAAATCCCATTGTTGAATCAAGTTTTCCACTAAGGGAAGGAAGGGATCCCTGTTGCTTGTCCTCCTCTTTTTTCCTTTGGGTCTAGGATTAGATTGAAGTCTCTGGCAATAATTATATTGTTAAGGGAGTATGCTTCCAAAAAATGAGTCAGAGTTCGCCAACGTTGTTCCTTTTCTACATAAAGGACAGGTACATAGAGATTAAAGAGTGCAATGTTTATCTTACTTGATAGGTGTCGGAGTTTGGTGTAAATCCAGTGCTGCGTCTAAAAGGAGCTCTCGAGCAAGAATTTGTTAGACTCCCAGAGAGTGGCTAACCTGTTGCATGTACCTCTAGCACTTACCGCTTTTCCAGCTTTTGTTTTCCATTTTGCTTTTCTGAGTTCCAGAAGGGTTTCGCCTTCTATTTTAGTCTCTTGGAGCATGAGGATCTCGGGAAGTTCTGATTTTAACAGGCTCTTGACTGCTTCAGATTTTGATAGGGTCCCCAGTCCTATACAATTCCAAGAGACTAATCGCATTATTTACTGGTAGGGTTTGGGGCAGCACCTCCCTTGGGAGGCCTGGTTCTAGTATTTCTGCCGATAGACATCTCTATAGTGGCTTGGCTGCCTTGCATTTTTTGTCTCTCTGCTTCTTCTTCTCTAGCCTCTCTGTGAGATTTCCTCCCCACTCTTTTCAAGGGCCTCTCAGATGTTTCATCTTCCGAGGATCTCGATATCTCAGGGGTCTTCTTTCTTGTCATATCTGCATAGGTTGGGGAGCTAGAGGCACCTTTTGGGGATGCGATTTGGACTGATTCCTCTTGCCTTTTGTTTTCTTCCATGTTATTTGCCTGTTGTTCATCCTCTTTATCTGCTGGGTCTTGGAGTTTTTCTGGTGTGCTGAGTATATCAAAGGGGTTTGTTGATATGTCTGCTATTGGAGGGACTGAGCTTCCTTCTGCTTGGGTTTCGGGAGGAGCAACCCTCCCAGTGGATACGGCTTTCCCTTTATTCTTGTTGCTCTGCTTAGTTGGCCCTGATTTCTGAACCTGAGTCCATTGATCTCCTTTCTCCTTCTCAGCTCCATCCTCTGATTTCTTTTTGCAATGCTTGGAAAAATTCCCATAGCCATGGCAGTGCCGACATTTAAATGGGAGTTGCTCGTAGTCTAGGACTTGTATGTGTGTCCAGTCAACCACCATGAGTTTAATGGCTTCAAGGAGACCTTCCTCCAGGTCTACTTCTACATAGATTCTCGCACAGGAGTATTGGTCTCTTCTTTCTGCTCGGTCGATGTATTTGCCTAGCTTGTTGCCTATGGTTTCTAAGGATTTAGGGTTCCAACAGTGCAGAGGTAGGTGGGGCAATCGCACCTAGACCGGAACGGCCGAGGGCACATCCTGAGTCAGGTCGAAGTCTGGAGTCCATTGATTCAGATAGAGACCCTGAGGCCCCATGAAATATGGGTCGTTTCTGAATATGAGGTTCCTGTCTTCTGTTGCTTCAAATACGAATACAAAGAAGCCTTTGCCGACGAAATGGCTTTTTATTCCTTCTTTGACCAGTGAATGCCAGTTCCTTTGCACCCAGGCTTCTACCGCTTTAGGCAAGGGCCATAAGCCTATGAACTGGCCAATAAGCCCTCATTCTGTCGGCAAAGTAACTGTGGGGATGGATTCCATTTTTTTTACAAACTTCTGCTGGTTTTCGGTTGCTGGCCATTTATTGCATGCTGCAACCAGATTCCGGAATGCAGCTAGCTCAGGTGGCAAGGGAGTTTCCTTTTCGCGGCCCCCTCCTGGGGCCATGGTTCTGGAGCTTCGCGCAGACTCGGCCATGGCTCTGGAGCTTCACATAGACTTGTGGATGACTGTGTCTCTTTATGTGCTCCCCAGGGTTCCTCCTACCGGCCTCGGAGGTTGCACCAGGCTCCCGCTATCTGGTTCCTCTCGCGCACGTTGCTCCAAGCTCCCGCTCGCTCGTAGGATTACACCAAAGGTTTCAAACCCCTCTAAATTTTGAGTTCAATTTTTAGGACTATATTTTAGTGTGGTTTTTTCATGATTGTATATGGGGAGTTGAGTTTTGAATGGTTATTTACTATTTGAGGATAACAAAAAAGCAAAAAGTAGAGTGAGTTTTTCACGTTGGAATTTCAAAACAGATTTATCTATTAAATTTACTAGTTTTAACACGTTTCTATTCATCTTTACAATTTCAACAAAGAATGGTGATGATTTAAAAAAAAAAAAAAATTGACTATATTCGAGAGCCAGATCACTTAGTTACCAACAAATTTGTTCGTCAAATTCCATCTTAGGCCCTCATTCAAATTAATTTAAATTTTAAGGATTATATTTTGGTTTGGTTTTTTCATGCTCGTAATAAGGGGACTTGAGTGTTGAGCGGTTACGCACTGTAACTATTATTGAGCGGTTATTCACTATTAACAAAAAGCAAAAAGGAATTACTATCTCAGGATAACAAAAAGCAAAAAAAACAAAAAAGCTGTTAATATAAGCCGTTCGATGTGGGTAGGTGGAAAAAGCAAAACCCAGCGTTAGCCATTCGATGTAGGCATGTGAGTGATATATTATGATCTCATCAGGGTCTGCATAACATCTGATCTTGGCGAACGTGTTGCAATGCTCTTTATTTTTGTTCAAGCTGTAGTTTCCACTTGCCCTAATAATTCGATTTTCTGGAAGCAGGGCATTGCCTGTAAATTCAATTCCATAATTTCATATCGTCCTTTTTTTTCATAAAGAAAACCATTATATTTATATTAAGGCAATATATACATCATAATTCTGATGGGTCTCATGGTATGTACTCTGGAGTTTGCTACCATAAAATTTCCATCATCTCAGAAATTGTATTCTGCCTCTCTTATTTCTCAAATTTTTGTATTTTTTAATCCACATTTAATCAATGTTTTTAAGTTTTCCCTTAATTTGAGTTTACAAATTCTTGCAGGGCATAAAATGGTTATGCTACCATCTGTGAAATGCTCAGGAGTTTTGTTTTTTTTGGGTGGTGGTGGCGGCAGATAATGGGGTACGAGTAGTTCCAGTCCTTGTGGATGAATTAATAAAAAATATTTTCCTGATTATAAGTGTAGGTTGATCTGTATGTCACAAAAGAATCGATTCCAGTCCTTGTGGATGAATTAATAAAAAATATTTTCCTGATTATAAGTGTAGGTTGATCTGTATGTCACAAAAGAATCGATTCAAAGGCAGTATCATTTATCTGTAATGTTGGCATTTCACCTCTTCCAGTCTGAATAGGCCTAGACATTGGGTTGAATAGACATTAGAATTTATAGATGTAAATTTTACAAACTCTAAGGTTTTATTTATGTTGTTATATGTTAATAAATAACGGTATAGGTCGCTTCCTTTCAGGTTTATACTTCATTTCATTTCATTGGAATGGATTTCCCCTTTTTCAAGCGATACATAGAAAGCGGAAAAACTGGACCGGATTTTTGAATATTTTGTTTCGGTTGGTTGAATATTTTGTTTTTACTTGTAGTTGAGTGTTGTGGCTGGCAGTCTTCTCTTCGGCTTAGTTTTATGGGTTTTCGTTGCCAGCCGGTTTTCACTTTTGCTCTGTTTTTCAGTAATTGCCCTTTTTTTGCTTGTCTATCTGTTTTAATGAAACGCCTGTTTTAATGAAACGCTACCTTCTTCGGAACCATACCTGCGAGGTCCACTCCAGCGGCAAAACACTGAACTCTACTAAGGTTATTATTTGATTTATCGAATTACTTTAATCTAATATAAATGTGTTTTTCTCTTGAATATGCATATGGGTTTGTTCCAGATTGATACTACTGTACTTTTTGTACTCAATGACAGCGCAGTGCTATTCGTACAGCTCTCACAAAGGATGAATTAATTGAGTTAATGGCGAGCTCAGATTCGACTTCTATGGCAGCCAAACTGACAGTGAATTCAGGCATTTCTTCTCCGCAGCCCAAGATGTTTCAAGTATTTATTTCGAATATTCTTGTAATTTCTTTGCATATCATTTTTACATAAATATATTAGGTTAGAAAACAACATTCAGGGTGCATGCTTCACGCTGCTATAAGGCGTGTCGAGAGTAGAGAATTATGACTGTTAGCTTTTGTTAATATTTTGTATATTTATATTTTATAATACTAATGATTTTAGTGATTTAGGTTAAATTAAAATCTGAATACAAAAGTATAATTACGAGAGATTTATTTATTTTTTATTTATTGTTCCAAATTGATATTGCAATACCATTTGTACTCAATGACAGCGCAGTGCTATTCGTACCGCCCTCACAACAGATGAATTAATCGAGTTAATGGCGAGTTCAGATTCCATTTCCACTTCTATGACAGCCGAAGTAACGGTGAATTGATTGCATTTCTTCTCCGCCTTGGCTTTGAGGTAGGCAGGTCCATATGTTTCAAGTTTTTATTTAGAATATTCTTATCATTTCTTCTCATTTTTACATAAATATTCTCATAATTTCACGCAGCCATACGTTGTGTGGAGAGTTAAAAGATTTATGAGTTAGGTTAAATCAAAATCTGAATACAAAAGTATAATTAGGATAAATTAGATTTATTCATTTTTTGTATTACTATAATTCTTGTAATATCATTTACAGGACACATTTAGACCTCACGGAAGATAGATTTCTTTCTTTCTATTGTTGCAATGTTTTTTTTATCATTTACCTAAAGCATGAGATTCCACTTAGAGATGGAACCCAACATTCACGATGAGTATTTAAGAATTTTATTTATAATATCTGATGTGTTTTTAATAATAATTATGATAAGTAGGTAAATTTTACCTGATTCCAAATAAAAAAATAGGATTAATAGGATTATTTACATAAATATTATTTTAATTATATAAAAAAATATATAATATAATTAATATAGTTAACTATATATTTTATATTAATAAAAATAATATAAAAAATATATAATATAATTAATATAGTTAACTGTATATTCTATATTGCCCACGGGGCTTTTGATAGTAAATGGGTGCATTGTTAAGGTACTTCTTGCAATAGGTCACCAGTTCAAATCCCCTATGGGTGCTTAGATAGTATTATATAGAAAAAAAAATTGTATATTTTATATTAATATTGTTTTAATTATATAATATATGATATAATTAATATGATTAATAATATATTTTATATTAATATTGTTTTAATTATATAAAATATATTGTATTGTTGTTTCATATTATAATTGAAAATATATGATTATAATTTTGTAACATTATTTTAAAATAATGGTGATGTGATTGTAGTGAGTATTTTTTTCTTTTCTTTTTTACCTAAAGTAGAACTAAAATTTCTAGATAATAGATTTTATGAATATCATAAACATTCAGTGACAACATATCTTTAAAGACTTGAACCTATCAAAACCTTTTTGACAATAATGGTGGTTTGTTACTCAATCCTTATAAAGTTTATTCTCTAAATTTTCTTTTACAAGTGTTTATATCTTATTCGTTCTATAATTTCCACATCTCTTAAAAAGAAGAATTAGATTTTTTAATAATAAGACTTTGAAATTGTCTTTAGTTATATTAATTCAATTTTATGATATTGGCCTTTATGATATCGGCTGCTATAGCTTAATTGAATATTCATTTGTGCAGATACTTTCCATTGTCTCAAAATTTGTAACAGAATATATATGTGGGCAGTCTTTCTTCTTTTTACAACATAATTTATGTTGTAGGCAGTGTTTCTTCTTTTGCAACATAATTTATATTGTAGGCAGTGTCTTTCTTCTTTTTCAACAGAATTTATATTGTTGGCAGTGTCTATGTTATCATTTTTGTTTTTCCCCAGTAATGGAGTGGGCTAAACTCTATACAATTTTATTTATTTAAGCTTTAGTTAAATCTATTTTTACAACAGAATTTATATTGTTGGCAGTGTTTATGTTATTATTTTTGTTTTTTCCCAATAATAAAGTGGGATAAACTCTATATAATTTTATTTAAGCTTTAGTTAAATCTAATTTTATGTAACATATTATCAAGGAAAATTAAATTCTTGATCTAAATTTATTTTTGCCATGACATTTTATTAAAAAAAAATTAAACTCTTAATCTAAAATAGTAAATTAAATTAAAAATTTACCTCATAATAATAAATAGAATTAAACTTATAACCTCTCTTTAACAAACCAATTATATTAACCATCAAAACTAAACCCATTTTTCCTTTTATACTTCCTTGGAATGCCTTTCGATTAAGAGAAAACTGAAAACCAAGACCCGCAACGAAAAGAATGGGCCCGATTATGCATTTTTTTTTCTCTTAGTTGATTAAAAGTTGCATATCGCAGTGGTTTTTTCAATTTATTTTTGTTTTTCCTTTGCCCGCCGACCCTGTCTTCTCTTTCGCTCTCTCTTTTGTTCTGTTGTGCAGTAATTGCTCTCTGTTTGTTTCAATTAAACGCTACTTTCTTCTATTTACATACGGAACCAGTGGGATCCTCTCTAGCCCCAATCAAGGCCAACACTAAACTCTGATAAGGTTACTTTTTGATTTAATGAATTGGTTAAAATATAATATAAATATATTTTTTTAATATATATGTGGTATATTAAATGAAGAAGGATATTGATGCGGAGTCGTCAAAAGTGGCTGGAATGTAGATAAAAAAATTTCAAAAAATCGGCTGGAATGTAGATAAAAAAATTTCAAAAAATCTTGCATTAGCCGTGTTTTTGATGGTGGAAATAGATTTAGCATTATCAAAAGCTTATAGAGCACTCAAAATCTTGAAATTTGACAATTATAACTTGGATTTACATAAATACCTACTAAATTCTATCAAAATTTTACCAAAATTTCTATAATTTTGCAAGAAAAAACAATCTATTTAAATACAGCAATTGATTTGATTCTGTTAGTGCAACACTATTCGTACTCAACTCAGTGATATTCTTACTAGACGCACAGTGGATGAAGTAATTAACTTGAGGGTGAATTCTACTTCCATCGAAGACAAAATCAATTCACAGTCTTCTTTGGCTGTTTCAAGCTCTTCTTTTGTTTCTGGGTTTAGGTTATTGATTTTTTTAATATTATTATTAAAATACATATTAAAATCATATAAACTTATTTTAAAATAATGAGAGTGATTTAAAAAATATATATATGATTTATTATATTCAAAGATTAAATACTATTAATTTTTAGGTGTTTTTTTAGATTAATCCCTAATCCCTAGTATTATGGTTTAAAAAAGAAATATTATACATAAAATGATGCTTGGTTGTTAATTGGATTTAGGTATTGTTATTTGTAAGAATGAAAGTGTTGCAAGTGTCTATCTCTACTCATTTTGTAATTTCCATTAATTGGATTTTTTGTGAAATTCTCTTTACACAATGTATATTGTTATTATGAATTTCCAGTGTCTCAAAATTTATATTCTACTAACCTTTTTTTCTTTATATCATATCAAATTCATATTCATTATTTTTAGAAAATTGAATAAATATTTATTTGTGCATATATTACCTTCGTACTCACATATTATATATATAATGAATTTTATCATCCCAAAATTTATATTTTACTACTACTCCCTTCTTTGGATTATATCAATTCATAAATATTCTTTTTTATAATAAATTTCAAATGTTTGTATTCCTTCATATCAATAATTAGGAGTGTTTAGAGGATGGATATGTGTCTCACAAAAAGAATTGGTTCAAAGTGAGCAAAATTGTTAGCCTATCATTTATCCACAACGTTGACATTTCATTTTTTTCGGTCTGATAAGTAAAATTTTACAAATATAAGCACTAACTTTTTATAATTTTATTCATGTTATTTTTTCAGAGAAAAAAGCATCATAAATTATATTGAGACAATATAAAAAACATCATAAGATACAAAAGGGTGGCATATGACAGCCACGAGACATCTCGAGGAAAAGCAAATGTCAGAAGTCCGAAAAGGCACCATGTACAGAAAGACAAATACATCAACATGAAACAAAAAACACTGTGTATATAAGACATCCATATTGCAATACATATACATCAAATTCAGGAAAATAGCTAAAAAGCACCAAAATTAATAACCAAAAATAACAAATTCCATAATCGAACCGGACTTCTCTTCCTCCATTATTTATGTTATTATATATTAATAAATAATATTACAATTTGCTTTATTTTTACATTTATTTTCATTGGATCCGATGAGAATGGGTTCCTCTTTTACAAACTGGACCTCATGCAAGGTAATTTATGTTATTATATATATTAATAAATAATATTACAATTTGCTTCATTTTTACATTTATATTTCATTGGATCCGATGAGAATGGGTTCCTCTTTTACAAACTGGACCTCATGCAAGGTAAAGAAAGGGCTGGATTTTTGTTGTTTTGAATATTTCGCTTCTGTGAGTGGATTGAAATTTTTAATTTGTGGGTGAGAGTTGTGAATAGTAATTTTTTATTCAGTTTATTTTTATTTTTATTGTTTACGACGTGATTGTTTTCTCTTTTCCTCGGTTTTGTTTTGAAGTAATTGCATTTGTTTTCTCTTTTCTCCTGTTTGCAGTAATGGCCCTCTTTTGCTTGTTTTTATTACATCTGGAACCGTACCTGCGGGGTCCACACCAGCAGTAACAAACGCCCACACAAATTTCTAATAAGGTTATTATTTGCTTTTTTGCGTTGTTTAAATTTAATATAAATATATTTTAGTTGAATATACATATGGCTAAGCTTTTTATTTTCAATATTAACGTAATTTCTTTTCTCCTCTTTCCATATTAATGTAATTCTAACCCTATATATGTATAAGGAGCTTGTCCTTTTCTCTTTTTTGGAATATATAAACCATAATTGAACTGGAAATATATATATATATATATATATATATATTTCCAACATTATTAATATTATAATTTTTTTTGAGGAAAAATCTTAATTTTCATTAAGATGTTGAAAATTATATGTAGATGCTAAAGAGCATATGTTGTAGAGGTAGTTGTGCCACTCTCATATAGTAACTTGTCAAAAAAATTTCAAATTGGGAAACTAAGCAAAATTGATAGAAAACCTGTCAAAATATATACATGAAAGAGCTAATATAAATATATACACAGATATTAAAAATATCATCAAATCAGGGCCTCTTGGCCCCATCAAGTGACTGGTCCTCATATGGTTGATGGAAATATTGGTAGAAATCGTGGTTAGTCTGCTCCTGAATCAACCAATGCCGCCGTGATTGGAGCGCGACCACCTTGGATAATTTGTCGGAAATCTGGTTGCTCCCTGTATATGTGATGACAAGAAATATAGCTAAAATGAGACTTCAGAAGATAAATCTCATTCAATATATGTCGGAGTGTGTGCACGTGACATGCAGTTTGATGATTAAACCAGTTTATGATGAGTTTAGAATCTCCAAAAATTTAGATGTGAGTACAACTATTCTCAAGTGCAAAATAAAGTAAGGGTTTGAGTGTGATGAGCTCTGCAAACTCATTTGTACCCTCTCCTAGACCCATCTGTATTTTGTAATAGTGAGTGTCTGATAAATGCAATATGACACCACCCCACCACCTTGTTGTTGTGCTGAACCATCAAAGTAATCCCAAGGGATGTTCCTGTCAATGTTCTTTGTGGTAATGATACGAGAATTTTGAGGGCGATTGTCATCAGGTATGCTGTTGTATATAGAAATGATATGTGCAGTCGCATGAGGCCAATGCGGGGTATGATTGGAGAAAATATATATGTTTCTTAGTAACCAAATGCACCAACAGATTAGCAAAGGGATATTCCTAGCCTTGATGGGTTGTGCAGCAGACCACCACAATTGCCAAGCTTCCAAGAGATTGTTACCTTGCCAGCGCAAGGGGAGTTGGAGGGATGTAAGAACATTGTGCCAAATGGAAATGGTGCATGGACATTGCAAAAAGAGGTGATCTATGGATTCAGATGCTAGCTTGCAGAGGATACACCAAGTGGGGCCATGAAAGGTTTGCTTCTGAAGATTATCCCCTGTAGGAGCAATGTTGCGAAGGATACACCACATGAATAGTCTGGCTCTGGGAGGAGCCTTTAGCTTCCAAAGAGATGTCCACCACCAATATGTGATCTGAGGCTTTTGTGCTGCAAAGATAAGGGGATATCCATCCTTAGGAGAGTATTGTCCATGGTGCGAATGTGCCCAAATAAATACATCTTCACCCTCAGTAATCCTGACATGTGATTCAGAGAGAGCATTTATGTAGGATTGCCACTCATTATGGAAGTTGTGCGGGATATTCATTTGTTTAGTAGATTTCCAGGCTTGTCAAAATATCGAGGTATTATTTGGATCAACAATGTGTGCAAGACGAGTGTGGCCAGATGTCGAGAGGAGATGTAAGAGCTCAAGTGAGAGATGATAAGCATTCCTAGAGATAGACCAAGGAACCATTCCCAATCAGACCAGGGATCCAGATCCAATCCTCGAAGTAAGACCATCCCGAATAAATGAGAGAGATTTTAGAACAACTCTCCAAATGGTTGAGATATGACCCCTGTTCTAAGAGGGTAGCTTGATCTATTCCAGAGGGTGTAGGGGACTTATGCATTTCTGTATGACCACCTCAATCCATAGATTCTTGGTCATCATGACGTGCCATCCCATTTTGGCAGCTAATTCTTTGGCAAATGCAACAAGATTTTTCATGCCTTGACCACCCCATTTCTTAGGAAGGGCAATGTGTTCACATCTGACCCAAACATATAAATTCCCTTCATGTTTTCCCTTCCAAAGGAATATGCAACATAACTGTTGTATCCTGTTCAAGATTCCCCTTGGAATCCAAGCCAAATACATCCAGTACATCGGAGTGGCTTCAAGAACTGATTTAATGAGAATGAGTTGACCAGCCCGGAATAACCATCTCTGGTGCCAAATATTCAGTCTCCTTTCAATTTTTTCCAATAGCCAACTCCAATCTGTGATCTTATATTACATAGGCTTGAGCCGAAATCCAAGGTATTTGAGCCCTTCTTCAAAAGGGAGAACAATAAAAGGAAATCACTGGCTGGCATAGTTAACCTCATGAGGTGAACAATCAGCCGTAGTCACATTTGATTTTTGACTGTTACATTCCATACCGGTTGCTAAGGAGAAAGTTATGAAAATCAATGAAAGGGATGTAGTATCACCAATAGAACCATTTAGGAAGATTAGTACATTATCAACAAAAAGTAAATGAGTAAGTATGCATCCATTGGTAATTTTGATACCCTGTAATCTACTGAGCCTTTTCTCCTTAGATATAAGGCGACTTAGACCTTCCATGATCAACAAGAAAAGAAGTGGGGAGAGAGGACATCCTTGTCTAAGTCCTCGCTCGGCATGGAAGAAGGGTGATGCAAAACCATTAATAAGAACACTATACGAAACATAAGATATGCAGCACATGATCCATTGCATGAAACCAATGGGGGACCCCAAATGTGTCAAGAGCATTCTCAGGTAAAGCCAACTTGTACGATCAAATGCCTTTCCAAGGTCAATCTTAAGTATCATATTCTCGAGCCTCTTGATCTTAATGGAATGAAGAACCTCTTGGGAAATACCAACTGCTTCATGAATTTGACGATGATTGAGGAAAGAAAATTGTTCCGGAGAGATATGTTCGAATAATATAGGCTTAAGGCAGTTTGCGATGACTTTGGCAATGATGTTGTATATACAGTTGTAGAGGGAGATGGGCCTGAAATCATTGAAGTTCAAAGGGGAGTCGGATTTGCAAATCAAAGCAATGAAAGTAGAGTTGAAGGCATCATACATGTGTCCAAAAGTTTTACATTCTTCAATAACCTATAGCAGGTTGTTTCCCAATACTTCAAAAAATGCTAGATAGAATTCAAACGGCCAACCATCGATCCAGGACTCTTATCTTTCTTGAACCATTTGAGGGTGCCTTCCATTTCTCCCATAGTGACAGGTTTGGTGAGGTCTTTAGTTGTTTCTTGGTCAACAAACATAGAAAAAAACCTGCCACTTTAACAATTTCAGCAAGTGTAGCTTCTTGGGGTGCTTTGAAAAGTCTACTAAAATGAGAGGAGCTGAGGGTAGCAAGATGATTAAATGAATGAAATGGTTGACCAGTCTCATCTCGCAGGTGCCAACTTGTATTGATAGCACGACGCCCATTAGCAAATTGATGGTAAAATTTAGTATTGTCATCCCCGGATTGTAGCCAAATGGCACGACTCCTTAGTCTCCAAGTCTCCTCTCCGTCCTTCAATATTCTGGTTCTCTCTGCTTCAAGATGAATAAGGCGCCCTTTAGACTCAACAGATTCAAAACCCTTCCCATTTACTCCAGTCAGGGTTGTAAGTTTGAGTTCAATATCATTAAGATGTTTCTCATCCCTAGTTCTTTTTTCCCTTTGTCCATTCAATAGTTTTGTGCTTGAGGCAGAGGAGCTTCATTGCAAAACATTCAGTATGGGATTGGCGAGCAAGAGGGGGATGGGATTTCTAGTAATTTGCAACCATGCTGGTGTAGATTGCGTCCTTGATCCAAGTAGAGTTAAACTTGAAGGGGGCTTTAGGCTTTCGATCAGTAGTTGCAAATTCAAGATATATGGGAGAATGATCGGATAATCCCCCGGATCCCACCCATTGACGATACATGGAAAAATGGACAAGTAATGCTTCTTTGATGAGAAAACGATCCAGTCTACGGGCAAGCATAGCATCCCCAGTTCTTCTGTTGCACCAGGTAGGTTGAGGACAAGCCATAGGAATATTGATGAAATGGTGGTCATTCAAGAGGGTGCAGATGGAGTCAGAGAAAGGATCAACCTATGCATTTTGACCCCATGATTCGGCATGGCCAATAGAGAAATTGAGGTCCCCCCCTAAAATGATGTTATCAACTTGCAAGAAGGATGAATCAAGGAGTGATTCCCAATAGGTAGCTCGATTAATACAAGGACCATATACATTAATCAATCTCAAATCTCTACCGAAATCAGATGAGAAAATATTAGCCCTAATAAAGCCATCACCCCCAAACATTAAGCAGTCTGACAGACCTAGGGTTATAGCCAAATGCAATGCCTCCAGAACGGCCCTGAACATCGAGGGCATGAAAGTGCCATCCAGTAACAAGTGCTTCAAGGGTAGGAATAATATGATCAATGAGGGAAAGGGTTTCCTGTAGAAAAATAATGTCCACCTTCTCAAGTTCCATCAGTGTTTGAAAGGCTAGTTTTTTGGCAGGACAAGCCAACCCATGACAATTAAAGGATAACCATTTCATGGAGGACTAGAGGTAGGAGACGTAAATGCTTTAAGGACCCTATCAATAGGAAGTTGACGCCCTTTGGCTACATCCAGACCAGATTGGATGATAGCTTTGGAGATTCAAGAGTGGTGACCCTTGGTCAGTTTGGACGGTTTGGCGGGGGGGGGGGGGGGAGGGGAATGATGTCAAGACCGCAATAGTCGTCGGAGAAAAATTTAACCATCGAGTGGAGATTATAGGAGTGAATCGATTGGGAATCCAAGGAAGACTAAGAGAGAGAAGCAACCAGTGGGATATTAGTGATGGTAGGGAGGGTGTTCGAAACGAAGGGAGGGGAGGAAACAAAGGGACAAGTGAGAGGAGTGTGAATATATGCAGGTGCACAGGTGAAAAGTGCAGAAGATGCAATATGGAGGCCATCAGTAATAAAGGGATTAACATGAGGGGGGGAAAGGGGAGGATTACTCGATGAGATGGTTGTCATCGTCGCTGCCCAAGATCTGGTAATGCAAGGAGAGGGTGGATGAACAAGAGTTGAACCTGAACTGTCCGACATATCCTTTGTAGAAGGGGAGCGATTTCAAAGCAGTCCTCTTGTTATCAGCACCAGAAGGAATGTCTGTGGTGTTGCTATCATGTTGCGGTACAAAGGCAGAACCATTGGGCAACAGAGGGCAATCCTTGTATAGGTGGCCAATCTTGTGGCAATGACGACATCTATAAGGAAGTCCCTTATAGTCAAGGATCTGAAGGCGACTGGTCTTCCGCCACTGAATGTTAAGATTCTCCTCCAAGCCTTCCCGAGTGTCCAAGTGACCAAGGATGCGCGCCATGGCCATGTTGCCAGGTATGACATAGGATTTATCATAATCCAAGTAGGTTCCCAGAGTGTTTCCAATGCGCTCGAAGATGTCTTGTGACTAGAAATGGAGCGAGAGTCTAGGCAGACGAACCCAAATAGGGTCGGCCCCTAGATGTTCGCGATCTGGGTCAAAAAGGGGACTCCACCACTTGAGCATCATCGGGGCTAGCTCAATATGCTAGTATTTAGACAGTAACCAAGGGATATATTCAAGGCGCTAAAATGTAAGTGCAAACCATCCTCGGGAAAGTGTGACTATGGACAGTAGTTCCTCAAGGACTTGTCCCAAAATTTCCAGTACCCATTGTCGAAGGCCAGCCGTTCGGTAAGAGCGCCCACGCACACGTCCGACCAGTACCCTGTCAACAGTTTCTATAACGCTCCCCATCTGCAGCCTGTCTCCAAGCATGAGTGAGAGTTTTTTTTATTTCCGGCCTTAATTCCCTTGTACTTTTTTTCCAACTGGGGGGATTTTCTCACAGGAGGAGAGATCGGGACGTCTGAGACTGAACCCTGTGCAACAGAAACCCTAATACCAACACCAATGTCAGGAGGCGGGAGGGAGGAGCCCTCAAAGTAGCCAGATGTAATGGGAAAGGAGGTTATGTGAGAGGAAAAGGGGCTAGGTGTAGCCTCATAATTATGGAAAGGAGGGCCTTGGATTAGAGGGTTAGGTTGATGAGGAACCTTAGGTGAGAAGGTACCCGATAGATACGGCGGGTAGGAGGTATCGGGGGGGTTAAGACTGAAAGCAAGGAACTGCAGAGATGTTGGTGAGGGAGGGGAAAAGGAGGAGTCTGGAAGGAGCGTTGTGCCAGGAGAGCCCAAAAAACGCAGGGAGGAGGGGGCAGGATCGACCGATGACACAAAAATTTGAGCCGATGGGTAAGGATGAGAGAATAAAGGCACGAGGAAACTGCTAGGATCACTTGCCATAGAAGATGGGATCTTCATAGAGATGGGGGAGGTAGCAACAGACAACTGAGGTGGTGAAACTGTCCACATAGGCATCGAGTAATATAGGGGTTCTTGGAGTAATCGACCAAGTCATCCCCCATCTCAGTTGATAGAAAGTGATGGGTGTTTTGCAAAATGTGAAGCCCGCCGACAGATGCCAAAAACCACTGAGCTGCTGTGTCAAGACAGTAACCCCTTTTATAATTTATATTAATATTATTTTAATTATATAAATAAGATTGATTTATTTTTTAAAATTATTATTACAAATATGATTGATAATATAAATCTATTTCAAAATAATGATAATTATTTAAAAAAACCACACACAACCAAAACAAAAAAGCATGTATAATTTTACTTGTTTTTCAAAGGTTAAATAGGATTAATATTCTAAGTTTTCCTACATAGATTAATCCTAAAATGAAAAATTATAACAAATTGATACTTGATTGTTAATTGGATTTGTGTATTGTTATTTGTTTTGATAATGTCTATCATTATTTATTCTATAATTTTCATTTTTGCACACTCAAGAATTGGATTTTCTGAAAATAGGGTTTTGAATTTTTCTGTATTAATATTAATTTTATAATTTTTGTTGTTGCAGCTTCTTGAATATTTATTTGTGCAAATATTACCTTCATATTTACATAATGTATATTGCTATCATGAATTTCAATTTTTTCAAAATTTATATTATATTGGGCCTCTCTTCTTTCAATCATATCAAATTCATAATCATTATTTTTAGAAAAATTGAATAAATATCTATTTCTGCACATGATATCTTCATACTCACACCACATTATATCTATATTACTATTATGAATTTCAATCTTCTCAAAATTTTTTATTGTAATGGTCCTCTTTTCTTTAAATCATAGCAATTTATAATCATTAATTTTTTCTTGATAATTAAATTTCAAATTTTTACAATATCAACACATAATTAATGTTTTAAATTTTTTTCCTAAATTTACAAAAAAATTGAAGACATAAAATGAATATAAAATCATACTAGTAATTGCATCCATTTGGATGAATCCATAATAATTATTTTTTCATGATTTCAAGTGCAATTTCGTGTTAAGTGAATTCTCGCAAACTATATTCATTAAGGAGTGTTTAGAGGATATGTTTGCCCAAAAACCGATTCAAAGAGAGATTGTTGGCCTCATTTATCGACAACCTTGGCATCTCTTGTCCGATTAGTATTCTTGTCTGAATAGTAAAATTTTATAATATGGACATAATTCTGTATAATTTTATTTATATTAGTATAGGTTGATAAATAATGTTACAGTTTGGCTAATTTTTACGTTCAAACTTCAACCTTTTTATTCAACCTGAGTTCATGAAATATAAAGAAAGAATGGGCCGTATTTTTGTGGTTTTGAATATTTTGCTTTTGTGATTGAGAATTGTTTATGGTAGTATTTTTCATTGTAATTTGAAGTTTGTTTGTTTGTTTTCTTTTTTTTTTTTTTTCTTCTCTTTTGTTTTTGCTATTAATTGCTTTTTCTTATTTGTATAAATTAATGAATAAAATTTTAACGTCTATGAGATTAAAAATAGCTTATGGGACCAAAAATTTCTAAATGACATCACATTTCAAAATGAAATATTTTTCTCATTCCACTCTTATAGAAGTGAAAAAAATATACACCGGTTCTTCCCAAGTTTCTATAGGCCTTTTCCACCAACACCTAAGTTGATGCAAGTTAGTTCTTTATTTATCAATAAGAATCTTTGCTCTCCACGGATAGTTAGCTCCAATGTGCTCTTTTTGTTGGAGATCACAAGTAAGACTGAATTCCTCAACATAATACTTCTTCTTTCTACCTAATTTTTTTCTCATATACTCTTGTAGAACTTCTCCATAACAAGATTCTTTAACTTCTTGCTATTTGTGGAACAAGGATTGAAGTAGATATACCATTTATGCATCCATTTGTTATTTTATCTTGGCCATATTTTCTTTCTTTCACTTATCTTTTCATTAAAGACAATTTTAAGCCATCTACCTATTTCTATTTGCTTAATTTTTTCAGATATCTTATAAAAAACACCATGACAATTATTTCACTCAACATTATTTTATAAAAAACCAGACTTTTATTTCAAACTAGCTCAAACTCTCGTATATAATTAAACTCACGTCACTTCTATGGTGAATTCATTGCATTCCTTCCCCGCCTTGGCTTTGAGGTATGCTGCCCGATATGTTTCAGGTATTTATTTCGAATATTCTTATAATTTCTTTTATCTGTAAATTCAATTCCATGATTTCATATCGTCCTTTGTACTTACACGGTATGTACATTGCTACCCTGAATTTGCATCATCTCAGAGATTGCGAACAACATATATATTGTATTCGGCCTCTCTTCATATGTTGTATTCGGCCTCTCTTCTTTCTCTCGTTTCAAGGCATATCCCTTAGTATTTTCTGATATCAACGCTTAATCAATGTTTTCTAAGTTTTCCCCTAATGTATGAGTTTACAAATTTTTGGAGGACATCAAATGGTTATGCCCCTATTGTATGAGTTTACAAATTTTTGGAGGACATAAAATGGTTAGGCTACCATATGTGAAATGCTCAGTGTGAAATGCTCAGGGCGTTGATATTTTTTCGGTGGTGGCGGCGACAGATAATGAGGTACGAGTTGTTCTAGTTCCATCCCATTTGGATGAATTAATAAAAAAATGTTTTTCTTGATTTTAAGTACAGGTTGATGTGTATGTCACAAAATAATCGATTCAAGGAGAGTATCATTAATTTGTCAGTATTATTAGTCCTGGTTTTTTGGGCTGGCAGGGATTATAGTAATCGGTTGAAACTTTAACATTAATCTCTACACAGAAATTGATGACAAAAACTTTGGTTTAAGTTAAAGTTTCAATGAAATTTTACTGTTAACGAATAACATTTTAATTTTAAATGAAAGTTTGTGTTTTATGATAACGAAAGTTTTAGTTCACAATCTTATTTGGCCTCTTCCCGAGGTCAGCCCGGAAGAGACCTACATACATCGCACATTGGCATTGGCATTAGGATATCAACTTTATTGACATGAGGATATCAACTTTACGATATGATATGAGCATCACATGAACATGACATTTTTGTTTCATGACATTATTTTCAAGTCAAGTAATGCTAGCATTACTTCACTAACATTTAATTCCCTTGCTGTATTTAATTCCCTTGCTGGATGTTATTAAGGTCGCAGGTAGTTGCAATGGAGTCGCAACTGGATTACAAGTGTATGGTGGTTGCAGTGGAGCCTTGGATTACAGGTGTATGGTGGTTGCAGTGGAGCCTTGGATTACAGGGGTATGCTTGCAGGTTGTTGCAGTGGAGCTCGAGTTGCAGCCGGAGGATTACAGGTGGATGCATGCAGAGCCTGCATGTTGTGCTACAGGTGGATGCATGTAGATCCTGCATGTTGTGCGGTCGCGTAAGATCTAGATTCTTAAACCCACTGCAACTTCATTCTGAGTCATCTGGAGCTGAATCTATTGCTTAACCGACTGGATCTGCTGAATCCAACTCTCTCTATCTGGATTTCAAGATCTCTGTTGAATCCAACTCTCTCTATCTGGCTTTCTATTTGGCTTTCAAGATCTTGGTCAGGCTTTGGATCTGGATCTGGATCTTTGCCAGATTTGGATCTGGAACTTTGGCAAAGGAAACATCAAAAAAATCATATTTGAGCAAGCAGAAGCTCCCATATGAGTCGGGGCTAGGCCTCCCGGCAATTGGCAAAGAAAATTGGCAGTGACCACCAAAGAAAACTGGCAAGGACCACCAGCGCTTGGCAATGACCTCCTTTCAAATAACCACGTAAGTCCTAATAACCACGCAAGTCCTCCAGGAAATTGGCAGCAATGAAACCAGAGAAACCCCTTCGTCATTTTACTGGAGTTTGGGCTATCGTGCCCCTTTCTCTGTCGCAGAACCCTTCTTGAACAGGTGTTTGGTCCAGTACAAAAGCAGAGTCAACAGATGCGACACCTTCATTATATATCAAGATATGGCGCATGCATAGTACAAAATACAGATAAGGGGAATGATTAGCAGGGGAATAATCATAGGCAAGGAAATAAAATACACGAAGTTTACCGTGAAGTAGAGATCAGAAGACAAAAGCACTAGAAGCGAGCGAGGATGATGAAGAAAGAATCATGCATTGTCTATTGGTTTCCGGTTGCCGGAATAGGATTACGCTACGCAAGATTAGTAACATGCCCCCTACCTTCCAAATCCTTTTGTCATCCAGTGTTCTAACTGCAGTTCTTTCCTCTTGAGGTACGTTCATCTAAGGTGCCAAACTGCTTATAAATAGGCATCAAATGGCAATAGAATCGATTTATCCTGGCACAGACCTAAGCTTCTAACTCCCTCTTGCAGTGCAGGGTTTATTGGGGTGGTGAGACATGAGGCACGGTCACGGCTACTCCTAGTCCATCCTCTGTGAAAAGCTGTGTTTGGCAACTGAGTTTCTCTGAAGGCACTTGTTCTCTCGTTACACCTCTCGTGGTGAGGTAGCAGAACACGTGTAGCCCATGAAAATTCTATATATTACAGCTGACCATCATTTTATTTGTATGTAACCATTGTGGACATAGCATAGAAATCATCCTACACAAAAAGCTATGTGGGACCTACCATGAGGGCCATGTCTCTCATCATTCCATTTATCAAAATTCTGCCCTCCTTAACCTTGGCCTGGTTCATTCTACCATTCTGCAGTGGAGTCCATGTCTCTGCAACTTATTCATATATTGTATACATGCCAGGTAATTTACTCTGTAAATAATGTAGAAAATATTTTTAGTTTCTTTTTTATTAGTTTCTGGATAGTTTGAAATCAAGGCACTGAATTTGGGGCACTTTTTCATGTATTCTATTAATAGAAAAAATGTCTGACGCATTGATCAATGGCTTGGTTGGTGCGCGACAAGGATTGTTGCTCAGTTGATCACATACCTTTTACAACTCTGGTCTCATTTCTTCACAAAGCTGGAGACGGAGGAGCATTTTTCGATGCTCTATCTATTATGAGATTAGGGGAATCGGGATCAAAACAATGGATAAGGTCAACATCTTGATGGAAATATTGTAATTAATAGTTTTAATAGCTAGGCAGGTTTGAACTTCTTTATGGCCTGCCCGAAGGACCGGGTCACTACTGTCCTTTGCTCGCTCTCTCCCACAATATTTGACACAATTGTTCTTTAGAAAATGTGCGTTTCAGATCGTTTTTAGGATCGACCGAAATTGGGCACCCAACAATGAACCAACGCACTGTTCAGGGCATGTACTTTAACAAATCGGTTTGGAGCTTGTTGCCTAAACAAACTGATACAAAACCTTACTACGGTTTTTTGATAACCCATTTTAGCTATATTTTCGAGGTCAACATTTACAAATTCAATGTTTTTATCTGTTTTTGTCCTGATTGCAGCAAAATACCCAATTTTTTCAATGTTCTTTGAGTAACATGTACCAATTTCCGATGTAAATTGGCAAGAGGCTGCACCTGCAGGTGAAAGATAATATCTGTCATGGCCTTAAATATTGTTGGATGCTCGCTGTAGCTCTCATAACAGCGCCCCATCGAGGATCTCTGCAAACCTGCTCTCATCAAACAAGACATTCTCAAAAGTGAAAACTTGACTCTCATTTTTGAATAAACTTCCATCATGCACATCTGTGCTAGAGTCTTACAGCAACACAAGGAGAAAATGTGTAATGAATGCCAGTAGATCGAACATCTAGAGCTGTGGCTGCTCCAATTTTTTTAACGAGATCAGTATCCCTATATTAATAAAATTTTGGAATGAATTGTTAGCCAGACTTTTTAAAAGATTTTGATTTTGAATGTGGTAATCAAAAGTTAGAATTGCCATGATATATTAAGCATCAACATTTTCACCCTAATTTCATGTGCCATGATAGTACAAACTCACCTAGCTCTTGTCCTGTTTAATCGTTCTTGCTTATAGGTAGAAATGATCATGAGGATTTCTTGACGTTCATAGACTTGTTCCCATATGGTATATCAAGCCAAGACCCCAGAACAGTTGACATAATAGGTTGCCATTTTGTAAATGTATCGAGAGTGCAACTTTTTCAATCTGCAGCAAACTTCAATTGCAAAGTTAGTACTCGATCTAGATACTTGTGACAATTGAGTCTCTCTGTCCATCTATAGATCCCTCTATCAGTGTGAGAGTGTCTACATGCTTTTGGCCAGATAATAAGAGAATTGGTTCAATTATAACATGACTTATACTTGTTTCAAGGCTTTGATACAACAATCTATGTATCATGCAAGCAATCCTTAAATGTGTCAAGGAAAGTGTGTGCACCATAACGATGCCCTTGTATCTATCAAGTAATCCTTCAGTGCCATCCTGCAAGTGTGTTTCATGTGTGATGCAATATGAGGTGTAATAGGAGTATGACTCAAAACATCCATGTACATGGGATGACAATATTCCTTATGTTTAATGAAACTATAGCATAAGTCTTCACAATTCTATTTATCAACTCTTTTTAGGCATCCTTAAGGTTATGTTTAATGCAAGTATAGCATAAGTCTTCACAATTCTATTTATCAACTCTTTTTAGGCATCCTTGAGGTTCTATTTATCAACTCTTTTTAGGCATCCTTGAGGTTATAGTCATAGGCCCCAATTAATGTAGCCCTACCTTTGCATCAACACAGGAAGAGTCCTTCCCTGCTGAAAGGGAAGCAAACAAAGATGCCAAATTTGTTGAATGGATCAAGCACATCTAGTAATAGGTGCAGGAAATTTTGCAAAAAACAATGCCAAGTATCAGTAGTGCTATGATTGGCACCGGGCTTGACATCAGTACAAGGTTGGTGATTAAGTGTGGTTTCACTTGCAAAAGGAGTTACTTATAGGGTTTTGGAAACCACTTGAATTCATTGGATTTATTTATGACAATTTTCTATATGTCTTTCCTTATCCTCTATACATTGTTCCAAAGACACTGGTCCTAGGGAAGAACGCTGAGTTGGCATGTGACATTGCATCATAACTATTGAAGCTTCCCTATCCAAATTGAAGCAGATCTTAAAAGATTCCCAGTACTTTTTTTTCTTCTAAGACTTTGGCCTTGTCTAAACACTTCCAAGCATCTGAGGCTTTGTCGTTAACTACTACACTGATTGTCCTTGCTTCTGGCTGAAGTAGTGCCATATGATCTATTGGTTCTCTTGATATATGTATGGGTCAAATTGGGCTTTCGTCATGCTCTTCAATAGCTCCCAATCAGTGACCGGAGGGGCTTCCTCCCTTAGGTTCTGTGCGTCAATTTCTTATTTACCTAAGTTGTATCTTTCTTATCCAGTTTGTATCCTTAACTATTATAAGCATAATTGACAAGCACGTAGATGGATATTGAGCGGATGGATATATTGAATGCTCATCGCTGAAGATAAATAAGCAATGGTTAAAGGGCTAAAGGGTAATAACTCTTCTACTTGTTTTGCAATACATAGATGATTTTTGTTACTATGATCAATCCATTTTAACTCTAGATTTAATAAGCACAAAAAGAGATTGAAAATAAATTAAGATGCAAATATCTTAATTCTTATATAATTCCTAGTTATGATTGCTCTACACTGATGTGTGTGTATGTTTACCAGAGAAATATAGTTCCTTTCTTTTTTTAAATGAGAACTAAGAAAATTTATGCTATAAAAGTTTGTACAGAGCTAGACAACAAGGAATACATAAAGACTGCTTGCATGATTTTCAAAGTAAGATGGTTAATCCAAATATGCCAAAACAAAGTTTTATAAATTCCCACAGTTATAGTATTTCAAAATTCCTTGCAGGTATAAAGTCTTAGGAAAACACCTAGAATTCATATTAATTTACAAACGTAAAGGTTAACGAGAAACACGATTGTTGGCCTCTTCTTGTCCATTGTTGGAAGGATAAGAGTCTTGGTTGTCTAGGTCGATATCTTTCATTAATTGGTAGACAATATCTTCCTCTTTGAAGTATTGTTGCAATGAATTCACTGGCATCCTATGGTTGGAAGCAGCAGAGTGAGATCCTCTGTTGAGATTACTAACCATATTTCTTAACCTGGATTATTTTGCCTAAACCATCAATTTGTTGCTTATGCTAGACTAAAGTGTTCATAATCATTGCATTCTGAGAAGTGCAGTAGTGCTCATTTTCATGGACTAGTCACTAAGAACAACAAGGTTTTGTTTCTTAGGGTGGATTCTTCATGTGTTTCAAGAATCCTACGAAATTATTTAGCTTCATGATAATCCATGGATAATTCCCATAGAGAGTGATACATTGGAAATCTTAATCAAATGCTTGAGATTGATTGATGGACTAAGATTGCCACTCCTGACCTGCTGAGCCTTTCTGGTGAAGTAGTCAAACTTTCAGTTATGTTCGTGGATGTGTTGTACACCTTGGTAGAAAGCCTTTTGCACATTGTTCAACTAATCTTGGATTTTTATGGCTTGCTCAATAAAGTCCTGGAATGAGTCAACTAGACTTTGTTGGAGGTCCCCCCTTGTCCTTGGAATCAATAAGGGGATAATGAGTCCAAAACATTATCTCCTAACAGCCATCATATTTCCAGATCATATTGATTTAACATTTTGATCTGCAAGCTAATCTCTTGAGGATAACATAACAAAGGATTCGATAGATGGCCGCACATACATTGAGCTCAGGACACCATGAGAAGAATTTGGTTGCCAGGCTTGAGTACTCGTTTATCAGAAGAGAACTAAGAAAATTTATGCTATAAATGTTTGTGCAGAGCTAGACAACAAGGAATACATAAAGATTGCTTGCATGATTTTCAAAGTAAGTTGGTCAATCCAAATATGCCAAAACAAAGTTTTATAGATGCCCACAGTTATAGTATTTCAAAATTCCTTGCAGGTATAAAGTCTTAGGAAAACACCTAGAATTCATATTAATTTACAAAATGTAAAGGTTAACAAGAAACACGATTGTTGGCTTCTTCTTGTCCATTGTTGGAATGATAAGAGTCTTGGTTGTCTAGGTCGATATCTTTCATTAATTGGTAGACAATATCTTCCTCTTTGAAGTATTTTCGCAGTGAATTCACTCACATCCTATAGTTGGAAGCAGCAGAGTGAGATCCTTTGTTGAGATTGCTAACCATATTTCTTAACTTGGATTATTTTGCCTAAAACATCAATTTGTTGCTTATGCTGGACTATAGTGTTCATAATCATTTCATTTTGAGAAGTGCAGTAGTGCTCATTTTCATGGACTAGTCACTGAGAACAGTAAGGTTTTGTTGCTTAGGGTGGATTCTTCATGTGTTTCAAGAATCCTACGAAATTCTTCAGCTTCATGATAATCCATGGATAATTCACATAGAGAGTGATACATTGCAAATCTTAATCAAATGCTTGAGATTGATTGATGGACTAAGATTGCCACTCCTGACCTGCTGAGCCTTTCTGGTGAAGTAGTCAAACTTTCAGTTCTGTTCCTGGATGCTCTGTACACCTTGATAGAAAGCCTTCTGCACATTGTTAAGCTAATCTTGGATTTCTATGGCTTGCTCAATAAAGTCTTGGACTAAGTCAACCAGACTTTGCTGGAGGTCCCCCTTGTCCTTAGAATCAATAAGGGGATAATGAGTCCAAAACATTATCTCCTAACTAGCATCATATTTCCAGATCATATTGATTTAACATTTTGCTCTACAAGCTCTTCTCTTGAGGATAACATAACAAAGGATTCGATAGATGGTTGCACATACATTAAGCTTAGGATACCACGAGAAGCATTTGGTTGCCAAGCATGAGTACTCGTTTATTAGAAGAGCATCCAGAGGATACCTGTAAAGAGATATATAGTGCATAAACATCCAATACTTGGGGATGTTATCCTTGGATATAAAATACCCAGAGAAGAGAAAAAAGGCTCCCAGTGTCATGAATATGACAGAGTTTCCTGTGATAAAATCAGGGGCTTCAAACTATGAGAAAAAGAAGAGAAATGCATTCCATGTGTTGCTGAGACCACAAGGGTATTAGAGATGACATATGATGAAACTCTGTAAAACCCAAGCGTTCATCCAAACCATGTCGGTTATAACCAACCTTCAAGTACACAGTTCCAAGGCCTACCCCTGCAACTATTGCCTGCATATTTCTTGCAAGGAATAACTGTTGTGTTCTGTAGATTATCTTGTAAAACCTGCATGATAGAGTATAGATTTCAGAGTATCTGCAATTGGCATATTCAACCTTGGCATCTCCATCATCATCAAGACCAATTTTCTCATGATTAGCAACACTAGCCAGACCTGCACATGGGCCTCGCAAGTTTCTCTATTGCAACCCCTGCTTTGTGAAAACATTCTGAGAAGAATCATGATCAAAATTTCCGGTGCTTTCACTGATGATTTCCATTACATACTCCAAGGCATTAAGCTGTGGGGGGATTTTTCTTCCCGTAGATTCAAGTGACTCATGCAGTGACTTCAAAGACCCATGCTATACCACTGAGCCCTTTGTAAGGATCATTAAAGAGCTTGTCAGATTCAAAATCTTGTAGCAGGATTGACAGTCTTTGAAATGCACACTAGGTTATGAAACTACGAGCAGTTTATCATAACTATATCTACATATAGAAATATTTCCAAAGGTTGTTCTTTGTCTTCCTTCTTCTTCATGGTCAAGGTGTGTCCCTTCGATCTTTGCCTTGGAGTTTCTTGTCTTTACTCTATTGGAACTACTGGTATCCATTGTGTTGTAGTTATTCATACCAATATCGTAAGCTTCTCTAAGCAGTGCATAGCATAAACTAAGCTTCTCTAAGCTATGTATAGCATCTCAAATGCAACCTTGCCAATGCACAAGGTCAGAGGACACGAATAAGTGATTGAAACTTCAATATATGTCTTGAGATAGTTTTAGGATTCACTTCACATGAAGACTTGTTTGGTTTGTTTTGTTATGCAGTTAAGAACAACTTGACTTTGCTATAGCACTCAGCCCTTGTTGGGTCCCTATAATACTAGTGATTACCCCATTACTATTGTAGTTATACCCCTTATTTATATTGTTGTGCCCCTATTACCCCCATATTGTTATTTCTGTGCCCCATAGAATCTCTCTATTGTTATTTTTGTGGCTTTATATTATTATTGTTAGGTCGGCTGGATTATATTGTGACTCCTTAGACTCCTATATATAGAAAGGAGGTTTTGTTATTTGTATCATCCAATAATTGTTCATTTATGTAATGTAAAGGAGGTTGCCCCCTCGAAGAGGCTGAATTCTAAGGCGTTGATTTATCTTTTCTATCTTTTCTTGAATTGGTTTCATAACATTTGGTATCAGAGCTTTGGATTCTAGGGTTTCGCTGCTCCAAACAGGTCATCGTGGCATTTTCGCTATAACTTTTTTCTGTGACGTTTCAGAAGTCGCAAAAAAAAACCCATTTGAGAAGAAATCGCGTTGAACCTTGGGTCTAAATTTCAGAGCTTTTCGCGGGATATTTGCGGAGATATGATCTGAGGAAGTTGGTCTTTTTGCAGACTCCTGAATTACATTCAAAACAGGTGACCTGGAGAAAATCGTCATAACTTTCTATTTGGGAATCAGATTGAAATTTCGTAAGAAGGTATAGAAAGAGGACGGACTGTAGTTTCTTGTATATCGTTTTCAGAACCAAATATCGAAAATTGTACACGTGGCACTTCATACAAGTTCACTCTTCTGGAAAGGTCTATAATCAGGTCATATTGGGAGATTGTGCATAACTCTTTCTTGGAGAATCCAATTTGGATCAGACTGGTGGCATTGGCAAGAGGACACAGAGAGCTAATACAGGTCACAAATTCAGAACTAGATGATTGGAAAGTACAGAGATACATCAGAGGCAATATCAAGCTCCTACAAAGTGAAAAAATGTGTGTAGATTTTTTTTAATTTTTGCTTAAGCTTGGTTTGAAAATTTATTTTGAAGGAATTCAAAGGGCATAGTAGAGCATTATTATCGGTAACTGATGCCCCGAGGAAAGAAAATGCAAAAACCTAGTAAGGAACCTGAAAGCTCTAGCATGACTCATGAAGAAGAGGAAGAAATGCTACATGATATATCAAAATTACAAGAACAAGTGCAACAAATGTCACGCTCACAAAAGTTAACAGAAGCTAAGATAAATGGCGTGGAAGCTAAGATGAATGGCATGGAAGCTAAGATGGACAATTTGAAGATAGATTTGAACACAAATTTGAAGACAGGCATGGTAGATTTGAAGACAGATTTGACAAATTTTCTACAAGAAATACTTACTAATGGTGAAAAGGTAGTAAAGGAAACTCATGATGAGAACAAAAGAAATGTTAATCATGATTCCATAGATGCTAATGTTGGATCAAAGAATCACCATATTCCAAAAATCGATATGAGGAAGTTTGATGGCAAGGATCCCGCCACATGGATATTACAGATGGAGCAATTCTTCGATCTCAATAATGTGCAAAACACACAAAAGGTACGTATGGCAACTGTATATTTGGAACCAAATCAGTTTGTATGGTATCAATGGCTTTGTTCTCGTAAACAATTTATCACTTGGGCAATTTTTACGGAAGAATTGATAGCACATTATGAGGATACAAAAAGCAACACTTTTTTTAGCCAATTGATAAGTCTCAAACAAAAGGGTTCAATAATGGAGCACATTGAGGAGTTCCAAAAATTGAACATAAGGGTAAAAGATATTCCAGAGGAGCATAGGATTGATGTGTTCATAGGGTCTTTAAAGGATAATATCCAACATGATGTTCGCCTTTGGGAACCTGATTCATTAGAGAAGGCATTCAGGTTAGCAAGAAAAATGGAAAGCAAAATTATGGCAACTAGGAAGCATACCATCACAACTATAAAGACGGAAGTGTTGTTGCCCCTAGTCTTCCACAACCTACAAGGTTGACACCACAACAATTGGAAGAAAAAAGAGCAAAAGGGCTTTGTTACAATTGTGATAGCAAATACACAAAAGGTCATAAGTGTGCTGAGAAGAAATTATTCTACATAGATTGTGAAGAGGAAGAAGAAAAGGAGCAAGAAAGGTCAAAAGAAGAGGATATACTTCAGGAACAAAGCCTAGATGAAGAACAAATAAATCCGACCATATCTTGTAATGCATTGGCGGGAATTACCACTCCTCAAACCATCAAGATAGAAGGACAAATCAAGAAGAAAAAGGTAATAGTGTTGATTGATTCAGGAAGCACCCACAATTTTATTCATTGTAGGGTAGCAAAAGAATTGAATTGCTTCCTATATCCAGCACCAGAGTGTCAAGTGATGATTGCAAATGGAGGAACAATAAATTGCTCTGGAAAGTGCCATAATATCAAGCTATCCATGGGAGAATATGTATTGACTAGCCCAATGCTTTCCATTCCAATGGGAGGTGCTGATGTTGTACTAGGAGTCCAATGGCTACAATCCTTGGGTACAATAGCTTTTAATTTTCAAGAACTTTTCATCAAATTTTCTACGGAAGGAAAGGAAGTTGAATTAAGGGGTATTGCAGGGAAACCAGGAAAGATAATCAGCTCTAATGGCATGACAAAGCTTCTAAAAAAGGAGCAAAGAGGTGTAATTGCACAATTATGTTCGCTAGATGTTTCCACATTGGAATCATCTATTTCTCCAGATCTCCAAAAAGTCCTGGACAATCATTCCAAGGTATTTGAGACTCCCAAAGGTCTCCCACCTATGCGTGATCATGATCATGCTATTCATCTGATTCCAGGAAGTGTTCCTCCAAACATCAGGCCGTACAGATATCCCTATGTCCAAAAAAGTGAAATTGAACGTATGGTTGCAGAAATGCTAGAGGCTGGTATAATTCAACCGAGTCAAAGTTCTTTCTCAGCTCCAGTAGTATTGGTGCACAAGAAGGATGGATCATGGCGCATGTGTCCGGATTATAGGGAGCTCAACAAGCTCACTATTAAAGATAAGTTCCCCATTCCTGTCATTGATGAATTACTGGATGAATTGCATGGATCAATTTACTTCACCAAGTTGGATCTTCGTTCGGGATATCATCAAATCAGAATGAAGATTGAAGACATTCCGAAAACGGCATTTAGAACTCATGAGGGTCATTATGAATTTTTGGTCATGCCTTTTGGCCTTACCAATGCACCTTCAACATTTCAAGGTTTGATGAATTCAATTTTCAAACCATTCCTTAGAAAATTTGTGTTAGTATTTTTTGATGATATACTAATCTACAGCAAGTCTTGGAAGGATCATGTTGAACATGTTGACAGGGTGCTACAACTATTGGAGGAGAAACAATTATATGCAAAAAGATCCAAATGTTTCTTTGGAGTCCAGGAGGTGGAATATTTGGGTCATATTGTATCTCATGAAGGAGTTAAGGTAGACCCTAGCAAAATTAAAGCCATTAAGGAATGGAAAATCCCCACATCCATAAAGCATCTGCGAGGATTTCTTGGGTTGACAGGGTATTATCGCAAGTTTGTTAAGAATTATGGGAGAATAGCAGCACCTCTAACAACATTATTGAAGAAAGATTCATTTTCATGGACTCCGGAAGCAACAAAGGCCTTTGAACATCTTAAAGAGGCAATGTGCCAAGCACCGGTCTTAGCTACACCGGACTTCACAAAAACCTTTATTGTGGAATGTGATGCTTCAGGAAATGGAATTGGTGTTGTTCTAATGCAAGATGAAAGACCCATTGCTTTTGAAAGTCGTCCAATCAAGGGAAAGTTTTTAAGCAAAGCTATTTATGAGAAGGAAATGTTGGCAATACTCCATGCACTTAAGAAATGGCGACCCTACCTAATGGGAAGACACTTCAAGGTAAAAACGGATCATGATAGCCTTAAATACTTTTTAGAACAAAGATTATCCTCTGAAGAGCAACAAAAGTGGGTCACAAAGATGTTGGGTTATGACTTTGAAATCATCTACAAAAAAGGGAAGCAAAATGTGGTGGCAGATGCACTCTCAAGAAAGGATGAGGATGTGGAAGCATTGTTGTGTGCCATTTCTATTATCCAACCAGATTGGATAAACGAAGCAAGGGAGGAATGGAAGAATGACGAAGAAGTGTGGGCACTTATTCGAAAGCTACAACAAGATTCCAGTACTTCTGATACATTTAGCTGGCAAAATGATTCGTTATGGTACAAAGATCGCTTATACCTCTGTAAGAATTCCCAGCTAAAACAAAAGATTCTTATGGAATTGCACACTTCTCCCTTAGGAGGGCACTCAGGATTTTTAAAAACTTACCACAGGGTTAAGAAGGAATTTTTTTGGGATGGCCTTAAATCAGATATTCAAAAGTTTGTGGCGGAATGTTTGGTTTGCCAACAAAATAAAGTTGAAACAATTAAGACACCGGGTCTATTACAACCTTTATCCATTCCAAGCCAACGTTGGGAGGAGGTTTCAATGGATTTTATCACAGGTTTACCCAAGTCTGAGGGAAAGAGTGTCATCATGGTGGTAGTTGACAGACTTACCAAGTATGCACACTTTTGTGCATTATCACATCCATTTAAAGCCAGTACAGTTTCTACTGCATTTATGGAAACAGTTCAAAAGCTACATGGAAACCCAAAGATTATTGTAAGTGACAGAGATCCCATTTTCACTGGAAATTTTTGGACAGAATTATTTTCTTGTCTTGGTACTCAGTTAGCTCATAGCTCATCTTATCATCCTCAATCTGATGGGCAAACTGAGATAGTAAACAAATGTTTGGAAGGATATCTTCGTTGCTTTGTATCTGATAAACAGACACAATGGGTCAAATGGTTGCCTCTGGCTGAATGGTGGTATAACACTTCCTTCCATACAGCAACAAAAATGACCCCATTTATGGCACTTTATGGGTATCAACCACCATCCATCACATCATATTTAAGAGAAAATTCTAAGGTTCAGGCAGTGGAACATCACATCGAACATCAACAACAAGTCCTCCAACTCTTAAAGGATAACCTCGTGTTGGCACAAAATAGAATGAAACAACAGGCAGATCAACATCGCAGTGAAAGAAGTTTTGATGTAGGTGATTGGGTATTCCTACGGCTACAACCATATAAGCAAATGTCCCTAAAGCAAGCTAAGAAGGATAATAAATTATCACCAAAGTATTATGGTCCGTACAAGGTGTTGCAAAAGATTGGTACTATGGCATACAAATTGGAGCTTCCTGCAGCTTCTCGATTGCACCCAGTTTTCCATGTTTCATGTTTAAAGAAGGTTATAGGCGACAAGCTCCCAATTCAAACAATATTGCCAGAACTTGACGAGGAAGGAAAAATTATATTGGAACCGGAAGCAGTCACAGAAACAAGAACTCGACAGCTACGAAATCGATCAATTTCAGAGTATCTTATCAAGTGGAAGAACTTATCCGCTGAAGATTCCACATGGGAGGATGAGAATTTTATGCAGAAGTATCCAGAACTACTCAAGCGTTGAGGACAACACTTTTTTGAAGGAGAGGGGCATGTTGGGTCCCTATAATACTAGTGATTACCCCATTACTATTGTAGTTATACCCCTTATTTATATTGTTGTGCCCCTATTACCCCCATATTGTTATTTCTGTGCCCCATAGAATCCCTCTATTGTTATTTTTGTGGCTTTATATTATTATTGTTAGGTCGGCTGGATTATATTGTGACTCCTTAGACTCCTATATATAGAAAGGAGGTTGTGTCATTTGTATCATCCAATAATTGTTCATTTATGTAATGTAAAGGAGGTTGCCCCCTCGAAGAGGCTGAATTCTAAGGCGTTGATCCATTTTTTCTATCTTTTCTTGAGCTGGTTTCATAACAGCCCTACTGAATTCTTGGCCTCTTCTGGTTCTCCGAATCGCAATTGCATGGTAATAGTTTCGCCTAAAGTTTATGCTGTTAGGGGGGCAGAGTCTATTGATAATGTATGGACAGTGTTTGAAAGTTGTGTATATCCTCTCAAATGCAAACCTGCCAATGCACAATGTCAGACGACACGAATCACTGATTGAAACTTCAAAACTGCAACAAGCTAATATGACTAGCCTTGAGACTACAGGGAAACTACACTTCACAACTTGACTTTGCTCCCACCATTGCTTTCAACATTCACATAGGGAAGGGACTAGCTGCTGCCGTGCAACTCCTCTTGTTTATTTGTAGTATTGGCATCTCACCTCTTTCCGCCTAAATAGACATTAGAATTTATAGATGTTGATTTTTTCAGATGCTGCATGGTTTTATTTATGTTGTTCTATGATAATAAATAATCGCGCAAGGATACAATTTTGTTTAAGAAGTCATTTTAGGAGGAATTTAGGTTTTTTTTTTTTTTTTTTTTTTTAAGAAATTGACCATAAGAGTCCTTACAATTTTGTTTGTTTAAGAAGTCATTTTAGCAGGAATTTAGGGTTTCTTTTAAGAAATTGACCATAAGAGTCCTTACAATTTTGTTTGTTTAAGAAGTCATTTTAGCAGGAATTTAGGTTTTTTTTTTGGGAATTGACCATAAGAGTTACAATTTTGTTTGAGAAGTCATTTTAGCAGGAATTTAAAAGTGTTTGAATTATTTTTTCAATAGAAATAGATTTAATATCATTAAAACTGTAGACACTTGAAATTTTGAAGCTTAACAACTATAATCTAAATTTCCTAAAATATTTAGGAAATTTTTACCAAAACCATACCAGAATTTCTACTATTTTCCAAATATAATTGTGACCTGCTACCTAATTAGACTTCTCTCTAAATGATAGTATAGTTCTTTTCTTTTAGGTTTATCTTTCATTTGATCCGATTGAAATGGGTTTCCTGATCTGATTGGAATGGGTTTCATCTTTTTCAAGTGAAGCAGAGAAAGCCGAAAAACTGAAACTGGAGCTCATGCAATGAAAAGAAGGGACCTGAATTCTGTGGGGCTTTTTTTGAATATTTTGTTTCTGTTCGTTGAAGATTTTGTTTTCCGTTGCCGGCATGCCCTGTTTTCTCTTTTTCTTTTGCTCGGTTTTGCGGTAATTGCCCTGTTTTGCTCGTGTGAAACGCTACCTTTTTCGGAACCATTCGTGCCACCTTCTCTGGAACCATACCTGCGGAGTCCACTCCAGCGGCAATCAAAGCCAACACTGAACTCTAGTCAAGTTATCATTTGATTCATCGAATTGGTTTAAATTTAATATAAATATGGGTTCCTTGCAATATACTGAATTGATTTGGTACTACAATAACAGTGGTACTCAATGACAGCGCAGTGCTATTATTCGTACCGCACTCACAATGGATGAATTAATCGATTTAATGATGGATTCAGCGTCCACTTTTATCCCAGCCGAAGTAATGGCGAATTCATTTCATTTTTTCCCTGGCTTTAAGGTAGGCAGCCGGATATGTTTTAAGTTTGTATTTTGAATATTCATATAATTTCTTTTGTCATCATTGTAATGTCGATATATCTTCTTAGAGGGAAACATCAAAAAACTTTCCCATCTTTAACGTGAAGGTACCCCATTTTTGAAAACAAGGTAAACTAATAATTATATTTAAAAACAAGACATGAGGGGCATTCTTCATCCATATTATTAATATTTATAATAATTAAAATTAGGATCAGAGTGTTTTAGGTCAGAATTAAATACAAAAATATTGCTAATATATATTTATTTTTTATATTAATATAATTTAGATAACCGATTTAAATTTCACTTATACATAAAACTAAGTATAATGTTTAAAGGTGAAAATTAAATAAAAAATATAATTAATATAAATTTATTTTTTATATTAATATGATTTTTTATATCATCTGCATAATATATTGAGACTTTTCTTATACATAGAATCTAAGTCCAAGTCTTTTTTTTTTTTTTAATATTTGTATAATGTTTTTAATATCACGTACATAACACATTAGATTTTACTTAGAGATGGAACCCAGGGTGTAAGGAGCTGCGGTCCTTGGCACGTCCACCGACACAAGTGCGACGAGTTGGTTCAACAATCGAGCACGCGAGTTGACAAAACATGAAGTGCGAAGATTGGCTAGAGACAAAGTGCGCACAAACAAGTGAACATGGTGAAGGCATGCGTGCGAAATGTGAAGGCAAACCATGTGTTTATACGGTGGATGAGCGTGGGCATCCACATAGCAAGCTGACGGTAGAGGATTGTGTTTGAGGGCGTTGGTCGATGGGCCGACCAACCACAAACATTAACAAAGGCGTTGGTTGAGGTGAAATGACCACTCCATGGAGGCATATAAGTTAGCAAGGCGTGGAGCTCATTTGGCATCGAACAACTTCGCTCATCATCTAATGTAGAAGAGGAGTGCGCAGATCTTGTGTAGCCGCAACAATAGAAGGGAAGGCGCAGGTTTGGTGATGCACCCGCTCTTGGGCAAGGCCGCACGAAGGTAGCACGACTTCTTGGTTTTGGGTGAGGGCGCGGGTAGGAGTACCTGCCGGTTGGTAAACAGTGGAGACTTGGTGGAGTCGCCCGCCGGTGCGAAGTTGGTGAATGGTGGAACGTTGGTGAAGCCGGGTGAATGGTGGAACGTTGGTGAAGCCGGGTAAATGGTGGAACGTTGGTGAAGCCGGGGGTGAAGAGGGTGTCTTGGTGACTTGGTGAAGTCACCCGCCCGTCGTGCACGAAACAAGGTTCGGTTGTGAAGTGCGGAAGGCAGCTCGTGTGAGGGCACGCCCGCCCGACTTGGGCAAGGAAATCTTGGTTATCACACGGAGGTGTGAGATGATGTAAAATTGGCTAAGTATGAAACTTGGTGTTTCCAAGTATACTTGTAAAGCTTTGTAACATTGAAGACTGTATAGTATATTATTCGGGCAGACTCATTGTTCAGGTTGTTGCCCCTCCCTTTATATTGTGCAATTGTGTTCTTCATGTATAATTGCTGATGATAATGAATGTGTATGGGTGTTCATTGGTATAAAATAACATTAATAATTACTTGGTTGAGAAACACAAACTAAGTAGGATAAGTGGTTAGGCGTAGTCCACGAACATATGTATTGGTGAAAATAAAGTGTTCGGTGGTGTTGCACCTCGCCAAGCGCGGTTGAAAGACTACCGCTGGCCTGGGGGAAGTGACAGTTGGTATCAGAGCAAGGTTGCTCGTGACAAAGTGCAAATATTGAAGCTGATTCAGGGTTGAAGAAGCTTGACATTTGGTGACAGTGAAGCAGGTACTTGCAGGTGAAGGAAGTTGTTTCACATACAAGTGGAACAAGGGCTGGTTCATGGTTGCAGGCAACTTGGTGAAGCTGTTGGATGGTTGAAACTAGATCACAAAGAAGGAAATTGTTAGCAATGGCAGGTGAATCTCAGGTTGGGTCTAGTCATGGTGCGAAGGATGCTACTATGGCATTCATTGAAAAGGTGTTGGAAAGGATGGAGGACTTAGAGGCTTACTGGACTAAGAAGATGGACTTGGTCAAGAGAGATCAAGAGGCCAATTCGAAGATGAGGGAAGAGCTCGATGAACTCCGGACTCAACACGAGTACACTGATCTTATGTGTACACAACTTGAAGTAAGGGTCAAGGAGATTGAAGAGGCAAGAGACCGAGGCTTGGAAGAGATCGTGGACTTGCAAAAATCTCTTGACGAAGCCAGAGATGAGATCGCGGTGTTGAAGAAGGTCGTGAGGCATAACTCAGGTGGAGGAGTGCCTCATGTGAAAGTCAAGGAATCAGAATCTTATGATGGTACAAGGAGTGCAAAAACTCTTGGCAACTTTCTCTGGGATATGGAGCAATACTTGGAACGCTTGGGTCTATCTGATGATGAGACAAAGGTGAAGGTAGCTGCTCAGTTCTTGACGAAGGATGCTAAGATGTGGTGGCGAAGGAGGATGGATCAGATTGCCAATGGCAGTGCTGATGACATAACTTCGTGGGATGAGATGAAGAAGGCTTTGTAGACCCATTTCAGTCCTCAGGATGAAACATGGGAAGCAAGGATGAAGATTAAGTTCATAAAGCAGACAGGGAACCTACAGACATATTAGTGGGAGTTTGCAAGTGCGGCTCTGGAACTTCCTCACATGGCAAAGAGGGACAAGGTGTTCAACTTCATTATTGGATTGAAGCCTCAGGCACGCAATGAAGTGAAGAGGCAGAAGATTAAAACACTTGAGGAAGCTTTTGTTGCTGTGGACAGGTTGGTGGAGCATTATGATGAGACTTCTGATGATAAGAAGAAGAAGTCCGATAAGTCGAAAGAAAAGAAGAAGGATGATGCTTTGAAATCGGATGATAAGTCGAAGACAAAGAAAGCCTTGAAGTGTTGGATATGTGCTGAACCACATACGGTGAAGAATTGTCCTTCTAGACTGATAGTGGCTGCGATTGTACAATCTAATGCGAAGAATGAAGAAGCTTATGTGGGGATGATGCAGATACTTGGAGCTGCTGCTGCTACAGAGGTGATCTCTCGGAGGGATCTTGAGAGGAACATTTTTGAGTATGTTCGGATGAAGATTGGGAGTGTTGATATACTCACTATGGTGGATAGTGGGGCTACTCACAACTTCATGAGTGAAGATACTGCGAGAAGGATTGGGTTGAAGTTTGTACTGGTGAAGGCACAAATGAAGACAGTGAATTCTCCTCCTGATTGTGTTCTTGGTGTAGCTGAAAGAGTGGACACAACACTAGGTGAGTGGACCAGGAAAGTTGACTTCACTATAGTGCGGATTGATGACTATGAAGCTGTGCTGGGGATGGAATTCTTGAAACAATTCGATGTTATGATTGTTCCACATTTGAAGAAGCTGTACATTTACGATGGAAGGGAAGATGTACCCATTGGTGTTCCAACCATTGGTGTGACAAGGCCTGATTGTAAGTTGGCAGTGATGCAAATGGAGGATGAGAAGCGAATGGAAGACATGAGTAAGCGATTGTCTACGGTTGAGACAAAGCTTACCGAGCAGTCATTGGTCATCAGGACACTTTTTGATAGTATCTTGGATTTGTCAAGAAGGCTAGAAGTGGTTGAGGATGATGATGATGATGAGGAGGCATATGTGAGGTCGAATGTCCGGGAGGAGGATTGGGTCACTTATCTACAAAGGATGGAGATAGAGAATCCTGACAGATGGATTGAGATGATTAGTGAGGGTGAGCCTTCAGGCTCTACTCCCTCTACATCTTCTTAGATGACATAGAAGATGGGGCTCATTGTTAGCTGCTCATGGCAGTGAGTCCTTAAAACAGGTTGAGAAGGTATGGCAGATGGTGCAGGGATGGCTTGGCATCAAGCATCACGACATGTTGCAGATGGGATGGAGTTTCCATGGACCTGAGCATGGGAGAGATTCTTGGTGAGTCCAGGATGTGGCAGAATCCGAGATAGGCTGGTGAAGGCATAAGGATGGACATTCTTATGATTTGAGCGTGATAGTTGGACTGATCACCCGACTAGTTCAAGTCATGGGGGCTAGCAGTGTACCAGAGAGATGTTGGCATCAGGCAGGAAGGATGATAGTTCATAGGATGGGACGACACATGATGGAGATGGTAGTTCTACATATGTTGCAGGGATGTTTGCAGTATGTGGAGGAGTTGACATCATGGACCGAGGATGAGATAGTTGTTGATGTTGATCTTGGTGGATGGCTACCAGGATGGCATGTTGTTGAGGACGAAAACGATTTCAGGTGGAGGAGGATGTAAGGACATGTGGTCCTTGGCACGCTCACCGACACAAGTGCGACGAGTTGGTTCAACAATCGGGCACGCGAGTTGACAAAACATGAAGTGCGAAGGTTGGCTAGAGACAAAGTGCGCACAAACAAGTGAACATGGTGAAGGCATGCGTGCGAAATGTGAAGGCAAACCATGTATTTATACGGTGGATGAGTGTGGGCATCCACAATAACGAGTCGACGGTAGAGGATTATGTTTGAGGGCGTTGGTCGATGGGCCAACCAACCACAAACATTAACAAAGGTGTTGGTTGAGGTAAAATGATAGTCGGCCGAGAGGTGGCATGACCACTCCATGAAGGCGTATAAGTTAGCAAGGCGTGGAGCTCATTTGGCATCGAACAACTTTGCTCATCATCTAATGTAGAAGAGGAGTGCGCAGATCTTGTGTAGCCGCAGCAATAGAAGGGAAGGCACAGGTTTGGTGATGCGCCCGCTCTTGGGCAAGGCCGCACGAAGGTAGCACGACTTCTTGGTTTTGGGTGAGGGCGCGGGTAGGAGTACCCGCCGGTGTGAAGTTGGTGAACGGTGGAATGTTGGTGAAGCCGGGTAAACGGTGGAACGTTGGTGAAGCTGGGTGTGAAGAGGGTGTCTTGGTGACTTGGTGAAGTCACGCGCCCGTCGTGCATGAAACAAGGTTCGGTTGTGAAGTGCGGAAGGCAGCTCATGTGAGGGCACGCTCGCCCGACTTGGGCAAGGAAATCTTGGTTATCACACGGAGGTGTGAGATGATGTAAAATTGGCTAAGTATGAAACTTGGTGTTTCCAAGTATACTTGTAAAGCTTTGTAACATTGAAGACTGTATAATATATTATTCGGGCAGACTCATTGTTCAGGGAGTTTCCCCTCCCTTTATACTGTGCAATTGTGTTCTTCATGTATAATTGCTGATGATAATGAATGTGTATGGGTGTTCATTGGTATAAAGGAACATTAATAATTACTTGGTTGAGAAACACAAACTAAGTAGGATAAGTGGTTAGGCGTAGTCCACGAACATAAGTATTGGTGAAAAGAAAGTGTTCGGTGGTGCCGCACCTCGCCAAGCGCGATTGAAAGACTACCGCCATCCTGGGGGCGTGACACAGGGGCTTTCAAGAATTTTGTTTATATTATCTTATTTTAAGGTTTATGTGTTTTAAGAGTAAGGTTTATGTGTTTTAAGAGTAATTATGATGAGTAAGTTTTAAATGAAAATATAAATACAAACATATTCGTTAATATTAAGTCTTTAATGAATTTGGTTTATATTATTTTATTTTAAAATTTATGTGTTTTAAGAGTAATTATGATTAGTACGTTTTAAGTGAAAGTCTAAATACAAACATATCCATTAATATTATATTCTATATTAATATTATTTTAGTTATAAATATAATATTGTATTGTGTTTTCATATGACAATTAGTAATATATAATTATAATCATGTAAAATCATTTATAAAAGTGATAATGTGATTTTGTTTTTTGTTTTTTTGTTTTTTCACTTGAATTAAAAGTTAAAATTTTCAAAAAATCTGTTTCATAAATGTCATAAACAGGGCATTTACAATCTTAAAGTCTTGAACATACTAAGATCTTTTGACAATGATGACGCTGTGTTACTTAATCTTTGTAAAGTTAATTTCTAAGTTTTCCTTATAGATTAATCTAAAGTTTCTAATTCCCTGTCCCTTTAAATGGAAGAATTGGACTTTTTGGAAACAAGACTTTGGCATTGTCTTTACTTACAGTAATTTCATGATGTCCACTGCTATATCTTTGTTGAATATTTATCTATGTAGATAATACTTTCATATTAATTTCTTGATGTCTGCTGCTACAACTTCATTGAATATTTATCTATGTAGATAATAGTTTCATACTCATCTTCATTGAACATTTATCTATGTAGATAATAGTTTCATACTCACACAATATGTACATAGTTACTATGAATTTCCATTGTCTTAAAATTTGAAATAGAATTTATATTATACCTAACTTTTTCTTCTTTTTCTAATGTCAACACATAATTATTATTTTTTTCCATAATATTTGAGCTAACACATCATCACTATTTTTATAATATTTTCTCTCTAATAATTGAGTTTACAAATTCTTACTGCAGATAAAATATCTATACTATCATTTTCTATTTTTATTTCCCGATAATAAAGTAAGAATAATTACATTTTATTTAGATAAATCAATAAAATGCACGCGACGTGCATGACTTAGCGGCTGGGGCGGATGGCTTTCGCTCCCCCAAGCCGCGATCGAATCCTGCGGTGGTAGTCTGTGGACCCCGCGTATCTGCTGGCTTCGGCCTTCGACGGTTATCTGCTGTGGACCCCGCGTATCTGCTGGCTTCGGCCTTTGATTTGTAACGGCTATGCCTTAATATTCTGAATTCTACTGGCTTCGGCCATATGTTGTAAATATCTGCCGGACTAGGCCATATGTTGATTTTCCCTCTGAAAAAAAAAATCAATAAAAACTATATTTCTTCTATTCTCATTAAACACTAAAATTTATAATTGTAACTTCTACTATCTCAGATCTTTTTTATTTGTTTAACAAAATTATTTGAAGTACTATTATTCAACCTATTAAACTAACCCTCATTACGAAACCCATTTTTACATTTATACTTCAATTCAATTTTATAGGTTATACTTCACTGGAATGGCTTTCAGTCCACAGAAAGGAGAAAAGCGAAGCTCCTGCAATGAAAAGATCGGGCGGATTATGCATATTTGCTTCTCTTAGTTGGTTAAATGTTGTACAGGGTAGTCCTTTTTTAGTTTATTTTTATTTTTCCACTGCGGGCGGCCCTGTTTTCACTTTTGTTCAGTTGTGCAGTAATTGCCCTCTTTTTGTTTTAATTAAACGCTACTTTCTTTTATTTACATACGGAACCTGTAGGATCCACTCTATCCTCAACCACCGCCAATACTTAACTCTGTCAGGTTAATATTTGATTTTCTGAATTGGTTAAAATGTAATATAAATAAAATTTTCCTGGAATAAAAGTATGGTACGTTCAAATTGATTCTGTCAGTGCAGCAATATTCGTACTCAACGGAAGTGATATTATTCGTACTGGACGTACAATGTATGAACTAATTGAGCTGAGGGTGAATACAACTTCCACTACTGTATATTGAGTCATGGTTTTTTTTGTTTTTATAAGTCTGCTTTTTCCTGTTATTTTTGAGTATTTTTTTTTAAGTTTGTGTTTTCCTGTTATTTTTAAAATTCTATGGTTGTATATTGAGTCCATTTTTTTGTATTTCTATTCTTACGATTTCCAAAAATTCTTTGGTTGTATATTGAGTCCATTTTTTTTAGAATTTCTATTTTTAGGATTTCCAAAAATTAAGGAAAAGTATAAAGTTAATATAATTATTATATAGAAATTTTTAATAGAAAAGTATAAAGACAAATTACAAAATAGCATTATGTCAATAAGACTTGAATTTAGGTGGGATGGTTATCATTAAATTTTCTCAATTACTATTTAATAAATATTTCTCATTTTTTTAATAAAAAGACTGAAATTGTTTTTAAGGAAAAAAGGAATTCACTTTACAATATTTGTGTAATTTCTTTGCATATCGTTTACATTAAACTATTAGAATTCACTCATACACGAAACTCATCGGTCATTGGATTAAACTTTTTTAATTGTTGATTAAATTTATGGGACCACCAATTTCTAAATGGCATCACATTCGAAAATGAAATGTTTCTCTAATTCGAGTTTCACACCGAAGTTGATGCGAGTCAGCTCTTAATTGAGCAACTCCAATGTATTCTTTTTGTTGGAGATCACAATTAAGGTTGAATTCCTCAACATAGCACTTCTTCTTTCTACCCAACTCTTTTCCCTATATACTTGTGCAAAATTTCTCCATAACAAGATTCTTTAACTCACTATTTGTGGGACAAGGATTGAGGTAGATATTCCATTTATGCATCCATTTGTCATTTTGTCTCATCCATGTTTTCTTTCTTTTACTTATGATTTCTTTGAGGAAAACTTTTGGTCATCTACCTACTCCCATTTCCTCAATTCTTTTTAAATATATTATGAGCCGCACCATAGCAATTGCGTAGATGATAGTTGCCCCCATTTCACTCAACATTATCTCATAACAAACCAAACTTTTTATTTTGAACTTGCTCATGCTCATGTATGTTTGTTTTTATTAAACACTACTTTCTTTGGTTTACATCTAGAATTGTACCTATGGCCTCCACTCCAGCAACAACCAATCAGGTTATTATTTTCTTTCTTGAGTTGTTTAAATTTAAATTTAAATTTAATATATTTTTTGTTGAATATACATATGACTCATCTTAAATTGATTATGGTATTGCAACACTATTCGTACACAATGGTAGCGCAATGCTATTCTTACTAGACGCACAATGGATGAGTTAATTCAATTTCTACTTCTGTCATGAACATTGTTTGTTTCTCCACCATTTACTTAAGGTCGTGCCCATTATTTGTTTCCTTAATGAAGATAACATTTTATTTATGGAGGTTGAATTAAGGTTTCTCACCCTCATCCCCTTGTTCATCATTTGAAACCTCATCCCTTGGTCTTAGTCTCCATGGCTTGGAGATTAAAGCAACATGGGATGAGAATTGAGAAGACAACATTTCCATTGAGAAACTAAAGGAGGAGGACTAGTGCAATAAAACCTAGCATCTTTGCACCATTTCTATGCTCATATTACCCCCTCCCTACTTTGGGTTGCATCTCCTCTTGCCTACACATCTATTTCATTCACTTTCTCTTGTTTCATTTTCCATCTCTGTGCCCTTTTTCAATGGCTTGGAGGTTAGAGCAACATGGAAGGAGAAGACTACATTTTCATCAAGCATCCTCGAAAAGAGGATTAATGCATTACAAGTTGGGGCATCCACAATATTCAATTGTAAGGGAACTTTATGGATACCTTCTCGTTTTTTCTTGATCTTAAATCTAGGTTTTTATTTATACTATTTTACTTTTCATACGATATCATTTCACTTTATTTTCAATATTATGGAGTTTGGGGAGACTTACCCTTATTTTCACTCTCCATGACAAATACAAGTGCACAATACGTCCCTACCCCTTTTGCTTATTTTGCTCATTATGTGTCGATGTTTGGATTACTTACTACTTGTTACAAGCTAGATTCTTGTCCAACTCATAGCCAACCCTCTCTTACTTGCTCCTCATAGCTTAGTCATTTTTATTTTGCAAATGGAAATCAAAGAAATTGTAGGATACGGGCCCATCTATCTCATTAGAGACAATGAGTTGAAGAACCATTTTTTTTTTGGGAAAATATCATTCTTTTAATTTCATGCACTAGTCCAAACAAGCTAAAGGAACCATTTTCTTTCATTTTGTAATGGCACATGGAAAGCATATGAAGCATGAAGCTAAATCCTTTCAATCAATAATAAATCCATCAATCTATATTAACAAACCCTCTCTTCTTGATATATATATTATCTTTCCCATGCTTAGTCTTAGATCTTATGGGACTCAAACTAGCTCTTGGTCATTTCACTGATTTGAGGTGTAACAAGCAATTTGGCTCCCAAAATATTTGTTACTTTTATGATTTTTGGTGACTTCACCATGGCCCAACACTAAGTCCCAAGCTAGTTCATACCTTTGATGGTTTCTTGTGGTTTGAACCCATAACTCATGAGTTGTATTTACATTTCTATAGAAAGGATCCCTTCTTCCTCCACTTCTTTGAGTGCAAGTATTTTTTTCCCCACCTCCCTCCTCTTACCCTTCCTAGTTCCTTCACTCTCCCTTCTCATCATTGGTCCCCTCCTTATCTCCTAGCTACGTTTTTTCCATGAACCCTCATCTATCTCCCTTAGCCTCCCTTGATCCTCTCTCAAGTATATGGTGAATTATCTTGAAAAATAGTCCCTATTGTTCCTTGTCTTTTGAGATATCTCTCCCCCCCATACCTCCCTTAGGCGTTCCACATTTCTCATGGCAACCCTGTTCTTGTAGGTAGCATTGTCATTGCCTAAATAATTTTCATGGGTTGATTCCACCTTTGATTTTTTTTATCTAGCCCTTTTTCTTGATCTCTTAGAACTTATGATGTAGGTTTTACTACAAGCCCTCTCTGCCTTGCCCCTTCAAGTGCTCTTTATTTCCATTTGAATTTCTCTGTTTTTAGCCTTTTCACTTTTGCAATTGAACCCTTTTCTACAACCTATTTTATTGATTTTGAGGAGGACACCCTAAGTGATAGCTCTAGGGAAAGGATCTTGCAGCAACTTGACAAAGGAAAAGGAAAGGTTACAGAGGAGGAGCTTGGTGATGATGTTGAGAGGGATTTTCAGCTTGAGGAGCATGATTCTGATGTGCCACCTCATCATACTCAGGTAATAGACCTAGATAGCCCTTCTTTTGATCAAAGAATGCTTTTGAAAGAACAGGAGGCTTACATTAACATGCTAGAGGACAAGATAGCTCGAGGAAGATATATTATCAATTACCTAAAGCAGGAGAATAAGCAGTTAGAGGGTAAACAAAGCCAAATGGAGTTAGAGATGCTAAAAATTCAAAGGCAAAGCAATAAAGAGCATCCGGTTCCCTTGACTCCTATTGAACAAGAAGTGGAGCATGATAGAGAAATATGGTTTGAAAGAGTTAAGATTCACCTTGAGGGGCTTCTAAAGAATGAAAATAGAGACAATAAGATGCTAAGGCATATGGCCCACTATTATTTGACCCGCAATAGGATATGCAACATAAGGATCAAGCACCTTAAGGCAAGATTAAGGAGGGCCTTAAAAGGCAAAAAGAAGGATGAAAAGCTCAACATTTTGGTTGATGTGACTTTAGCCCAACAAAGTAACTCATGATGCAGCTTTGAGCCAAAATTGGGCAAATTTTGAGACAATTTTGTGATTTTTTAATTTTTGAATTAGAAACACAGAAAATTCCGGCTGATGCGCGACGCCACCAGCTCTGCCCATTGAATTGGTGCATCCTCTTAACAAATGGCTTATAGATTTGGATTCAGAATAAAAAAATAAGCAAACCCAGAAAGTTTCATCAATTTTGAAGAAGATCTGGGCCACCAAAAGGGCAAAAAATGCCCTCTCTGCCACTTTTTGGACCCATAGGAAGCAGTCTTGGGAGAATTGATTTTTGAAGAGGCAAATCAACTCCAAATCAGGAAATTCAAGATGTTTCAGAAACTAGACAGGTAGACCTTTCCAACAAGCTATTTTGGACCTGATTTGGATGAGTGGAAGGCCTCCAAACTCTTTTCTAAATCAGTGTTGTGCATTAGGCTCAGGGCACTGCGCATCAGGGAATTTTTTGTCAATTTTGCTAAAAGTCAAATTTCGCCTAGTTTCTTCAGCAGTTGACTTCTTGTTCTTTTCTTGGTAAATTTTGCATGGTAAATGATGTAATGTGATGTAAATATTGATGGAAAACACTTGATGGGGTGGATACATCAAATCAAAAGTGGTTTTGAACTGAATGTATCAGTTTTCTTAGCTTTAGAGGCACGCTGTTCCACTGCCTATTTTCTTGTTCCTAGTTTAGATGTTGTTGAAACAGCTCCTTGACTCATGGATTCGACCCCTGATGACTAGCATGAGTTGTTTGATGCCTATATTATGTTTTCTCTTAGTCATTTGTAAAGGTTGGACTTTGGTAGAAGTGGTGGCACTCATTGAACATTTGTATCAGCAGTTTGGCAAGGAATAAAACCAAGTTTCACAACTATTTTTGTGGGATTCTTGTGACAGTGAGTTTATGTATTGTTTCTTCTTTGTAATGAGTTTTTCTTATGTTTTATATGTATCCAAATCCATCTTTCTCTTCTAAAACTAAATGAATCAAGGTGAATGGAAAAAATACACTGCTATGCTTTGTCTTGGGAATGCATTTGGTTTTCAATGTTTTCAACTGTTTGAAGAGGATTTATAGTTTCTTTATGCCCTCCTCAACTCCTCAGATATCTTAATCTACCATCTTAATCCATTTCTAGTACATAAACCCTTGTCTACCTCGCCCCACAAAACATGACTGTATCCCTGAGTTGATTTCCCGGACCCAGTCTGCCTTCTCCAATTGATCCAGCAACCAAAACCTAAAAACCAAACCAGAAACCCTGAGCTATTATACCTAGCCTAAAATCTACATTAAATTCAGTCATCTCAAGCCCTAATTGCCAATATCCTAATTGATATTGACAAGGAGAGAGCCCTCTCCCGACCTGGTAGGGCTAGCTACTAGGTTAAGCGTGGTTTGATGTTATCCTAGACCTACCTTCCTTCAGCGTGAGGTAGATCTAGGCCCTAACATAGTGGCGACCATACTAGGGAACGTAGTTTTATGTTCCTCAACAAAATGTATCAAGTTCAGATCTGATTGTTGATGGTGGACAACGATCAGACATAGGAAGGCTGAAATCATTCACCTGGTGACTCCAAATTAGTTTCGAGATCAGATCCAAGGACTCCACTGGAGGATGAACTTGACCAGCAGAAACATGAAAGGAAAATATGGAAATATCAGGTATTCAAGTTGGAATTTCATCTAAGACATTATGTTCTTCGTTATAAATTATTTCTTTTCTTTTCCCAGGAATGTCAAGAAGGCTTTACAAGGTATATTGTATTCGAGGAAAGATCCTAGATCTGAATTTGATTCTTTCCCTTTGAAGATTGTGGATACAAAATATGCACATGCCTTTGATCTTGATCAAGACCCTTCTTTTGAATTTTATGATGATCGTCTTCAAACTGATGAGCCTCAAGAGACAAAGACTGACTCTACGCCTTCTGTACATATTCCTATACTTTGTAAAATTCCAAATAGATACAAGCCTCTGATTTTACCTCCTATATCCCATGCTTTCCCTAAAAATAATTACCTATATCTACCAAGATTTGATGGTGAATGTGACAACATCACTGCTGAGCGACATGTATTGAATTTTGAGTCTTTTCTTGACCTTTTTGAAGTTGATGAAGAAGATGTTAGTATTAGGATTTTTTCTCTTTCTTGCAAGGCAAAGTCAAGAGTTGGTTAAAGACCCTGTCTGATGCAAGCATCTCAGATTTCCAGCAGTTCATCAAAGTTTCCTCGACAAGTGTGTGGTTAGATAGAACCCTTTCTTGATTATAGAAGAGTATAACCAACTGAAAAGATTGCCAGGGGAGACAGTACAATAGTTTTCTGCCAGGTTTAACCAAGTCTATTTTTCGATGCCGGTTAATATAAGACCTCCTCCTGGATCCACTCTCTTGCACTACCCGGATGCCTTTGATCCGGAAATGGAGTTTCAGCTGAGAGAAAGGAACCTGGAAACACTTGAGGAGATGCAAAACAATGCAGTAGATGTAGAGGCTAATTTGCTGATCAGAAGGGCAAAGCTGAAGGAAGAAGAGATGAAAAACATAGATCCAGAGGAATTGACATCTTTAGAGGTAAAGCTTGACATTTTGGTAAGTGCAGTGGAAGAGATGATGCAAAGGATCACCACAAGGAATGAGTATAATGTTCAAGACCATGGCTCGCTGATTGAAGAGGAACAAGTTGCTGATCCAAAACATTTTCTTTATTATCCCAGTTGTCATAGACCTGATAATGATTGTTTTATAGATCATCTTGGAGAAGAGAGATCTGTTGATATGACATGTATGCTTGATGATGTGTTTTTTACTGATGGTTTGCCTCAGTTTGATCAGTATGATGATGATTATGTCCTCCAAATAGAAGCTAGTTTTGCAGATAAATCAACAGCTGGTTTGTGGAAGGAGGAAGTCCACTTTAAGCAGCTCGAATACAGTGATTAGCTGATGCATATCAGCTATGGAAGTGAGGAGGAAAGTGCAACAAATTTTGAAGTAAGTGAAGGATCTTTGCCTTTTTGTTTTGCTTCGTTTCAAATCATCAAAGACAACTTTCATTCAATCAGAAATCAATCGTCGATAAGTTTTGATATGGACCATCTAGAGGGCAATGAGATCCTTGTTCAAGACTTCTCGTATCTAGATTTGCAGCCACCGAATGCCATTGATTGTCAAGTTGCAGATGAAGACTTGGAAGCTGGAACATATGATCAAATGATGCAAGATGATTCTGTACCATTCTGTTTCGAATCATTTCAGTTTTTGAAGGGAAATTTGAATAGTATATCTTTAATAAAGGATGAGCAGCCTATAGAAAATCATGCCATCTCATTAGAACCAATCGAAAATGGGTTGCAACAGTCTTTTCAAGTTTTTCACAATCCAATAGCTGATGTGTTGGATGATGTCTGCAGTCAAAGTCCTTCTCCACTAGCTAACTGTGAGATTGAAACAAGTATTGATACAAACTTGATCCAGCAGCCGATTTCTTTGTCATTTTCAGCAGGAGTCTCGTCACAAAGCTTAGACGAAAGTTTGCATTCATGGTATGAGGAGGAGAAAAGTAATCCATCGGATGAGCTAAGTCCTAGTGCACATGAATTTCAAGATCCTTATGCAGTGTTTTTGGAGTCAGATAGAGAATCCATATTATTCAATGGATCTGTTTACAAGTTTTCATGGAAGTTGCCTTTTAGTAGTTCTCTCTTGTTGTTCATAAGAAAGTGCTTGCGGAGAATTCAAACAACAGCTAGAATGCTTACTTGGTTGCATTGGTTGTTTCATTTCACATGATCAGGTGATGAATGGAACAGTTAGAGTAGGTTTTATTGAATAAGCTCCATTTTGAGCATATTTTCTAGTTTTTCAGTTGTGTTTTAGTATTGAGTCAGTTTCAAGTCAGTTTGTGTCTTTGAGTCGTCAGTTTTCAGTCATCCATTTCAGTTTGTGTTTTTGACTCCATGCCCAATGGATAAGGCTACTTGGTCTACGGTGTTCTTGGCACCTCCAAGGAGCTACCATCCCCAATGGAGCCAATGTTAGTGTCAGCCTTTGAAGCCTTCCATCAGTGATCAAATATGCTCTTACAAAGTGGTCTCAAGGTGTCAAAGTCAAATTTTGTCATTTCAGTGAGTCTTCAAGTAAAATTTGGTTACTTGGTATTAGCTCTAGGGTTGTTTTCACTCCTTCCAAAGTCTTCCAAGTATTGGTCCATGTCACCATTCAGCATAGTGTACCATCATGCAAAGAGTTTTCATTATCATTTCAGGTTCCAATGGGTCATTTTACACCTTATTCGTGCTTCAGTTGTACTTGGGTAAGCCTCATTTCCCTCTCCTAGGGTTTTGAAGGTAATTTTTCTTGGATGGCCAAATGATAAACAAAACTTGTATCCTGATGCTCATACACCTTCCCCTATCCTTAATATACCTTCTTAAATGCTTCCCATCATTCATATCCCTCAAATTCATCATTTTCCCACAAACCGTAGTTTATTGCTACAATTTGATAATTTTCTAGGCTAGGCCTGTGTTTTACCCTTTTTGACCCCTTCCCCTCACTCAAATTCCACTTTCCCCTGATTCCCAACATCTCTCACTACTTCCTAAAATTTTCTCAAGAATTTAGAAGCCCCTTATCCCCTTCGTTTCCCTTCATTTCCACAAATCCCCTGTTCCACACATCGAAATAGGTTTTATTCAAATGATGTTTTTGAGCAAAAAAATATGAATTTGACAAAAGTGAGAGAGGTTTTTGTCCATCATTGACCCAAGAAGAAAAACATTTTTCAATTTTTACACAAGTTGCATGGTTTAGGAGAAATGTCGAAAACATCATTGGCCTCAGGAGGACTGATGCACTTCTGGAGTGACCTTGGGAAAATCAAGATTTCACCTAGCTAGGATGTTCAAATGACTTTCTTGATGATTTAAATGATATCTATACCTAGATAGCTTTCCAATGAGCTATTATGAGCTCAATTTGGAGTTGCGTAAGACCTTCAAAAGTTGATTGCAACAGCACTCCGCATTTAGGCAACCTCATTTTGCACATTTTGACCAGTCTTGGGATATTTTACTTTTGACAAGGAAAATGAACTCCAAATTGAAAAATTCAAGATGTTCTAAAAAGTACACTCAACAATATTTTCAACGAGCTATCACACGCCCAATTTTGACATCGGGAAGGCAGTCAAAACTCGCCTTGAAGTTGGCGTTGCGCATAAGAATAGTGGTGCTGCGCATCAGAGCCAAACTTCATTCAGAAAAATGCACTGGCGCTGCGCATCAAGGAGGCGCTGCCCATTGGGCTGGTGGCAGTGCGCATTAGGCTGTGAGGCTTCCAAACCTCTAAAAATCATCTTCAATCACTACAATTTCCTCATGTCACCTCCTATCAAGTAAGTAGAGCCTCTTTTCAGTTGAAACTAGGGTTTACATGAATTTTTGGTGGTTTATACCTCTCTAAAAAATAAACCCTAATTTGTCTCCAAAACTACCTCATACATTTCATACCACAGTTGTTTATCATTCTCCTTCTAAAACTCTATGCCCCAAATCCATTTGCCCAAAACCTATCTCCTAATCCCTTCCCTAACTCCCTGGACATTCTTCCCTTCATCCATTTTTTCCAATCCCCAAACCCTAATCCCTACAACCCACTATTCCCAAACCCTATTCTACATAAAACCATAAACTCCCTCACATCAAACCCTAGCTCCCTTATAAACCCCACTTACCCTCTTATTTCACTCCATCACTATTTCCCTTTTATAAATCTCTTCATACTCATCTTTCCCTAACCTAATTATCCACCATTCATCAAACCATCCCAAGAGAGACAAACATGGAGAGGGACAGTGACTATGATTTTGAGGAGGACACCCTAATTCACAGCTCTAGGGAAGGGATCTTGTAGAAACTTGACAAAGGAAAAGGAAAGGTTACAGAGGAGGAGCTTGGTGATGATGTTGAGAGGGATTTTCAGCTTGAGGAGCATGATTGTAATGTGCCACCTCATCATACTCAGGTAATAGACCTAGATAGCCCTTCTTTTGATCAAAGAATGCTTTTGAAAGAACAAGAGGCTTACATTAACATGCTAGAGGACAAGATAGCTCGAGGAAGATATATTATCAATTACCTAGAGCAGGAGAATAAGTAGTTAGAGGGTAAACAAATCCAAATGGAGTTAGAGATGCTAAAAATTCAAAGGCAAAGCAACAAAGAGCATCTGGTTCCCTTGACTCCTATTGAACAAGAAGTGGAGCATGATAGAGAAATATGGCTTGAAAGAGTTAACATTCACCTTGAGGGGCTTCTAAAGAAAGCAAATAGAGACAATAAGATGCTAAGGCATATGGCCCACCATTATTTGACCCGGAATAGGATATGCAACATAAGGATCGAGCACCTTAAGGCAAGATTAAGGAGGGCCTTAAAAGGAAAAAAGAAGGATGAAAAGCTCAACATTTTGGCTGATGTGACTTTAGCCCAACAAAGTAACCCATGATGCAGCTTTGAGCCAAAATTGGGCAAATTTTGAGACAATTTTGTCATTTTCCAATTTTTGAATTAGAAACACAGAAAATTTGCATCCTCTCGAAAAATGGCTTATATATTTGGATTCAGCATCAAAAAATAAGCAAACCGGGAAAGTTTCATCAATTTTGGAGAAGATATGGGCCACCAAAAGGGCAAAAAACACTCAAAAAAATGCCCTCTTTGCCACTTTTTGGACCCACAGGAAGCAGTCTTGGGAGAATTAATTTTTGAAGGGGCAAAACAACTCCAAATCAGGAAATTCAAGATGTTCCAAAAACTAGACAGGTAGAGATTTCTAACAAGCTGTCTTGGGCCTGATTTGGATGAGTGAAAGGCCTTCAAAAGCTTCCCTAAAGTGGCGTTGCACATCAAGCAAATTTTTGTCAATTTTGCCTAAAAGTCAAATTTCACCTAGTTTCTTCAGCAGTTGACCTCTTCTTCTTTTCTTGGTAAATTTTGCATGGTAAATGATGTAATATGATGTAAATATTGATGGAAAACACTTGATGGGGTAGATACATCAAATCAAAAGTGGTTTTGAACTGAATGTATCAGTTTCCTTAGTTTTAGAGGCAAGCTGTTCCACTGCCTATTTTCTTGTTCTTAGTTTAGATGTTGTTGAAACAACTCCTTGACTCATGGATTCGACCCCTGATGACTAGCATGAGTTGTTTGATGCCTATATTATGTTTTCTCTTAGTCATTTGTAAAGGTTGGACTTTGGTAGAAGTGGTGGCACTCATTGAACATTTGTATCAGCAGTTTGGCAAGGAATAAAACCAGGTTTCACAGCTATTTTTGTGGGGTTCTTGTGACAGTGAGTTTATGTATTTTTCTTCTTTGTAATGAGTTTTTATTATGTTTTATATGTATCCAAATCCATCTTTCTCTTATAAAACTAAATGAATCAAGGTGAATGGGCAAAATACACAGCTGTGCTTTGTCTTGGGAATGCATTTGGTTTTCAATGTTTTCAACTATTTGAAGAGGATTCATAGTTTCTTTATGCCCTCCTCAACTCCTCAGTTGTCTTAATCTACCATCTTAATCCATTTCTAGTACATAAACCCTTGTCTACCTCGCCCCACAGAACATGACTGTATCCCTGAGTTGATTTCCCGGACCTAATCTGCCTTCTCCAATTGATCCAGCAACCAATACCTAAAAATCAAACTAGAAACCCTGAGCTATTATACTTAGCCTAAAATCTACATTAAATTCAGTCATCTCAAGCCCTAATTGCCAATATCCTAATTGAGATTGACAAGGAGAGAGCCCTTTCCCGATCTGGTAGGGCTAGCTACCAGGTTAAGCGTGGTTTGATGTTACCCTAGACCTGCCTTCCTTCAGCTTGAAGTAGATCCAAGCCCTAATAGCTTCAATGCGTCATTAATAAATAATCAGATGTTGCATCTCATTTTTTCAATACAAGTAATTCCTCAAAAACATCTTGATGGACGATCAAAGGTTATATTATAGAAAAAGTAGAAAGATTTGTTTGTGCTTATAAAATTCATCAAAGAGAGTAGGTTTTCAGTCGAGCTCTTGAATTGAGAATCAGAATAGATGAATGCATTTTTACAAGTTGTTTCCAAATCATATGTTTAGATTTCCAAACCTTTCTCTTTGGCATGTTGTCTGTTTATTGGCAAAATGACCTACAAAACATAATCAACTCTTGAGACACGTCACAAGTTTTCAATATATGCGTGTCAATATTATAATAAGAACAATGCTCCCAAGATGAGAATTTGGAATCACATGAAACATAAACCAATTACAGGCTTGATAGCTAGATTAGAGCTTTAATGAAAAAAAGCTTATGAACAAAATAAACAAGTGACACCCATTCTATTGTGTTGACTTTAATTTTGGAAACCAACCATTATAACTTGTTAACGCCCCTTGTTCTTTACTCATACACACCTTGTGCTTTACTTCATTAGGACAGGGAGATAAATCTCCACCCTTGAGAACTGGCGATATTAGGAGAAAACTAAGAGTAAAGATATAGCAATGAACTTGGAAAATCACCAATTTGAGAGTTGTCAAATAGCCAGGCATGTTCCAATGAAGGATGATCCATAGGAGAGACTCTTGCATCTGTAATATAACAATGCAATTTTCATTAGAGAAAATAATGACATGTGAAGTAATACACACATCAAAATATGGACTACATGAATTAAGAATCCCATCAAATGCACCTTGAATGATATGATAATTAGATCGACAATGCATATGTCTATGTGCTTGAATTGAAGGCACATTGGTGGGATTGCGTATCTCTGCAAACATTCATACACTACATTAACAACATCAATAACATCCAATACACACATTTGGACAAAGATATAGCAACAAACCTAACAAATCACTAATTAAACATTTGTCAACCAACGAAGCATGCTCCAATGGAGGATGATCCATAGGAGACACTCTTGCATCTATAAGATAACAATGCAATTTTCATTAGAGAAAATAATTACATGTGAAGTAATACACACATAAAAATATAGACTACATGAATTAGGAATCCCATCAAATGCACCATGAATGATATGATAACTAGGTCAATGGTGAATCTGTCTATGTGCTTGAATTGAAGGCACACTAGTGGGATGTTGCACCTCTGCAAACATTCAGACACTACATTAACAACATTAATAACATCTAGTACAAACATTTAAGAGAAAATTAAGAGCAAAGATATAGCACAAACCTGACAAATCACTAATTGCACAGTTGTCAACCAATGAAGCATGCTCCAATGGAGGATGATCCATAAGAGAAGCTCTTGCATCTATAAGATAACAATGCAATTTTCATTAGAGAAAATAATGACATGTGAAGTAATACACACATCAAAATATGGACTACATGAATTAGGAATCCCATCCAATGCACCTTGAATGATATGATAACTAGATTGATGGTGCATCTATCTATGTGCTTGATTTGAAGGCACACTGGTGGGATGTCGTACCTCTGCAAACATTTAGAAACTACATTAACAACATTAATAACATACAATACACACACTTAAGAGAAAATTAAGAGAAAACATATAGTAACAAATCTGAAAAATCACTAATTGGACAGTTGTCAACCAACGAAGCATGCTCCAATGGAGGATGATCCATAGGAGAAGCTCTTGCATCTGTAAGATAACAACACAGTTTTCATTACAATAAATAATGACACGTGAAGTTATACACACATCAAAATATGGGCCACATGAATTAGGAATCACATCCAATGCACCTTGAATGATATGATAACTAGATCGATGGTGCATTCATCTATGTGCTTGAATTGAAGGCACATTGGTGGGATGTCGCACCTCTGCAAACATTCAAACACTACATTAACAACATTAATAACATACAATACACACATTTAAGAGAAAATTAAGAGCAAATAAATAGCAACAAACCTACCAAATCATTAAATGGACAGTGGTCAACTAACGAAGGATGCTCTAATGGAGGATGATCCACAGGAGAAGCTCTTGCATATGTAAGATTAAAATGAAATTTTCATTAGAGAAAATAATGACATGTAAAGTAATACACACATCATAATATGGAATACATGAATTAGGAATCCCATCCAATTCACCTTGAATGATATGATAACTAGATCGATGGTGCATCTGTCTATGTGCTTGAATTGAAGGCACACTAGTGGGATGTTGCATCTTTGCAAACATTTAGACACTACATTAACAACATCAATAACATCTAGTACGCACATTTATGAGAAAATTAAGAGAAAAGATATAGCAACAAACCTAACAAAACACTAATTGGACAGTTGTCAACCAACAAAGCATGCTCCAATGGAGGATGATCCATAGGAGAAGCTCTTGTATTTGCAAACGCACTAGTGGGATGTTGCACCACTGCAACCATTTGCACACTACCTCATTAAGAAATGGTTATGTCTATATACACTAATCTAAACATGTTTATCTCATCACTTTATGGAACTTACCTCAGACACTAGAGGATGCATTATTGGAACAAAGACGACCTCACTTGTTGAGACTAAGGAAACTCTTCTTTCTCATAAAAGATGACTCATAAGCACCCAACCCAAGGGTGAATTCATAGTCCATAATATGAAGATCATTGACATCATCCATCATTTTTTTAACCAAACCAATCAATTGTTTTTTCTTGCTCAAAGTAGAAGGAGGGTTATTCTTCAACAAGTCTAGGTAGACAAACAACTCCTCTCTAGCCAATTGAAGTTATTCAACATTTGGATCTACGTTATTTTCAGCGATGATAGTTGTGTTAGCGTATGCATCGAGGTTTGGCTCCTCTATAGCTATCTCAGGAGGCAATTGAATGTATTGGGTGTGGAATCATGATCCAATAAAGCATATGAATTCATTGAAGGGAAATGCAACCAATATACCTTTATGGAATGCTTATAAATGTTGCCACGAATAGGCCATGGGAAATCACAAGGGAAAAAATTATCCGATGTCAGGTGATAAGATATCACTTATCATGTGTACTTTAACTCCTCACCTAATAAGCATGAGATATGATCTCATGAGCGCCGCAATCACTATCTGGAATTCTTCTATCTTTTTCCATTGATGATTCAAGTTGTTTCTCTTTCTTGTGGTCGTTCAGATATCCTTCTTTTTTCAAAATTTTCTTGAATTAGTAACATGGTTCAAAATTTGCGAGGAGAGTATAAAATAGCTAATCCATCCTACGAGAACATTTATTTATTTGATTAGATAGAAAGGTAGTATTGAGATAATAGTGATGTGTTTCCACAACATTATCTGTCTCCTTATTTGCATGAGGAAAATCTCGGCAGACTTGTACCCACATCCCTAAATGTAAAAGCTCAATTAGTAAATATATATTGTCTTTATGAAACAAAAAAAGTATAAACACAAGAAAGAGTACGTGAACTTACTAAACTTATCACCAATAACCCAATTATTGTGGAAATAGTCCACAAACTTCTCCTTAGTTTCAAATTTGGTGAAAAATCCATTTATTGCAGTAGTCACTTCATTGTTCGAACAATTTTTCATGATATGACCTAGTTCATTGAACATCTCTTTTTCTTTTTTTGGATTGTTGGCCAACCGATTAACAGTTTTGAGGCATGCCCTCCTTATGTTGCAAATACAAAATATTACTTCACACATGGTGATTCTCCTGCCATATTTAATTCATTTCAAGTGAGAAATATTAAAAATGAATACATGTTGAAATGTCAAATAGGAATATTGAAGTTACCTCAAAGTAATAATTTCAGCCAATGCATCATCAACCATAAAATCATTGAACTTCCAATTAAGACGAAGTTGATAACACATGTGCATGAGGTTCTCCAACCATAATGATATATCTTGTGATGTACTACTTGACAGTTCGACCCATGTGACTGGAACCCCGCTTTGTTGCTTGTCAAACACCATGTGTGTGTACAATTGATACTATGATATAAAAAAAAACAAAGTTAATTTTACGCCATTAATCATATGGAATCATTACAATGAAAATGATTTTACTAAATGAATTATTGCAAAAATACTAACCCCATATTTATTTGTGTTAAATATTGAATCCATGGCTGTTAAGCTATTATGGGATAGCTCAACCATAGTTTCCAACATCCATTTTGTTTGTATTCCAGCTATAAAAGGTATATCTTCACCATTGGGATTTTGGTAGAAGAAGAAATCATTTTGGTGTTTTTCATACCAAAGATTCACACTCATTCCATCGTTTTTATGTAGTTGGTAATTTCCTTTCATAAAACAATTATAGATGTTTACGACAAATTTTATTCATAATAAAAAATCCCTATCTTGGTCTACGACATCTATTTCAACATATTTTTGAATATGCATTTTACAAACTGAGTAAATTGAAACATGCAGAAAAAAACAACTTTCTACATAAGAAACCATGTCCCTTGAAAGCGTTGGCTTAAGCAGAGACCTAGCATCACCTGAAATGTCATGTTTTCCATGACAAGGTCATCCTTCCTCATCTTCATGCTCATACAGGTTGTATGTTAATATTTCTATCTCGAGGCTTTGAACAACAACCTTTACAATAAAATGGTATTGGCAGCCCCTCTTTTTCACAAATGGTTGCTTCCGTTTGGTTATACATTTTTCTCTATTGTCCTTTGGACCATATGAGCAAGCATAACTACATAACAAATTTTAAGATGTCAAAACATATGACAAATAATAAAGCACTATTAATACCAACATCTAAACAAGGCATTTCTAAAATACTTACAGTTCCCATCGTAGGGCAGCACTAGCCCTTAAGCTTGGATCTTCGGTTAAGCTTGGAGTTTTGGTTTTTCGTCAGGCGAAGGTACATGGAGCCTCTGGATTCATTTCCTCTCCTTTAATGAAGTCAATGACTCTACGTACAATATTTTTTGGAACTCAATCAATACTCATGTTAGTCTTAGATACTTCAAACCAGACTAAATCTTTACCAAAAAAATATGATTTTCTCTTTAGGGTCTTACACCTCAAGGCACATTATAGTCTTCCATTTCTTTTCGATTTTGTCTCACAATATGAAAAAAATGTGGAAACATATTAAGAAACCTATTGTCCCAATGAACATTTACAAGTAAAAAATTAAGTGAACCCAACTCGCTCACATTATGTTCAAAATATTGCACTCTGGCTTGCAAAGAAATAACACAAAGGGGAGATGACTCTTCTGTATTTGTTGAAATACACGGAATAAGAGAAATCTGAATAATGGACATAGAAATGGCTCTAAGCTCTAAATTTGTTTGGGAATATACTCATAAATAAATCTCACGTAGATTTAAATGACGTGCCTGGGAACAAATCTAGAATGTGCTTTAATGATGGAAGAGATCTCAAGTATCTTCCCTACAAACACACAATTCTGAGTATTGTGAACAAATATAACTTTACACATTGCTCATACGCTTGAAAGGTATATTTCACAAGTGCTTCAGATTAGGAATTAATTCATTAATAGAATAAACTTATTTAAAATTTCAAAGCAGGCAATGAAAGTGAAATGCATGACACAAAGAAGAATAATCAACCTACTAGTATAATCCCAAAATCAGCTTGCAGAGACCGGAGAAAAAGGATTCTAATCAGATGCAAAATTCTCATACGTTGCTTGCAGTCACACTCATAACCTAGCTCTATTCCAAATCAATATGCTATTATAAATATTAATGGAATTAGTTTAAGATTAATGGTTTATTTTTCGAATTTATAGTGGTTGAATACTCCTTTTTTACGCAACTTTCTATGTCGTTTGATTATTTTATGCTTTAGTATGTTCAAGGAATCTACTTGATGCATTGATCATGTGAGTGTTCTAAGTATTTCAAGGTTTTCTTTTCCTGAGTTGAAGTGTCCCTGTTTGGCCTCTTAAGGAAGGATTATATTATTGAATGGTGAAACCATATGAATAACAAGATGTATGAATTCTAGTGAAATCACATTTCAAATAACTCATTGATGTATCTATTCACAGTGTCCTTAAGCGTTTAAAAACAAAATTACAAATTCACTCTAATTTTGTGATGAGGATTACTATAATAATCTATTCTTGGCATCTTTTATGGATATAATAAACCTGATTATGAATTGTGATGATATGTGAACTAATTTTAAATGCTAAGTTTATTTCTCATGGAAAGTGATGGATGTTGCACATTGTTGTGACTTTGAAAGTTTAAATCGATACTACGTCACAAAAACCAATTTCATAGATGTCAAATTGTTTTAAACTCTAGGAAGATATCAACTCTACACTTGCTATTAATAAGCTTGTTATTTTGAGTGACACATAAAACAAAGGCTGAGTATATCAGAAGCGTGCAATTATGCTATTTTAATTGCACTGTGGGCATAATTTGTAAAATCGTATGGTCACTAATTTCATCTACAGTGCACCTATATACCTGCAACCTTTCATCATTGATTTCAAGATTTCTAATGCAAGTTTGAGGTTTGAAAAGGAGTGCAAAATTGGACTATTTGATAAATTAACCAGCAACTAACTAATTTTGAGATTTTTCTTGTAGGAAATTTCATGTTTGGGACTCATATGGTAGATTCCACGCATAAGATTTTTTCTATAGTAGATATTAGCATAACGTGACCCTTAGTTTATGGAAATGGGCAGTGAGTCATGTAAATTCGGGGTTAGAAGAAAAAAAAAAAAAAAACATATAACAACATACTAAATGGATGTTTATTTTTGTTTATAAAGGAGTTACAATACTATGTGGCATTATTTTGATGAAAAAGCACTATAGAAGGAAGTGCAGGTTATAGGAGGCACTTATGAGGGAGTTTTCATGTATTAACCTGGGACCCACTTTATTTCATATATAGAAGAAAGTTACATGACTGAGAAATGACCGAAGGGAACTTTTCGAAGGGTACACATGCTTAATTTAGCCTAGGAGAAATTCATCTCTTGGGGGAATGAAGTTGCATGCTTTGAGAAAACTCTTGGATTTGTATTTTCGACAGTAGCTTATCCATTGACAGTTGGAGACTAATGTGCTTTGCTTAGTAAATTTCTTAATTTGAGACCATCAACATGTTATTCACGATGAAGTTCTTCATCTCTGGGGAATGAAGTTGCATGTGATGAAGTTCTTCATCTCTGGGGGAATGAAGTTGCATGTTTTGAGAAGACTCTTAGATTTCTAATTTGGGCAACACCTTATCTATTGATAGTTGGAGACTAATGTGATTTTCTTAGGAAGTTTATTAATTTGAAACCATATGTTAGCATTCATTTATGTATTTCTAAAGGTAATGGAGAAATTTATGAAAACGGTGCATTTCTCATATCAAGAGATTCTAGAAGCCTTTGAGGAATACTTCCATTGAAAGGATATTTCACCTGGAGTTTGGGTAAAGTGCTAAGCTTTTACACTCTGTGACTATGCTCTGTATCAAGCAATCCAAATTATATGGTCAATTTCACTTGTTGAATTAAAAATTTCTTTCAAGATCTTAAAGTATTTGGGTTAGTGCTTGTAAAGCTACGAGGGTTAGGTCATACCCTACACTTAAGGTTAGTCAAACATCAATTTAATTGGTAATGTTACAACTTTCATTTCCAAAAAATTTGCAATCCTCCTTCAGAAAAACGCTTGAAAACCATTTTCCAACACTTACAACAAAGTTAGAAAATGATAAGATTGAAGTGTTAATGTGAAGTTTTAGTTTTGGAACTTTGAGAAAACATTATTATTAAAGTTAAGGGGTCAATAAAGTGATGTTTAATACATTAAACATTAAAATTTGGTTAAGATGGATATTAAAGACTCATGAAAAGTGGATGTATAAAGTGAATGGTGAATGGTTAGATTGTATGAAAGGGAAATGCTTTATTCCAAATTTATTTTTAGGTAGTGGTAACTTATCTTTAGACGATGCACATAAAATTATTGCAAAAATCGGGGAGGAGATTTCAACTGGTGAATTCTCAAGGCATGTTGTTAGTGGAATGATGGGAAAGAGTGGGAACCTTAAGTGGTATGAGCTAGATGGGCAACACTTTTCGATATTTATGGAGTTGAGTTGTCTCCGATGTTCAAAGAAGTGGGTTGGGAGAAATTTTTCCACTTATTTAGTGGGTATGACCTCAAACTAACCTCAAATTTTATTGATACATTTGATGGCAGTAGTGTTATGGTTAAGGGGTTAGGGTTTCAGGTAACGAAAGACAACATTGTTGAAGCAACTAAACTACCAATTGATGGAGAAAGGTGGTTTAAGAAAAGGATGGTGCAGGGAGTAAACCTAAATTATTTTTTGAAAGATGATTCCCATGACCCATGTTGGAGAATTTGCGTTCACTGCAGTATTTTGAAGCTAGAGTGGATTCAGGTTATGAGGATAGTTCATTTTTTTTTAACATGTGATGGGAAGTTCTCCAAAATTTTCTTGTATCATATGTGATTTCTTGTGTATCTTGCCGGTTTTAACAAAATGAACTTGCCCTTATACCTGCATCAAATTCTAATAAAAATGGTCACAAGTGTTAGGAAGAGAAATATTTTTCACCCACATTAGGTATATCACCATGGTTTTATCTGATCCTATATATCCATGAGTTGAGCAAACAAGCCCAACAGCAAAGGAGAAGAGAAGTGGGACACCCTTCACTAAAATAAAGAAAAAGAGGAAAGCACTAACTACGCAAGTCGAAACCAACGAATAAGTTATTTTAAAATATGTAGAAAACCCTAACCAAGAAACAAATCCTACGGTTTATAAAAGGAGGGCTAAAAAATTTTAGTAAGAAGACCAAGAAACAAAAGAAGTTGAGAGCAAGCACCGTGAGAATTGAGCCAGAGAACAGAGTATTCAAGAAGGCCACAGACCAGGTCCACAAATAAATTGCGGTTAAAGCTTAAAGCTAGGTTGAATCCTAGATTAAATGAACGACTACAGTTGAAAATGAAAATCTTGAAACTCTAGCAACTGTTAGAACCCCATAGAATCATAGTAGAAGGATTACTAGAGCAATGGAAAGACAGGACAAGTTGAGTCTATTCGCTGAAGCAACAAAGGCCATGGACAACTGAACATGCCTGAAGATGTCTTTGTAGACAAGGAAACAATTTTCAAAATAGGTTAAGCTAACAGTTTTGCAAGCCCTCCAATCTAGATGATGCTCAAGCCAAGGGAAAATTTATGGTGATTCTATGAATGCCTAGGAAGAGGCCTTAGTCATACGAGTGAATTTTTATAGCTCTAGCCTTCAAAGATGGAAGAAGTTTGATTAAGAAGTTGAGGCAGTTTTGCAGATTCAATGCATATCAGAAAATGAAGGGATAAGTACCTACAATCCAGTAGGAAATTTTCGTATCTAGGTTTTTTGTGATTTTCTCCACAATTCTTTCCAGAGAAGCAACATCCATCTCGAGATTAGTTTTCAGAAGACCTTTTCATTTAATGTCTGGATTCAGGAATAAACTCTGCTTCGTAAATATAAACATAAAAATATTTTCCGGAGTTTATGGATCTTAAAGTTTAATACCTTTTGCTATATAATGTATGAAAATGAAAGACAAAGGGTTCAAATTTATGTGAAAAAAACCTTGTGTACTGTGAAAATTTGGAGATATTATGCCATAAGCATAAGTTGTGAACCTTACCAAAGATTCATGTGTTATTGGTTTTCTGTTCGTGTTTCATGTATGTTTGTGTTCTTATCAATGATTCAAATGATCATTTCCCTCAGTGTTTGAATAAAGGGTTTATGGATGAGAATTCAAGTTGAATTATCTAGCTCATATTATTCAAATACCTATTTTTTTCTTCATCCAAAGGAAATACAACAATCACCTAGGTGCTCTCTTTCTTTTTAGGTTTTTTTTTGCTTTGATTTTATCACACCATAATTTGTCAATTTGTTAGAAAAGCCACTATCCATCTTGCCTTTGATTGTATTTGTTCATATGACCTGTGGCTGGCATACATAATTCTGTTAGACTCCATGCCCAATGGTATTTTTTCTCATACTCAAACCAAACCTAACACTATTTTACAATCTTGCCATTGAGCATATTCCATATATGTTTCTTTTGTGACTTAGGGTAACAATTGGTGAGAGGTCCCTCTTATTTCCAATCCCAAAGTGGTTTGAGGTTACCTCTATGTTCCTCAGTGAGTTCCCTTCCACGAAAAAGGGTTTTCTCTAAGTGAGAACACTTTAAAACTATTTTAAATATTTTAAAAAATTATTGATTAAAAATCAATTTATCCTCGATCTTTATATAATAAAATTAATATTATAGGTTCCAAAAAAATATTAATTAAAAATAAATTTATCTTTGATCTTTATATAATAAAATTAGTGACTTAAATTGATGTTGCGTTTCTGGAACACTCAAAAGTGAGTAGTGCAGCTGTGTTTATTTCAGTACCAAGATATATTCATGTCATACCTAATGGTCATCATATTCTTAGGTTTGGGGAAAATTTAGCAGAAGATCATCCAATGAGTTTGCCCCTCCAGCGTCCAGTTATTTTATATATATATTAAATTCTTGTAACTTCATACATGAAACATGAATAAGAACAATAGATGATCTGATTTTTTTTTAATGAAGCATGAGGGCTGGACTTTAAGAATAAAAAGGGCATAGAAAAGATGCCAAAAAGCTCCTGAATATTTGCTTCTTACAGATATCCCAGATAAGTTGATCGTTAATTATTTCTCAACTCTATTATGGGATTTTTTATATGTCTGTTCCAAATCTAGAATCCCCAGCCAATTCATTCATTCAGATGTCCATTCTTACACCATAGATATAAATTCTCCACTTAACATATGATAATAATTATTAGGATCAGGTTAGGCTTTACATATGTAAATTTTCCCAATTTAATCATTCTCTTTCATGTGCAATACACCCGTGGCTGCAAACATCTGTTGTTATCTTTTGAAGACGAAGAAATGATTGATATCCCCATTTCAACGGATTTTTCATTTTCTTTTGAAAGAGAAGTTTTACCAAGGGATAATGTAAGAATCTTATTTTCACAACTCTAAATTTCCTTAATGTCTTTAGTGAATTCATTTACACTAAAAAAATTAATGAAAATTCAAATATTCAATAAAAAGAGCATTTACCATGTTATTCAACATACCATTAGGGAATGTTACCTTTATGGGTGTATCATACTAGGATATTATTATTATTGGTTCCATCATTCCCTATTGAGCAAGCTCAAATTCCTTGATCGGTCCTTGCAACATGCCAATGCATCCTTGTGAGTTTCATCTTCGGTGAGATTAAATCATGACCAAGTCCTTGCATTGTTTAGTCTTTCGAATCAAAATGTTCAAGGTTATCAATCTAATTACGAAAAATATAGTCCATGCATTCATCATGTGATAAAATTATTAACTATGATATTTTCTCTAAGTGATAACATGATCAAATCACCGTTTTTGCTTCAACATCAAATGATGGCCCTGCAAGAGTATGGGTAGGTAGCCAAGCAAGAGAAAATGTTTCCAGAAGAGGAAATGCTCCTTTGTGACCAAATTCTGCTGGAAACTTACTTACTCTAGGACATTCAATGATCTCCAATTGCCTCAAACCCTTGAGTTTATGCAGATGTGGAAGTTCTTCCAAGAAATGACAACCAGCAAATTTAAGATAGCCCAAATATTGAAAGTCATAAAAATTATAATCCATTTTAACCAAGTGAAAGTATTCTAATAATACTAGTCTTCTCAATTTTGACATGTTTCTTATATCGTTGGGTAGAATTTCCAGCTTCAATGTGAGGGAATTCATTTGAGTCATCTTTCCTAGTGTGCCCTCACTAATAATTTCCCCATTATTTTGTAGTTGTAATGTTTTAAGTTGTGTTAAACTTGCCAAATTATTGATAGAAGCTGTTTTTTTTCCATATGGTATCCTTATCTTTCTTCCAAAGAACCTTGCAACCATAAGTTTCCAAATGCTCCAAAGAGGTAAGCCCTGAGATACTGGGAGGTAGAAATTGCAGATCTCTACATCCCTCCAAGCTTAATTTCCTTAAAGATCTCAGCATATGGATGGCGGACGGTAATTCTTGGATGGCAGAATAGGAAAGATCAAGGATGGTAAAAGATGCAGGTAACCTATTGATGGGTATGTGTCTTAAACCCAAATATATTAGCTGCTCCAAACATCAAAACTCTTTGGCAATGATTTCAATGACGTCCCACTTAAAGAGAACGCCTTAAGGGATATCATACTCCTGACACCCTTGTTGGGATCTTTGTTAAATATGGATTTCCACTGAAAAGCAACGAGCATATTTGTGTAGACGATGTGATTAAGCCGAATGCGGCCCAAACACTCATTTTCATTCACAACTGTCAAACCCTTACCCACACGGCAGTAGAAATTTTCTTCCTCCTCTGCGATTCAGATTGCCATATCACGCAGGGAGTCATGCACCCTGCAACAGAGTACTTGCCCATCAAAGTCTCTCATCATTCGCTCGATCAAACAACGATCTGCTAAAATGTTGAGATAATATCTTCCCAGCTCGAATGGATCATAAGCGGGTCGATGCTCATGTTCCAACGTCTTCTTGGCAAGTAAGCCTTCCCCTATCCATACCTGAATCGCCAACTGGACATGAATGACTGCGTCTTCCAAGATGTTTGCAGCTACACATAAAAAGCAAAATTGCAGGTCAGCATCCTCATAGTCGAGTGCATCATAACTCAACCTAACACAATTGTACACATTGTCCACGTTTGGAAGCCTTTGGACAGCCCATTCCCACTGTTGTGGATGAGTACTCCTGGCCATTGCCATGCCAACCACTTTGATAGCGAGGGGAAGCCCTCTGCACCTTTTACACACAATCTTGGCTTTTCCCTCTTCTATGTTTGCTGGCAGATTTCCATATAAAAAGCACAAATGCAGGTCAGCATCCTAATAGCCGAGTGCATCATAACTCAACCTAACACAATTGTACACAGTGTCCACGTTTGGCAGCCTTTGGACAACCCATTCCCACTGTTGTGGATGAGTACTTCCGACCATTGCCCTGCCAACCACTTTGATAGTGAGGGGAAGCCCTCTACACCTTTTACACACAAGCTTGGCTTTTCCCTCTTCTATGTTTGCTGGCATATTTCCATTATTATATGGAAAAGTGTGACAAGCAAACAACTTCCAACTCTCATCTTCCGACAAGTCCTCCATTGTTATTGTGTATTTATCTGCGACACCTGTTTTTAAGAGTGCAACGCGATCCCTAGAACTGACAATGACTTTGGAGGTGGAGTGGTTCCTTACAGGGCACAGTACACCTAATTCCTCTGACAATTCTGCAGCATTGCATCCCCATACATCATCTAAGAACAGAATAAGCCCGGTGCTCTGGTGCACTGTCTGATTCAAACATCGCTTTACCTCTTCTTCGTTCATATTTTCGCCCAAATTTACATTTTTTGTGTGTGGCTATTTGGGTACGGAGTGCATTTCTAAGACTTTTAAAAGAGGGACTTTGGGAAACAGTGAGCCAAAGTAATAAACCATCCTTAGAATTACTGCGTACCTTTTGGCTATTGAAGAGCGTCTTCAAAAGAATAGTTTTTCCGGAACTTTTCGAGAATCGAAAATGCTTTATCCTGTCCCACTATAAGGGCCTCTTCGATCAATTTCATCTTTGCAGATCCTGTTGGAACAACAGGGCCATGGGAAGTACTTGAAGAAGAAGAGCTCATTGCACCAAAATTCACCATACAACCAACTTCCCCTTTTATCCCACAATTGGGGATATCTCTTTGTAATTTCTTCCATGTCTATCATAGACATTGCCATCACTTTTACATTAGTGTTCTCTCTAGTCCCTATATTTCTTATTGGACAACCAAAAATTCTTACTTTCTGAAGTGTCTTCAGATCCATATAACTCTTTGGTAAAGTTGTACATGCCATTATAGTAAATATTTTAAGTGAAGCCATTGCACTTTTCTCTATTACAGGCAACTACTTTAATGTAGGTAGCCAAGCAAGAGAAAATGTTTCCACAAGAGGAAATGCTCCTTTGCGACCAAATTCTGTTGGAAACAAACTTATTCTAGGACATTCAATGATCTCCAATTGCCTACAACCCTTGAGTTTATGTAGATGTGGAAGTTCTTCCAAGAAATGACAACAAGCAAATTTAAGATAGCCCAAATATTGAAAGTAATAAAAATTATAATCCATTTTAACCAAGTGAAAGTATTCTAATAATACCAGCCTTCTCAATTTTGACATGTTTCTTATATCGTTGGGTAGAATTTCCAGCTTTATGAGTGACAATGTGAGGGAGTTCATTTGAGTCATCTTTCCCAGTGTGCCATCACTAATAATTTCCATTTCCTCATTATTTCCATTTCCTCATTATTTTGTAGTTGTAATGTTTTAAGTTGTGTTAATAATTTCCTCATTATTTTGTAGTTGTAATGTTTTAAGTTGTGTTAAACTTGCCAAATTGTTGATAGAAGCTGTTTTTTCTCCATCTGGTATCCTTATCTTTCTTCCAAAAAAGCCTTGCAACCATAAGTTTCCAAATGCTCCAAAGAGGTAAGCCCTGAGATACAGGGAGGTAGAAATTGCAGATCTCTACATCCCTCCAAGATTAATTTCCTTAAAGATCACAGCATATGGATGGCGGACGGTAATTCTTGGATGGCAGAATAGGAAAGATCAAGGATCTCCAGATTTACAAGACTGGTAAAAGATGCAGGTAACATATTGATGGGCATGTGTCTTAAACCCAAATATATTAGTTGCTCCAAACACCCAATACTCTTTGGCAATGATTTCAATGACGTCCCACTTAAAGAGAACGCCTTAAGGGAGATCATACTCCTGATCACCCTTGTTGGGATCTTTGTTAAATATGGATTTCCACTGAGAAGCAATGAGCATATTTGTGTAGACGATGTGATTAGGGGAAAGAAGTCAATCTGTTCTCGCTCAACAAAAGCCGAATGCGGCCCAAACACTCATTTTCATTCACAGCTGTCAAACCATTACCGACACGGCAGTAGAAATTTTCTTCCTCCTCTGCGATTCGGATTGCCATATCACGTAGGGAGTCATGCACCCTGAAACAGAGTACTTGCCGATCAAAGTCTCTCATCATTCGCTCGATCAAACAACGATCTGCTAAAATGTTGAGATAATATCTTCCCAGCTCGAATGGATCATAAGTGGGTCGATGCTCATGTTCCAACGTCTTCTTGGCAAGTAAGCCTTCCCCTATCGAAACTTGAATCGCCAACTGGACATGAACGACTGCATCTTCCAAGATGTTTGCAGCTACACATAAAAAGCACAATTGCAGGTCAGCATCCTCATAGCCGAGTGCATCATAACTCAACCTAACAGAATTGTACACATTGTCCACGTTTGGCAGCCTTTGGACAGCCCATTCTCACTGTTGTGGATGAGTACTCCCGGCCATTGACCTGCCAACCACTTTGATAGCGAGGGGAAGCCCTCTGCGCCTTTTACACACAAGCTTGGCTTTTCCCTCTTCTATGTTTGCTGGCAGATTTCCATATAAATAGCACAATTGCAAGTTAGCATCCTCATAGCCGAGTGCATCATAACTCAACCTAACACAATTGTAGACACTGTCCACGTTTGGCAGCCTTTGGACAGCCCATTCCCACTGTTGTGGATGAGTACTCCCGGCCATTTCCCTGCCAACCACTTTGATAGCGAGGGGAAGCCCTCTGCACCTTTTACACACAAGCTTGGCTTTTCCCTCTTCTATGTTTGCTGGCAGATTTCCATTATTATATGGAAAAGTGTGACAAGCAAACAACTTCCAACTCTCATCTTCTGACAAGTCCTCCATTGTTATTGTGTATTTATCTACGACACCTGTTTTTAAGAGTGCAGCGCGAACCCTGGAACTGACAATGACTTTGGAGGTGGAGTGGTTCCTTACAGGGCACAGTACACCTAATTCATCTAACAATTCTGCAGCATTGCATCCCCATACATCATCTAAGAACAGAATAAACCTGGTGCTCTGGTGCACTGTCTGATTCAACCATCGCTTTACCTCTTCTTCGTTCATATTTTCGCCCAAATTTACATTTTTTGTGTGGCTATTTGGGTACGGAGTGCATTTCTAAGACTTGTAAAAGAAGGACTTTGGGAAACAGTGAGCCAAAGTAATAAACCATCCTTAGAATTACTGCGTACCTTTTGGCTATTGAAGAGCGTCTTCAAAAGAAGAGTTTTTCCGGATCCACCCTTGCCAACAACACCAGCTTTTCGAGAATCGAAAATGCTTTATCCTGTCCCACTATAAGGGGCTCTTCGATCAATTTCATCTTTGCAGAGCCTGTTGGAACAACAGGGCCATGGGAAGTACTTGAAGAAGAAGAGCTCATTGCACCAAAATTCACCGTACAACCAACTTTCCCTTTTATCCCACAATTGGGAATATCTCTTTGTAATTTCTTCCATGTCTACCATAGACATTGCCATCACTTCTACATTAGTGTTCTCTCTAGTTCCTATATTTCTTATTGGACAACCAAAAATTCTTACTTTCTGAAATTTCTTCAGATCCATATAACTCTCTGGTAATATATTTAATGTTGTATGTGCCATTATAGTAAATATTTTAAGTGAAGCCATTGCACCTTTCTCTATTACAGGCAACTCCTTTAATGTAGGTAGCCAAGTAAGAGAAAATGTTTCTAGAAGAGGAAATGCTCCTTTGTGACCAAATTCTGTTGGAAACAAACTTACTCTAGGACATTCAATGATCTCCAATTGCCTCAAACCCTTGAGTTTATGTAGATGTGGAAGTTCTTCCAAGAAATGACAACCAACAAATTTAAGATAGCCCAAATATTGAAAGAATTATAATCCATTTTAACCAAGTAAAGTATTCTAATAATCCCAGTCTTCTCAATTTTGACATGTTTCTTATATCGTTGGGTAGAATTTCCAGCTTTATGAGTGACAATGTGAGGGATTTCATTTGAGTCATCTTTCCCAGTGTGCCACCACTAATAATTTCCCCATTATTTTGTAGTTGTAATGTTTTAAGTTGTGTTAAACTTGCCAAATTATTGATAGAAGCTGTTTTTTTCCATCTAGTATCCTTATCTTTCTTCCAAAGAGCCTTGCAACCATAAGTTTCCAAATGCTCCAAAGAGGTAAGCCCTGAGATACTGGGAAGTAGAAATTGCATATCTCTACATCCCTCCAAGCTTAATTTACTTAAAGATCTCAGCATATGGATGGCGGACGGTAATTCTTGGATGGCAGAATATGAAAGATCAAGGATCTCCAGATTTACAAGACTGGTAAAAGATGCAGGTAACCTATTGATGGGCATGTGCCTTGAACCCAAATATATTAGCTGCTCCAAACACCCAATACTCTTTGGCAATGATTTCAATGATGTCCCACTTAAAGAGAACGCCTTAAGGGAGATCATACTCCTGATCACCCTTGTTGGGATCTTTGTTAAATATGGATTTCCACTGAGAAGCAATGAGCATATTTGTGTAGACGATGTGATTAGGGGAAAAGAAGTCAATCTATTCTCGCTCAACAAAAGCCGAATGCGGCCCAAACACTTATTTTCATTCACAGCTGTCAAAACTTTACCCACACGGCAGTAGAAATTTTCTTCCTCCTCTGCGATTCGGATTGCCATATCACGCAGGGAGTCATGCACCCTGAAACAGAGTACTTGCCCATCAAAGTCTCTCATCATTGGCTCGATCAAACAACGATCTGCTAAAATGTTGAGATAATATCTTCCCGGCTCGAATGGATCATAAGCGGGTCGATGCTCATGTTCCAACGTCTTCTTGGCAAGTAAGCCTTCCCCTATCCATACCTGAATCGCCAACTGGACATGAACGACTGTGTCTTCCAATATGTTTGCAGCTACACATAAAAAGCACAATTGCAGGTCAGCATCCTCATAGCCGAGTGCATCATAACTCAACCTAACACGATTGTACACACTGTCCACGTTTGGCAGCGTTTGGACAGCCCATTCCCACTGTTGTGGATGAGTACTCCCGGCCATTGCCCTGCCAACCACTTTGATAGCGAGGGGAAGCTCTCTGCACCTTTTACACACAAGCTTGGCTTTTCCCTCTTCTATGTTTGCTGGCCAATTTCCATATAAAAAGCACAATTGCAGGTCAGCATCCTCATAGCCGAGTGCATCATGACTCAACCTAACACAATTGTACAAACTGTCCACGTTTGGCAGCCTTTGGACAGCCCATTCCCACTGTTGTGGATGAGTACTCCCGGCCATTGCCCTGCCAACCACTTTGATAGCGAGCGGAATCCCTCTGCACCTTTTACACACAAGCTTGGCTTTTCCCTCTTCTATGTTTGCTGGCAGATTTCCATTATTATATGGAAAAGTGTGACAAGCAAACAACTTCCAACTCTCATCTTCCGACAAGTCCTCCATTGTTATTGTGTATTTATCTGCGACACCTGTTTTTAAGAGTGCAGCGCGATCCCTGGAACTGACAATGACTTTGGAGGTGGAGTGGTTCCTTACAGGGCACAGTACACCTAATTCCTCTAACAATTCTGCAGCATTCCATCCCCATACATCATCTAAGAACAGAATAAACCCATTGCTCTGGTGCACTGTCTGATTCAACCATCGCTTTACCTCTTCTTCGTTCATATTTTCGCCCAAATTTACATTTTTTTGTGTGGCTATTTGGGTACGGAGTGCATTTCTAAGACTTGTAAAAGAGGGACTTTGGAAAACAGTGAGCCAAAGTAATAAACCATCCTTAGAATTGCTGCGTACCTTTTGGCTATTGGGAAGTACTTGAACAAGCCAAGGCTTCTCTGCTTTCCTTGATCTGCACAATTTCCTCTTGGAGCTTTTGAGTTTGACCCTCTAGTAGCTCTGGAATTAGGGCCAATTCAACCGAAGGAGAAAATTTGATATGTTCGTTGATCTCTGAAATTAAAATCCTGATCCTCAGGCTGGTTTGGTAGCGAGAGATAATGTCACACGTCCGTATTGTGGAAGTTTGCACCGTTTTAGATGCCTGTTGGAGAAGGGCGTCCAACTGTTTAAGCCATCCATTTACAGCAGAAGACTTATCTTTTTTCTTCCTGTTTATATCTGGTCTATATTGCTGGATCTCTGTAATGATAGGCTTGATTTTCACTACCAGATCTTTCAGAGATGCCATTTCTTTCTGACAGTGAACAACAATGTTTATGCGATCAATAATCTGGTCGATTATTTTGTTGATACCAAGCCCAATAAATCCAGAGACGAAACCTGGATCAGCCATGATCTTTTCGATAGTTCCCGGACTGCCTCAATTCCCTTTATTGTTGGAATCTGAAGCAAACCAAAATCTCAGGACAACACTCTCTCCAGCACCACCCATACAAATATTAGAGGGGTGTGGTGAAAACAACACAATCAGAACATATGGTGGAAATTGTAATTACTCCAGCATGCCAGGGTTGATTAAATTTCGAAAGTCAATTAAATAGTCAAAAGTTTTAAAGCTGTTGACTAGATTTGTAGAGTGAGTGAAATAGTCAAAAGGCGCTTTAAGTGACTGCCAGAATCAAAGGTTGTTTCCGAATGAGCACAAGCTAGCAGAGCTGCCCGTGATATTTCCGGAAGGCGTCTATGGAGGCAAAGGAATATCGAGGTGGAGGAATTGTCTGGACTGTCAAAAGTGGTCGGAATTCCGGCAAAAAAATTTCAAAAAATTTCATAAATCCTTCACTTTGAAGATATCCCGGTTGGAATCTCCCTGAAACATAACATATGATAAAAAAAACATCAATAAAGAAACAAAATTGCATAAACTTTTGACTTCTTTCTTCTATGCTATTGTTTCTCATCATTGCCTTATGGCGTTTTCTTTGCAACATATGGTGCAAATGCTAGTTACGAAAAATATAGTCCATGCATTCATCATGTGATAAAATTATTAACTATGATATTTTCTCTAAGTGATAACATGATCAAATCACCTTTTTTTCTTCAACATCAAATGATGGCCCTACAAGAGTATGGGTCATCATAAAGATTGCACCATTAGCTACTTTAACATGGTATCAGGTATGTCTCGAAAGTTTCTAATCATTCAAAGTTGGGCTATTTTGATGTAAATATTGTTATAAATTTCATATGGTTTATTCGACTAGAAAAATTGAGATTTGAGTGTGTTTTTGTACCTCTGACCTCCTCCTCTTCGGTTGATGGCAGGGGACCTTTTCTCGGAAGAATTGGTCGCAAGGAAGAACGAAGGAAGAACACGTTGTAGGGAAGAACACTTAATTTTCAACTTTGGTCGGAAGCAGGTGATCCCTTCTGGAGTAAGCTCCGTGAAATGGAGTTAGGCGTTGAGTTTTGTATTTCCTGTTGTAGTTAATGCAGGGTGGCGTAGGGTGTAGGGATTAATATGCAGGCGTTGGAGGGTGGGGCCCCAAATGGTAGGGCGAGGGGACACAAACGGTCAAGGACTCTGTCGAACGTCGGAAGGAGGACATGTGCCGATGAGGGAGTCACACCAACCGGAAAAGGCTAGCCGCCTTTCCATTTTTTCGTATGTATATCTTACTCCAATTCAGTGTCCACTTATGTGCCAGTTAAACGACACATTCATTCCATTTCTTCTCTGCCTTAGCTTTGAGGTAGGTAGTTAGATATGTTACAATATTTTATTTTCTATATTCGTGTAATTTCTCTGCATATCATTTACATAAATATATTAAACTCCACTAGTACATGGAACATAGTGTCACAAATCTGCCATAAGAAGTGTTGAAAGATGCAGAGCTCCATATATTTAGAGAAGATGAGTTTTAATTGGGTTGGCCTATTTCGTGTCTCTATAATAATTGTAGTTATGATTTAGGTCTCTATCATTAGTATAGCCTTACTTTCTATGTTTATATAAAAAATTCCATACTATTTACCTAACAAATTAGACTTCATTTATGCAAGGACCATTTACATACAGAACACAACCTTCTTCATGTAAATTCAAAAATTCGTTATTAAAAATTTCGATTACATTATTTTATTCTAGAATTTGTATATTTTTTATATTAACAATAATTTTAAAATTTAAATATAAGCAATATGTATAATATCTATTAATATTATTTTAATTATATAAATAATATTGATTTGTGTTTTAGCTCATCAGGTGTAAAGTAGATGGTATTAGGGTGTTCTATTCAGGGTGGAAACTCTCTTGGAAGAAAACCTAGACATACTAAAGGTTGGTGTTAGCCCATCAAGCCATAAGTTAAACATGCAAGTCATCTCAAAACTCACATTACTTAACAAACAAACAAACGAATTTAATTTATGTTTTTAATAATAGTAATATATAATTAGAATCACATGATATCATTCCAAAATAATAATAATATTTTTTAATAAAATATATATATATAATTTGTTATTCAATCTTTATAAAATTAACATATTTTTCTATTCAAATTTTAGAGAATTAATTTTCTGAAATGTCTTAGTATTATATTTCAATATAAAAAAATTACAAGGTGAATTTCTTTAGTTTTCCCGAATAGATTCATAAGTTGGCCATTGTCAATTGTGTTTGACCCATTTATATAGTACTCAACCTCTGTTACATTATCATTAGTTTTTCCCTATGATTGAGTTTCAAAATTTTGCATTCTCTAATATCAATAGATAATCAATGTTTTTTTTTTTAACTCATTTTTTTCTTAAAAATATTTACATTCTTGCAACATATAAAATAGCTATGCTACCATCTATGAAATGCTCACCACGTTGATATTTTTTTCCTGCCCGATAATGAAGTATGACCGGTTACATACCATTTGGATGAATGGATAAGAATTATTTTTCCCGAGTTCAAGCGTAGTTTCGTTTCAAAGAGTTTTGATTAGTGTTTAGAGAATATGGGATTGTATGTCATAAAAAGAATTCACTTGAAGAATGTTTGCTAATTGGTATCATTTATCGGTAATATTGGCATTTCATCTTCAGGTTAACATTAAGATTTATAGTTCTAAATGATACAGATAGAGAAAAACTTTGTATATTTTAATTTATGTTAATAAATAATGGTATAGTTTAGTTCATTTTAAAATTTAAACTTCACTTGATCTAAGAAAAACTTTGTATATTTTACTTTATGTTAATAAATAATGGCATAGTTTAGTTCATTTTTATTTTTAAATTTCACTTGATGTAACTAAAATGGGTTTCCTCTTTTACATGTGATCTAGAAAAAATATAAAGAATGGGTTAGAATTTATCTGGTTTTTAAATATTTGTTTTGGTTAGTTGATTAAAATTTTAATTTATGGTTGAGCATTGTGTATGATAATTATTTCTTTAATTTTTTAGGGTTGCTAACTTATTTGTTTTATTTTTTTTAGTAAATTTTCTTGTTTTTACACATTGGGAAAACCTATTATAATTTAGTTATCAAATCAGTGGTGAGGACAATCATCACTGGTAGTTATCCTTACATTTGAGGAAGACAGGCTATTAGCCAAGTAATGTTGGAAGTAATGCTTATGTGTCATGTGTAGTTGTCATTAGGAGTTACGAGGAGTCAATCTTGAAGTTGTTGTTTCCAATGTATGAGTCATAGTCATGATCTAGATGTTTCGAAGTCAGTAATTTATGTCTTATATATTTGTACCTGTGGTGATCAATAAAAGTGTCAAGTGTGTCATAATGTGCTCTCTCTATTTTTCTAACATGGTATCAGAGCTATATCTAGCTCGATTACCTCACAGGAAGGCCAGGGAAATGTGAGAGTCTTGAGTGTTATTGTTCTGTACATAGATAGATTAATATAGGTGTGTGACAATTGATTTCTATTGTGAGATTTATTTCTCCCGGTGAGTGTGGTTTTATAGATCTAGATTTGATCTTAAGTAAGAGTTTTTCTATGTTTTCTTTAGGAGATATACAACTTTAGAAATCTACAAAGTGTTTCTTATCATTGCATGTGGCATAGGGAGTGGTGTAAAATTTTCACATCATGTTTTGAAAGGAAGAGGGTCGTGACATTGTCACGATTTTGGATCTACATCGTGGATCCTTGTGAAGAGGCAGAGGAATTTTGGGATTCACTATACACAGTTCCACTAAGCCTGATAACTGGACCATTTAAATGGTTGTAGTGCTCATTAAAATATCTGGAAGAGATGTGCTACCTTGTTTTTTGGCACAAATATTTAACGAAATTGACCAACAGAGGACAGTTGATCATCTAGAGAGAACCATTACCATTATAATAAACCAAAGGTATGGTAAATAAATAAAAGCTCTTGTTATATTTACTCCATAAACCTCTTTATACTTACGAACACTCAAAAAATAAGTTTTATTTAGGTGAAGCCTATGGGCCAAATACCATGCAAAAAAACATTATTAACCCTAATATTAATATTAATATATTATAATATTAATATTATTAAATTTAATAACTTTGGATTAAGACAATATTAAATTTGTTCTATTCTAATATATATTAATATGTCATGATATATATTAATTGTAGATATATATGGGAGGGAAGAACAAAGACATAGAGTGATAGAGGTGGAGGGATAGGGGGAATGATAAGGGAGATATGGAGATAAAATGAAGGAGAGGGAAGAGGAGGAATGAAGAGGGAGAGAGAGAGGGAGAGGAATGAGAGAGTTAGAGAAGGGTAAGAGAGGGAGAGGGAGACATAAATATGGAGGGGGGAGAGAAAGAAGGAGAGAGGAAGAGAGATAGTAAAAGGATTGGAGATAGAGAGAGAGAGAGAGAGAGAGAGAGAGAGAGATGGGGGAAGAGAGAGGGAGGTAAGAGAGAAAGAGAGAGAGATATGAAGGATGAGAGATAGGAATTGAGAGAGAGGGAGGGATAGAGAGATTGTGTTATATACCTAGGGGGATAATATGGGGTACCAAGGGAGGTACCCAAGGTAATAATGTAATAATGGGATGGGCTATAGTAATAAATAAGGTGGTTAACCCATATCATGTAAGGGACCACAAGTAGTTAGTAATAAGGTAATGGGCCCATGGTATTAGTTTGATGGTATGAGGGAACCATGGTAATGACCCATGGTATTGTATGTATGAGGCCTATATAGAGGCTAGAGACTCCACATGAATAGTCAAGGATTATTGTATGTACAGGCATATGGCTTGTGGAGTGTTCTCCTTCTTTAAGGAGTGAATGTATGGTGTTGCCCTACCTTAAGGGTTTTGATCAATAAAGAATCATTTCATATTATTTTTGGGTTTATTTGCATTGTCTTATATTTTCATATCAGATCTATAGTATTTCTGGGTTAGATCTACAACAAGTGGGATCAGAGCACCTTCTTGGGCAAACAATGGAGATTTTTTTTTTTTTTTTGCAGGATTTCGGGGCGGCGAGCTTGCGGATCAAATATATATATTTTGGTGCAAGATCTGCAAAATCTAATTGCAGATCTGGTTTCTATATGAAAAAATACCCGATTTCAAAAACAAAATCGGCTGAATCGGAGTCCGGATGAGGAGATATCACTGATCTAAAAATCAGTGGTGTTGGAGACAATTTTTCGGGGCAGTGAATTTGCGGCGCAGATCTGGACGTCCTAGTAGAAGATCTGCAAAATATAATTGCAGATCTGGATTCTTTGTGAAAAATAGCCGATTTCAAAAAAAAAATCGGTTGAATCGGAGTCCGGATGAAGGAGATATCGCTGATTTAAAAATCAGTGGGGTTGTAGACAATTTTTCAGGGCAGCGAGTTTGCGGCGCAGATCTGGACGTCCTGGTGCAAGATCTGCCAAATCTAATGGTAGATCTGGAATCTTTGTGAAAAAATACCTAATTTCAAAAAAAAAATCAGTCGAATCGGAGTCCGGATGAGGGAGATATCGCTGATTTAAAATCAACTCTTTTTGCAGAAATTTTGGTGACGGCGGGAGAGTTGCAGCACAGATCTGAAATTCCAATGCCTGGATCAAGATTTCTATCACATGGGTAGATGCAGAATGATTGTTCCATTTCTGAAAACAGATCATAATAGGAATTCTGAGCAATATTGACTAAACTGTGACAATTTCAAATTTTCGCCAAGTTTTTTCAAAACCCTCTTCATGGCGGGTCTAGGTTTTACAGGAAAAGATAATGGTCCTACTATTGAAGAATACATAAAAAAACAGAAATCATTATGGAAAAACAATTGGAAATGGTGGACAGTGGAGCTATTTAGAGAGGAGGCAGCCACATGGTGGGGATTACTTAACAAAACGAAGTGTTACAACCTGCCCGATGAAGAATTTGAAAAATTACTTTTAGACAGATGGTCTCATGCCAGAAAACAAGATAAGGAGAAACATGTGGGGCTATTTCATACTGGTATATCCTTATTGCAGGTTCATGGATTGATTCAGAAAGAGAAGATCATTATTTCTATAAATCCTAGTTGCAAGCATAATTTCATCAATGTTAATTTGGCAAAAAAATTGCAAGTTCCAGCAAAACAAATTGAAAATATATAGGTTGATGATGAGGATGTTCAAATTTATAAGGATTTGAAGCTTTCTATGGATAAGTATGTGTTGCATGGTGATTTTTATACTTCAAAGATGGATAATATGGATGTTGTTTTGGGATATCCTTGGATGGAATCTGCGGGTACTATCAATATTAATGTGCAAAAGAAATTCCTGAAGCTCTGGTATAAAAAGAAGAAAATTACATTACAAGATATTTCCATCAATAAACAGGTAGAGTACATGGAGGCTGAAGCAGAAAATGTTCCAGGGACTGACATATCAGATGATGAGCCTTTGATGATCGACAATCAAACACAAACAGAGGCTGAAGCAGAAAAGGTTACAGGTACATCAGACGCCATCACCGCCATCGATTTATCGCTCGACCATAGGAAGAGGGCCGCCATCGAGAGACACCACAACAGGCACCACAACAGGGTGAATTAAAGAAAAAGACACCGTGGGTTAAAACTTCAACATATCATCACCCACATCACCCCGCAAGAAAACAACCAACAAGATGGCAACCAATTAGCCATAAGGACAACAACCCCCGTATGACGGATGGCGAGGAGCGAAGATCCACCTACTACACATCAACACAGAAGAGCTGCCATGGTCAACTTCCATCTCAAGCGAGCGAGGCACCAGCGAGATCGAGGGTTCACCTTTCTCTTGGATGGCTAGATGCACGTGCATAGTACCAGTGGACTACTCTTTTGAGTAGATCTTGTTATTTGTATTCTTCCCATGTTTCGGGGACGAAACATGCTAAGGGGGGTGGAATGTTATATACCTAGGGGGATAATATGGGGTACCAAGGGAGGTACCCAAGGTAATAATGTAATAATGGGATGGGCTATAGTAATAAATAAGGTGGTTAACTCATATCATGTAAGGGACCACAAGTAGTTAGTAATAAAGTAATGGGCCCATGGTATTAGTTTGATGGTATGAGGGAACCATGGTAATGACCCATGGTATTGTATGTATGAGGCCTATATAGAGGCTAGAGACTCCACATGAATAGTCAAGGATTATTGTATGTACAGGCATATGGCTTGTGGAGTGTTCTCCTTCCTTAAGGAGTGAATGTATGGTGTTGCCCTACCTTAAGGGTTTTGATCAATAAAGAATCATTTCATATTATTTCTGGGTTTATTTGCATTGTCTTATATTTTCATATCAGATCTATAGTATTTCTGGGTTAGATCTACAATAGATTGAATTGGAGGGGGAGAGAGGGAGGGAAGAAGAAAGACTTAGAGAGTGAGAAGTGGAGAGAGAGAGGGAGTGACAAGGGAGAGATGGAGAGAGAGTGTGCATGTTTAGGGGTGAGATAAAGAGACAAAGAAGGAGAGATGGAGAGAAGGAGAGAGAAGGAGAGATGGAGGGATATAGTAACATAGTTGGAGAGAGAGAGGGAGGTAGGAGAGAAAGGGAGAGAGAGAGGAAGGATGAGAGATAGGACTTGAGAGAGAGGAGGAGAGTGATGGGGAAAGAGAGAGGATTGGAGGGAAGAGAGAGAGAGAGAGAGTGATGGGGGATGAGAGAGGGAGGTAGGAGAGAAAGGGAGAGAGGGAGCAATAGAGAGATGGACTTGGAGGGGGATAGAGGGAGAGAAGAAGAAATACATAGAGAGTGAGAAGTGGAGAGATAGAGGGAGTGACAAGGGAGAGATGGAGAGAGAGAGAGAGTGTATGTTTGGGGGTGCGATAAAGAGACAAAGAAGGATTGATGGAGATAATGGGGGAGAGAAGGAGAGAGTGAGGGATATAGTAACAAATTTGGAGGGTGAAGAGAGAGAGAGAGGGAGAGAGAGAAAGGAAGAGAGGGAGGATGTGAGAGAGTGGAGAGAGGGAGGGAAGGAGAGATGGAGTTGGAGGGGGAGAGAGAGGGGTGTAAGAAGAAAGAAATAGAGAGATAAAGGTGGAGAGATAGAGAGGGATTGATAAGGAAGATGGAGAGAGAGGGAGAGAGGAAAACGGGAAGGAAGAGAGACAGAAGCGAGGGAGAGGGAGAGAATGGGAAGAGAAAGAGAGTGAGAGGAGGAGGGAGGGATAGATATATAGATTATAGAAAGAGAGTGTATGTTTTAGGGGTGATATAAAGAGACAAAGGGAGATAGAGATATATATGGAAGGTGAAGAGAGGGAAGAAGAGAGATGAAGAGAGGGAGGGAGGGAGCGAGGGACAGAGAGATTGATAGATATGGAGTGAGTTTGGGGGATATATAGATATAGATGGAGGGAGGAGAGAGGGAAGAATATTCCTTGCACTAGATGCATTGATTTCAATGTAGATGGTGATTTCTAATCCTATTTGATTGCTTGCACTAGATGCATTGATTTTAGTGCAGATGTTGATTTCGAATGATATTTGATTTCTTGCACTAGATACATTGATTTTAGTGTAGATGACTTCTAATGCTATTTGATTGCTTGGAACAAATGCATTGATTTCAGTGTAGATGGTGATTCGTAATCATATTCGATTGCTTGCACTAGATGCATTGATTTCAATTTAGATGTTGATTTCTAATAATATTTGATTGCTTGCATTAGATTCATTGATTTTAATGTAGACGATTTCTAATTTTATTTGATTGCTTGCACTAAATGCATTGATTTCAGTGTAGATGGTGATTTCTAATCCTATTTGATTGCTTGCACTAGATGCATTGATTTCAATGTAGATGTTGGTTTCTAATCCTATTTGCTTACTTGTACTAGATGCATTGATTTGAGTGTAGATGTTAATTTCTAATCCTATTTGATTTCTTGCATTAGATGCTTTGATTTTAGTGTAAATGTTGTTTTCTAATCTTATTTGATTGCTTTCATTAGATACATTGATTTTAGTGTAAGCAAAAAAACTACTAACAATGTACATTTATAATTGTGTTATAGTAATTCAACCTATTATTATTTGATAGCAAGAGAGATAAGGTATGATGTTTACTACAATAGCGCAAGCTAAAGATTTAAATGGTTTACAATTTCAACTATCATTTTCATATAATTGACATGAAAAGATGACAAAAGTAACAAGGGTGACAATAATAGTAGAAGAAAATATTTTGAGATTAATCACAATTAAGACTATTTTTAATTGACTACATTCTTATTATTCACATTTCCTATCATTTAACACTACTACATTGTCACTTTGCATTCAAAAATTTTATTTCATAATTTTTCATCATTAAAGTTATTAACAATATTTATCATCTCAACAAACTCATGTAACTAAGAAAATTTAAAATTAAAATGACCAGATTAATCTCAGACATATTTAGAATATTTAAAATGATTATATTAATATTAGATGTATTTACATATGATTGATAAAATTAAGCATATCTTTGGTATATTTTCCTTGGCCTCTCACGACTGAAACCAGCCTAGATCCATCTTAACTCCGGATCTATCAAGCGCCGAAAGGGATCAAATCTCTCGAGGTGCAAACCTCTTTTTTTAGTGCAAAACTTGAGGAAAGGTTTGCACCTCGATAGATTTGATCCCTCTCGTCGCTGGATAGATTTAGAGTTAAGATGGATCTAGGATGGTATTTAATATAAATATGTTTTTTTTAATAGTTTTAAATTGATTTTGGTAGTGCAACATTATTCGTATTCAATGTTTGCACAATGTTATTTGTATTGCACACTCAATGGATGAATTAATCGACTTGATGACAATTTCAACTTCTACTTATGTGCTTTCGCTTTGAGGTAGGCAATAGACATAGTCTAATGACTCAATGATTTTGACATTGTTTTTTTAGCCCTCCCTTTTCTAGCTACCACCTTCCAAATCCCCTTCACCTCTCGCTTCATCTTGGTCTCAGCACAATGGGCCTGCTTCGTATCCATCTCCATCTCCATCACCGTCACATTCTCCCATTTCTCTTCTTGTATGATTCAATGTTTCCTTGGGTGCAATGTTCAATGCGTAAATTTCAACTTTTGTACCTCAAAATCCACGATCATATCCATTTGAATGCCCTTCTCCTCCTCCATTGTTTCAACAAACAAACTCCTCCCCTGTTTTGGTAAGTAAACGAACCTGCATGACCATCCTGCCACTTTTAACTCACTGGACCGTTTGCCTCTCTGCATGAGTCGATGTTTTCCTGCATATAGTGTTTAATGCACAAATTTCAAAGTTTGAACCTATAGTCTGAACTTTGACCCCTACATTTGGAGCCATTTGAAATTTATTCTCCTCTATTATTTCAGTGCCCAAACTCCTACCCTGTTTCTGCGACCAAGCCGACCAGTGTGACACACCTACAATTGTTGTGTTAGAATAGTAATCATGAGTCGTTTGTCTTGATCGTATGATGAAGAGTAGTTGGTGTCAGTCGGAGGGGAGTCGATGATAGTCGGCAGATTTAGATATGAAGTAAATGGAAGTTAGTGAATCCATGTACATTCTTTGGTTGGGTTTTGTATAAATTTATGTGTTTAGTGATGCAATAGACAAGCTCTTTGATAGAGTCTTCATATTTATATCATGGTATTAGAGCTCAGGTGATCTGAGAGAAATATTGCAGTGTCATAGTTGAAGGTTGTGTTGTGCGTTGAGCCTATGGTAGGCCTTTTGAGTTGGATCAGTGTGCTAGGTATTTGTTAGAGGAGGCATAGTCCGCATTGTTAGCTGTGAGAGACCCCACTGTTTGGAGAGCCCGTTGTTCAGAAAGTGTGATCTCTAAGGTAGATGTTGTTGTGGGAAAGCAACATAGAAGCTTCCTTGATTAGCTCTTAAAATCCAAAGTTGTGGGCTAGTGGTGGATTGTGTGCCACCTGGGAGCGTTGTGAAGCTGTTTATTGTAGTGCACAAACCATTGGACAGAGATTGTTGTATGCTTGGGTTTGACTTTGTCTTGAGGAGGCGGCAGTGGTGAGGCCTTATGCTAAGTGTGAGGTGTGGCCCCTGCTGTGTGAGAGAGGTGTGTTTTGTGAGAGTAAAGTGTGTTCACTAATGCGTGAAGCTGTATGTAATGGGAAGAGTTTGCGGCAGACCGTTGTTTGAAGTAGTTAGCCTGTTTGAAGTTGTCTGCCGCTGTGTGGATATGTTGTCAACTTGAAGTTGAAGTGTGATAACGCTGTGCCAAGCGTGAAGGATACTGGAGGCCGAGGAGAGTTAAGGAAGAAATGACCTGTGTGAAAAAAAAAGTGGCCTGGAGAAATCACAACCTGTGCACAAGCGTGGTGGTAGTTGAAGCTCAGGTAGGTGAGTGTTTTCAAATGCTCTCTTTTAGCAGTGTTGCATGAAAAAAAAAAGGAAGGAGGGTCCATTCAAATAAAAAGAAAGAATTTAATATATTCACACAATGTCATTAAAGTTGTGAAAGCACCTTGCGTGAAAATAATTTGGAGACTTTTGAGTGGATTTTTTTTGTTTAGTGGGTTTATTTAAAAGAGATATTTAATGTATGGGGAGATATTTATGTTATTCCTGGGTTTGTGTACCATGAATTATTTATGATGTAAAGTGAGAATCTCAAAGTGTGATTGATTGGGCTACTAGAATTATGTTGTGAACCTAATTTTGTTATTACGGTCATTGGGAACGTTGACAAAGTGCAGAAGTTAAGGTGTTGTCTTAAATTATTTGTTGGAGCTCACAGAAGGAGCATGCATAGAAGTGACGGGTCAAAAAAGAAAACTCAAATAGTCTCGAAGAGAAATGAAGCAACTATGGCGAAAGAATGAAAGGGAAATTGCTGCAGAAAAATATGAAATGTTTCTCAAAGACATGAATCCAAATATAGATCTGAGTTAGCTTGAATAATTTGAAGAGACTGATGCAATATTGAAGTGATTACTGCGAGTGCTGCTAATTTTCTTAGGTAAAAGTTTTAATCTTTGGGAAATAAAAATGGAGGGATTGCTTGGTTCATTAAATTTATGGCAATTTGTTCAAGGAATTCGATAAATGCCCTTGATAAAAGTAGAGGTGCAGTAGCATTTCTTCTCATCATATTAGAGATGAAAACATTTTGTATAGTATTTTGTATGAATTTGTGAAATATGTGATGCAAAAATGTTTTGGGATATTATTGAAATGAAGTACAGTATGAAGGGGAGTGAGAAAGTTGAAGATGATGAAAGTAGTGTTGTTGAAAATGATGATTGTGCTTTCAGTCTCATAACTGATTGTGAAACTGAAGATGGCAACATGAGGTTGCAATGATGGATGATGAATGTGTGCCTGTAATTGACATTGAAATATGTGTGGATGAAGAAACAAACATTCATGTAGAACCTGAATATTTTTATGAAGAAATTCTCTTTGTTGTAGAGACGTATGAAGTCAAATTTTATGAGAATTGTGTATCTCATGAAGAGTGGTTCAAACTGATGCAAGAAAAGCATCTTATTGATGAGTTGTTGTTTGGTGAGAATAGATGTCCACCTCCATACACAAATAAAATGCAAGACAACATGTTTGCAGCAACAAAGTTGATTAAATATGTTGAAGACATGAAACAACCAACTATAATAACAAAGAAAGATGACGGAAGCAAAGCTCTCTTCAAAGAGCAGGATGACAAGAATCAGTATGGTTCTTTTTTGATCATTTATATAAATCTAAGATTTCTTTTAAGTGTGCAAATATTGACAGTGAGGAAGAAGGAACAAAACTTGAAGAAATTGCAAGCATTAAGGACAAGTATAAGTCTCAAGAACCGACAACGATGTTGAATACAAAGAATCTTGGCCCGAAATCAAGAAAGGAGAAGCCTCCATCACTATCTTATGGCAAGAAAGGTGAAGATGAAACTACACCAGCAAATGAACAAGCATGGACCCTTTAGCAAGAAGGAAAAAACAAAATTCTTTGTTGTAAGCTTAGTTGAGACTTAGACCAACAGGCAATTTAAAGTATAGGTCGTGATTAAGGGGAGGTGTTAGAATAATAATCACTAGTCATGTGTCTTGATTGTATGACGATGAGTAGTTGGTGTCAGTCGACAGGGAGTCGATGGATTAGGATACGAAGTAAATGGCAGTCGGCGAATCCTTGTACATTCTTTGGCCAGGTTTTGTATAAATTTCTATGTTTAGTAATGCAATAGAAAATCTCTTTCATGGATTCTTTATATTTTTGTCACGTTGAATTTCGGTGCATTCAACCAGTGTATCGTTGAGACACCTGCAAGAAAAGGTAAATTTTTCTCCTTGTTACATTTCTACTGAGATCATATCTAAATACAAAATTGCAACCATTTCCTTTTGTGAGGATAACTTGAACTAAATATGTATAGATAGGGTTTTGTAGGAATTTATTTTGGATACTTAGTGTACAAGAGAACTTCGCATAAGTAATTAGGTTGATGGTGTATGCATGAAACCCCCACGATAGGTGGGATTACAAGCCAAACGTCATGCCAATGATCAACTTGAATGGCGATTTCGGCCACCTGCCCAGTCGCATGCACATCCTAATGCATAGGTACAATATGATAACTCCTCACACACCATGGGCATTAATGGATTTAGTCGGTAGGTACACTCGCTCAACTCTAGATTACAAGGAAATGATGGCTAACTGTAATGACATGGATTAACACATTGAATTGTGAGAAGAAGGCTACCACAAGGCATGGAAGCTTCTATATTTAGATCAACAGTGGTTACACCAAAGTTGTATTGTTTATCCCTATCTTTTGCAGGATATGTCGGCACTTAATTATCATGTCATCGATTTTCATTGTAATCATGTTTACATCCACTGGCCCCTCCTTAGGCATTCTCTGGTTTCTGAAGGTTGGCTTGTCTGCATCCCACTACACCTCTTATTTCGTCTCCAACACACTCTTGCATTTGCATGGGCACTGTGGGGATTAGGATGGTCGGTCAACCTCAACCCATTGGTTTTCCTGTAACCCAGGATCTTCTATCTCCTTTTCATTCATCGGAGACAACAGGTGGTAGTCTCAAAATCATAAGGAAATTCGCTCTATGCGAGTAGGGCACCTCACATTAGAAGTTTACTTGCTCCACTAGTGGCCAAATAATGATGGGTTCAGGATGGTGTCAAGAATCCTGGCACCCTGAAGTAGTTGGAACACCAGTCCCATTTGCATGGTTCAATTATCATCATTTATTTAGATCATGGCTCTTAGTTATGTAGGGAGGGGCATCATAACAAAAGATACAAAATTCAAGCATATGGTCGTTGTGACGCGCATGGTAAAGGTGCCTGTGGCCAAGGTGCTCATGGTCGGGATGCTCATTGTTGTGGTCATGATGATCATGGTCGAGGTGCTCGTGGTCACGGTGCTCATGGCCGCAGTTATACTCGAGGTCAAGATGTTTGTGGCTAAGGATATGGTCAAGGCACACACGGTATAAGGTCAAGGTTTTACACTAATCTTGCTTCTCATGTTTTCCACTAGATGTTTCTTCTAGCTAAGTGAAACCTTGTGCTATTTCTGAAGGACGCTTCTTTTATTTCTTGCAAATGAAGTCTTTAAACATATGCAAGCTCAGTTTTGTTGTTTTTTATTTTATTTTGGGAACTTCTTTTTTTCTATCTGATAATCTAGTTAAGTAAGGTCTCCACAACCTCAAGATCATTTACTTTGTCCTACTAGTCTGGTTTCCCTATGGGCATATTAGTAGGGCCAAAAACACTCTTTTGTAATATCTCGTTGAAGTAATAAAATGTCGAGCTTTAAACAAAAAAAAGATGGTGTATGTAGGAAACAACTCAAAGTATTAGAAACAATATTGAGCATAAAGGTCTTTGTAGGCTCTCATGGAGACACTGCAATAGTTTAGATATACACATGTGCAACAACAACTTGTTGGGTCATTGTTGCAACAACTCACTAATTTGCAATTCATGGGTATCCATTTTCTAGCACATAGTTTAATTAACTCATCAAAATAGAATGGGAATTAACCATATTTTTTCTTAATTACTTGGTGAAAACCATAATTAACTTACAACTCAAAAAACTAATTAATATTAAAACCGTAATTAATTTAGTGGCCTTTCTCTCTCCTTTTTTTATTCCTCTCTTCTTCTTCCTTAGGGTTTCTCGATCTTTCCTTAAAACAAAGTGGTGACTCCACTCTCTCATTTCTATTTTCTAGTGGTGATTGTACTAGGATGGTTTCCCACCCTACTGATACACTACATGTTTGGTACACCACCAAGGAGTCTCTATCAATATTTTCCATCATCAATATTGGGGAGTATTCCTTATTCCCCCTCTCTCTCTAAAACCATTGGAAAGAGAAGGGATAGTTACCAACATACCATTTGATCAATCTTGGATTCATAGGATGCTAACCTTCAACTTTCCCTACAATTAGGGTGTTTCCATTCCTCTAACCTATTAATGGTCTCTGAAGATGATTGAGGTGTGATTTTTGTGTACCCTTCCTTCGTTCTCCCCAAATGAGAAATCCTAAATCTATCCATCAAAGGTACACCCTAACCTTTCACCTCTTGAACCCTTACCCAGGCTATGCTGGAACACATTCATCTAGTTTGTTAATAGGGGTCATGGAGATGACCACCTTAATTTAAGTATGCATTCAATAACCCTATTTTTTCAAACCTAAGAATTCATTTTCCAGTGTCTCCACAACATGCGATATTATTGGCATTCTAAATAAAAATATAGATATTAACTAACATCAAACAAAAATAACAAAATGCAATCTAAAAATTAATTCTTGTCAAGGTACAAGTACCATAAGGTACCGTCCCATAAGACCATAGCTTTTACATGATTGAAGCATGAGTGCATATTTTGATTATAACTTAATAGTGATTCTTATTCACCTAGAGACATGGGTCAAGTTCACACAATTTCAATAACTATACCTAAATAGTGATGCCTATTCACTTAGAGACATGGGTCAAGTTCACACAATTTCAATAACTATACCTAGTTGTAGCTATGATCTTCCTAATTTAATCAACCTTTATGTTGAGTTACTAGTCCATAGATGATAAAACCACTTTAAAATCACTTAGCTATTAATGTGTCTTTACATATGTCAAATAGTCCTTATTGGAGGCATGAACTTATTATTGTCAACGAATATTGTATATTTTAATTTTTTTTATCATAAATTTTATAAAAAGTTATAAATTATTTTGTATTATTTATGTTTATACATAAATTTTAAATAGTTAGCATTCAAATAAAAATATTATATAATTTATTTTATTTTATTTTAATGTTAACCATATAATGGCTTGGAAAAATGAACAAAGTTGAACAAAAGACTTCATCAATCATATACTCATATACTTTACATAACACAAGCTTGCCAAGTGAACCACCCTAAGGACTAATATTGTGATATATTAAAAACATAAATATTCAAATAGAATTTTGATATATATATATATATATATATATATATATATATATATATATATATATATATATATATGTTAGTCTCATATCGCACAAACAACCTGAGTAGACTCCCGAGTGGTGGAAGAGCATCTGGAAGCTTAGTTCTCCCCCAAGAACACGATTATTCTTTTGGTGTGTCCTCAGAAACAAGGTTCCCACTGGGGAATCTCTATTACATCGATCATTCCAAGGCCCTCATTGGTGTGTTTTATGCAAACAATCCTTTGAATCGACAAAACACCTTTTTATTCAATGTATAACTCTAAGCAATCTCTGGCAGACTGCCTCCTCCTCAATTCAACTGTCTGGTAAATGGGAAGGTGAAAATATATGCCGAGCCTGGGAAAGTTGGTGCAATTTGCATCGGGGTAGAAAACTGTTATGCCTTCCTCCACTCATATGCTGGCATATCTCGCTGGCTCAGAACCAGATTATTTTTTATGACAGAGCAGCAAGATGGGCGCATATAACAGCCCAGACTATATCACCGTTCCACGAGTTGCCCGAGCCCACCAGACCTCGGCCTAGAAGACCACTTGCCCCTGCGTCCATAGATAAAAATGCTCCCTGGGCTTTTTTTGATGGTGCTGCATAGAACCAAGGATGTGGGGGTGGTTTCATTCTTTACCTTATTGATCAACACTACTTTAAGGTTAAGATGGGGCTTGGACATGGGACAAATAATTTTGCAGAACTCATCACACTTCGCCATTTGCTACATTTCTCACTGGGTCATGATTGCATGGATCTTAACATATATGGAGACTCAAAAATCATTATAAATTGGTTCAATAATATTAATGTTTGTCATGCACACACTATCAGTAATATTCTGGATGAAGTGAATTTCTTCAAAGCCCAGTTTAATTCTATTTCTTGTCAACACATTTACAGGGAACATAACTACAGTGCTGACGGGCTTTCCAAGGAGGCCACGATACTTCCCCGAGGAGAGTGGGATGATTCAGGAACAAAGGGGTACAAATGAGTACTGCTACTATCACAGGCCATATAATGAACAGACATATCACAGGGCAGAGAGTCCCTAAATTTTTGAATTTTTTGCTTTTCGATGAACATGCATAGACCATATATATATATATATTCAAAATGTTTTGTATATTTCTAGATTTTGTAGAAAGGACATCGCCCTGCGTGGTGAATGTTAATATTGTAGATAGCAACTATGTTTATAATTTATCAGACAAAAAGCTGAACACCCTGCGTGGTGAAAGATGATATATGCATCCTTATTGAAAAAACTGAGCACCATTTTTGATGATGGCTCACAGAGATGGCCAAGGGCCAACGAAGCATATGCTGAAAGGCATCTACTACATGTAATTTTTCAAATATAATGAAAGATTACGATTTTTCCAGTGGAAAAAAGAATTTTGATATGTGTGTGAGTGAGAGAAAGAGAATTATGAAGTATTTTATTCATTAATTTTTTTGGTTATTAATATTTTTTTAAATATCACATCTCAATTTTAAATTTAAATGAAATTATCTCTTTCATAAGAGCATCTAATATTAACGATTTATTAATGTTTATTAAATATGTCTATTTTTTATTTTATTTTTATTATAATCTACATTGTTTTTTATTTTATTGATTATTTTATTTTTATTTTAAAGAGATACATTGGAATTCTAAGTTGATTATGGAAAGAATTAAGCATTTCTCTTATATTGATTGTAAAATGGATCTCTCAAAATAATAATTTGATTAATAATCTAAACACCATATAAAAACCAAAGACCACTTGCATATAAACGAATAGCATTGTTTTCTCTAGAAAAAATTATGTCACTTGTGCACCAGAAATCATATGTTGTGGAACCTAGAGATCTTGCCATGGGCATATTAAGTCATTATTTCTCTCTCATACATACCTAACATGTTTTGTAATTCTCTCTCATGCATATATAACATATTTTATAAAAGAGGTAGAGAAAATGAAACAATATAACACAATATTGTCCACACAATAAAAAATTTAGTAAATAATAAAAAACAAATAGATATTACTTATTAAAAAATAAATATTATATATAATTTTTTTAAATAATATTTAATATATAATTTTAATTATAATATATAATTCTAATTCTAATAAATTAAAGATTGTTAGATAATCTTCGGCAAAATCACATAACCAATCTTTTGTGGACGCGTTTCGAACCAACCAGTGTGGTTCATCGTCAGGACAAGTTGAAGAACCAATCCAGCTTAGCGTGATTAAATAGAGCGTGCAGAGACTCCAACAGCTATAATGCTAACGGCTAATTCTGACCTAATGATCTTGGTCAAACTACTAAAATAGTCAATTAATATTTCTCGAAAAAGCTAAAATTAGGTAAATAAAGGAATCCATTTGGTAAATTTAAAGTAATTAGGTATATTATTATTATTATCCCAAATATTAAGAGAATAAATATTTTAATTATGATGATCATTATATCCCATAATATATATTAATTAATCTATATTTAATTATTATTAAGATGTATTCCATTGCTAATTCCAACCCCCAACCCCCAACCTCATTTAAAATTGCAAATGGAATTATATAAATATATCGTTGCAAAATAATGATTAGAGTAAAATGGATCATTTTAATACACGTCTCATTTATATTTTGAGAATTATATTTTGGTGTGGGTTTTTCATGATTGCATATGGCGAGTTGAGTCTTGAACGGTTACTTACTATTTCAGGGTAACAAAAAAGTCTTGAACGGTCACTTACTATTTCAGGGTAACAAAAATGCAAAAAGATGGGCAGACCATCATTCAAATTGATTTAAATTTTGAGGATTATATTTTAGTTTGTTTTTTTCATGATCGCATATGGGGATTTGAGTATTGAGCGGTTACTCACTATTTCTATAATATTGAGCGGTTATTAACTATTACTATTTCATGATAACAAAAAGCAAAAAGGTAGTAGGCAGATTGATGTATTTGAGAAAACAAAAGGGCTATTAATGTAAGCCGTTCGATGAGAGTAGGTGAAAAAGCAAAACCCAGCATTAACCGTTCGATGTAGGCATGTGACTAGTATATTGTTCACGCTTTTATTTCCACTTGTGCAGCCCTAATAATTGGATTTTCTGGAAGTAGGGCGCTGTAAATTCAATCCCATGATTTCACATCGTCCTTTATACTTCCGTCGTCTCAGAAATTCCGAACAGCATATATATTGTATTCAGCCTCTCTTCTTTCTCTCATTTCAATGCATATTCCTTAATTTTTTCCCTGAGTTGCAATCTTTTATATGTTCTGGTATCAACATTTAATCAAAGTTTTTAAAGTTTTCCCTTAATTTGAGTTTACACATTTTTGCAGGACATAAAATGGTTATGCTACCATCTGTGAAATGCTCAGGACCATGATTTGTTTTGGGTGGTGGTGGCGGCGACAGATAATGAGGTACGAATAGTTCCATCCTATGTGGATGAATTAATAAAAAATATTTATTAATTCAAAGAGAGTATCATTGATTTGTAATGTTGGGATCTCACTTTTTCCAGTCTGAATAGACATAGACATTGGAATGTCTAAATAGACATAGACACTAGGGTGAATAGACATGGAAATTTATGGATGTAATTTTTATCAGTACTGTAAAATTTTCTAAAGTTTAATATATATTAATAAATAATGGTATTCGAATTCAAGTTCATGTGATCTATAATTTATTAACATAAAAAAAAATTTAGGAAAAAATTATATTGAAAATAATAGTATAGGTGGCTTCTGTTTCAAGTTTATACTTCATTTGATGTTTCAAGTTTATACTTCATTTGATCTCATTAGAATGAGTTTATTTTGAACCCGATTTTTGCTGGTCTTTTGAATATTTTGTTTCTGTTGGTTGAATATTTTGTTTTTACTTGTGGTTGAGTGTTGTGGATGGGACTAGGTAATCCTCTCTTCGGTTTATTTTTATGGGTTTTCGTTGCCGGCGGCTCTGTTTTCTCTTTTGCTCTGTTATTCAGTAATAGCCTCTTTCTTTGTTTTTTTTTGGCTTGTTTTTGTTTTAGTTAAACGCTACTTCTGAACCATACCTGCCGGTACACTCCAGCAGCAAAACACTGAACTCTAGTAAGGTTATTATTTGATTTATTGAATCGGTTTAAATTTAATATAAATGTGTTTTAAATTTAATATGAATGGGTTTTTTCCAAATTGATAGTCCAGTACCATTTGTACTCAATGACACCGCAGTGCTATTCGTACCGCTCTCACAACAGATGAATCAATTGACTTAATGGTGAGTTCAGCTTCCACTTCTATGTCATCCGAAGTAACCGTGAATTCATTGCATTTCTTCTCCGCCTTGGCTTTGAGGTAGGCCGCCCCATATGTTTCAAATATTTCTTTGGAATATTCTTATAATTCAAGAGTTATGATTGTGTTAGCTTTTGTTAATATTTTGATTGATACTGCTGTACAGCGCAGTGCTATTCGTACTGCTCTCACAACGCATGAATTAATTGAGTTAATGGCCGGTTCAGTATCCCCTTCTATGGCAGCCGAAGTAACGGTGAATTCATTGCATTTCTTATCCGCCTTGGCTTTGAGGTAGGCAGCCCCATATGTTTCAAGTATTTATTTCGAATATTCTTATCATTTCTTCGGGTATCATTTTTACATAAATATATTAGGTTAGAAAACACAACATTCAGGCGTGTCGAAAGTTCAAGAGTTATGACTGTGTTAGCTTTTGTTAATATTTCGTATACTTATATTCCGCAATAATAATGATTTGAGTGATTTAAGTTAAATCAAAATCTGGATACAAAAGTATAATTAGGATAAATTTATTTATTTTTTATATTAGTGTTACTTTTTATATCATTTGCATAATACTTTTAGATCTCAGGAAGTATAGTTTTATTGTAATGGTTTTTTTAATGATTCTATTTAAAGATGAAACTTAATATTCATGATGAGATTTCAAGACTTTTGTTTATATTATCTCATGTGTTTTTAATAATAATTATGATAAGTAATTTTTAAGTAAAATTCCAAATATAAAAATATGATTAATGTTATGGTTTACATTATTATTATTTTAATTATATAAATAATATTATATTAATATGGTTTTAATTATATAAATAATATTATATTGTTTTTCATATTATAATTAAAAATACATTATTATAATTACTTAGAGTCATTTTAAAATAATGATGATGTGATTGTGGTTGGTTTTTTTTATACTTAAACTGGAATTAAAAATAGATTTCATAAATATCACAAACGTCTAGTTATACCATATTTTTAAAGACTTGAATCTATTAAGATTATTGGACAAAAATGGTGGTTTGTATTCCATCCTTATAAAGTTCAGTCTGTAAGATTCCCCTATAAATTAATCTACCATACTACAAGTGTCTGTATATATACATTTTATAATTTCCATGTGTCTTTATATTATAGATTTTATAATTTCCACTTCTCTTAAAGAAAGAATTGGATTATGGGATAATAAAGCTCTGAATTTGCCTTTACCGATATTAATTTAATTTCATGATATAGCTATTATAGCTTAATTTAATATTTATTTATGCATATAATAATATCATGCTCATGCAATATGTACACTGCTGCTATGAATTTCCATTGTCTCAGAATTGGCAACAAAATTTATATTATACCTAGAATTTATTTAAATAAAATGTCTATGTTCTCATTTTTTTTTCTTAGTAATGAAGTTAGAGTAGTTACCTTTTATTTGAATGAATCAATAGAAGAATTACTTCTTTTCCAATTTTATTAGACATCAAAATTTATAATTGTAAATTTTACAAATCCAGCGAAACTCTACAATTTTATTTAAACTCTATGTAAATTTATTTTGACGTGCCACTTTATCATAAAGAAAATTGCACCCTTCTTCTAAATAGAAAATCCGATTAACAAATGAAATTGAATTCAATCTCTCATTAACAAAAAAAATATTTTAACAAAACAATTAAATTTACCGTCAAGACTAAACCCATTTTTATTTTTAAACTTTATTAGAATTCATTTTAAACAGTGAAGACAAATTCATTTTACAGTCTTTTTTCTGTGGACTGTTTCAAAGTTTCTTTTGTTTCTGGGTTTAGGCATGTTGTAAGTGACCTTTGCCGTCACTATGTCTTGATGATTAGCCGCGACTGCTATGATGGTTCTTGTTGGGTGCAGAGAGCCTGTGTGCCCTGGTTTTTAGAGTTCAGTTGCTGTCTTCAAATTTTCATCAATGTTGTTAAATGTATATATAATTTATATACTGAGTCATCTATTCTATACTGTACTCTTTCTTTTAATGAAAAGGACGAAATTTTCCTTTTGGAAAAAAGTTCATTTCAGAGCATTCGTGTAATTTCTTTGCATATCGATTACATAAATCTACTAGAATTTACTCATACACGGAGCACATCATATCATTCAAGATGCATGTTTCACCAATCGGAGTGTCGAGGGATAAAGAGATGTGAGTGTGTTAGCTTTGTTTAATGTTAGGTTTTTTTAATATTATGTGTTTATAATTTATAACTATTATAATTTGGAGCATTTTAGGTCAAAATGGAAATAGTAATGGCAAAATTACTATAGTTTTATTTTTTATATTTAAATATTTTTGTGGGAACAGTAACATAGTAAGACAACACGTTACACTGCACTCATACATAAAACACAACATTCCTATTCAATATTCATAAATGGGCTTTCACAAATTTTGATTATATTAATTTTTTTAATTTATTGTTTTTATAAATAATTATAATATAGAAATTTTAAATATAATTAATATTATTTTAATTATATAAATAATATTGATTTATTTTTTAATATTATTATATATTAAAATTATATAAATTTTTATTATTTTAATTATATAAATAATATTAATTTTTTAATATTATTATTAAAATTTTATTTCATAATAATGATTTTGATTTATAAAAAATACATTTTCGATTAAATATTATTAATCTTTTACTTTTCGCTAGTATTATGGTTTAAAAAAATATTATACATAAATTGATATTTAATTGTTAATTGGATTTAGGAATTGTTGTTTGTATGGATTGAAAATGTTGAAGTGTCTATCTCTATTCATTTTTGTGATTTTCACTTCTACACACTTTAATTGGATTTTGTGTGAAATTTTCTATACTACATGTATATTGCTATTATGAATTCCGAGTTTATATTGTATTGGTCCTCTCTTCTTTAGATTTTATCGATTCATAATCATTATTTTTAGAAAATTAAATAAATATTTATTTGTGCAGTGATACTTCATACTCTCTCTCACACACACATATATGAATTTCTAACACCTCAAAATTTATATTGTACTCATCTTCTTTTCTTTGAATGATATCAATTTATAATTTTTTATTTTTTTTAATAATAGAATTTCAAGTTTTTGCATTCTCTAATATCAACACAATTAATATATATATTTTTTTACAAGGACATAAAATGACTATACTACCATCTACACTAAATACTTGAGATATTAATTTTTAAATTTTTCACTACTAATTGAGTTTAAAAATAATAGTTTAAGGACATAAAATTAATATACTGCCATCTATATAAATTTAGTAGTGTTTTCAACCTAAACTAGCACCCTACAACACCCTGCAACCTTGATGTTTATAAGGATCAATTCTTGTATTTTCCTTTTGAATTGAATATAGTTGTTACCTTACCAGACATGCTGTGTGATTACCCAAAACCCGTTTGCGTGTGAGAAATAGATTGCCAAGTGTGAACCGATCAATTGAATGAGGTGTGAAGATACTATGCGAATTTGCGTCCTATATCAACCAAAACACGACGGTTGTATGATATTGAGGTGTTCAGACGAAGTCTCTTCCGCCTGGCATGGTCTAACGCACAACCCCACCCCAAGGATCACGTAATTCATCATATTTGGGTTTCAAATTCAATTGATTGTAAATAATAATTTTTGCTTTACCATATTTTTATTTTATTTTATTTTTTATTTTTTTTCCAGAGGGAAAATCAACATATGGCCTAGATCAGCACATATTGGCTTACAAATCATAGGCCGAAGCGAGCAGATAACCAACACAGAGTATTTACGGCATAGTCGTCACAAATCGTAGGCCGAAGCCAGCAGATACCAAATCGGGGGGTCCACAAGCAACCGCCGCAGGATTCGATCGCGGCTGGGGGAGCGAAAGCCATCCGCCCCAGCCGCTATGTCATGCACGTCGCGTGCATTTCATATATATATATATATATTGTTTTTTTATATTATGAGTGTGTTCTTTTTTATTATATATTTTTTTAATTTATGAGTGTGTTTTTTTTATTTTTTATTTTTTTTTATTTATGATGATGATAGTGGTGGTGGTGGTTAACGTCCACTGAGACTAAATTGGTCTATTGGACCTATAAATTTCTTAGTTCTTATTTGTCTAGCTTCTCGTCTTTTTTGGCGAGATTGGTGCTATAGCTTTTTTTTTATACGGTCTTCCAGATTCCTTTATCTTGCATTTCCTTCATCTCTTCTGGTTCTTGGGACATTGGTGCCTTCGCTTCGTGATCTGTTGTGTTTTTCCTTTTGAAGATAGCCGGAGAAGAAGTTTGGTCTGGGAGATCTGCTTTGTTGTTAAATGAAGATTTATTTTGTGCGGTATTCGAATCCTCATAACTGTTGATGCTTGAGGGGTTGTCGAGTTCATTTTTTTGCTGTTGGGTGGGGCTTTCCGCCTGCTTGTCTTGAGAGTTGTTTCTTTCTTGCGATTTAGAAAACCTAATGAGTATTCTTCTTTGATGACAGTGTAATGTTCTTTTTGTGCTCTTTCCCACCATGTAGATCTGTGGTGATTCTTTCTAGCAAAGTTTTTCTGGGAGGCTTTTGGGCAATTTTTTGCTAGATGGTCTGTCTCAAAGCAGGATCAACATTTGAAGATGACACTTTCATAATCGAGTTTCTGGTTCTACAAATAGTCTTTACTTGTTAGGTTTATTTCAGCTGGGAATCCGGCGCTGAAGTCCATTTTCACATAGATGCATGCATAGATGGTTCTGGCATATTCCCCTATTTCTGGGCACCTGCAATAAAAATTCCCACTTGCATTTCCAATGCCTTTTAGCAAGGAGAAATTCCAGAGATGCAAGGGTAGGTTTGGCAATCTCACCCAAACTGGTGCTGAGGTTATGACTGTTGTTGAGGGATCGAATGATGGGTTCCATGGCTTCATGAATAGACCTGAGTTTTCCCAAAACCAAGCGTTGGAATCTAGAAAACATTGTCTGCTTTCAGGGTTTTCAAAATTTACTATAAAGAAACCCCTAGCATAAGGGTAGATATTAATTTCATCAGAGTTGTCAGCTGCGGCAAAAAAACCATTGAACCGACAGATTAGAGCACTTTCAGAAAACTTCAAAGCCTCATCGAGTGAGGTCTGAACCACTTGGATGTCAGCCGCCATCAAAAACCATTGAACCGACATATTAGGGCACTTTCAGAAAACTTCAAAGCCTCATCGAGTGAGGCCTAGACCACCTGGATAGTGGGAGCTGAGGCTTGACGATATGGGTAGGAGCTTGCCCCCAGACGCAGACAGAACTGAGCAAACAATGATCTTGGCGACGCTGGGAGCCATTTGGATCAAGGTCGATTGATGATTCCCAAGTTTATGTATGCCCCTGTGGAGGAATGAAAAGCCTTGCAGAAGAATGCGAACCTGGAAGATAACCCTATCAAAGATTCTCATGCAAACCTGCGGAAGATTATAAGTAGCCCACGCGAGCTATCGAGCTTCTGATCTGATCGACTGAATCTCGGTTTGAATTAGCAGAGCCAACTCCTTTATCAGTTTTATATAAAGATCTTGATATAGTAGAATATGGCTAGGGTTGAGGTAGATCAATTACTCTCTGCATGTCTTCAACGACTATGGGGTAATCCCACGATGGATTGTTTGCTTGTGCAGATTACCACTTAAGCCAGCTGAATTGATTCGAGGTGAAGAATAGGTGAAAGCCATCGAGGAAGCTGTGAAAATTACAGAGATCGAACCCACGACCGAAAAGGTTACTAAACAAGAAGCCTCTGCCACCCGTCCCCTTGAAGAGGATACCCAGGCTGAAAACAATGTAGGTTGAAATTAAAGGACTATGTAGTCTCTTTAACGGTAATAAATTGGTTATTTAAATTTACATAAATTGATTTAAAAATATTTAAATAATAATAAAAATATTTATTTATTATTAAAACTATTTTATATTTAATATAAAATTTTATTTTGTTAATTTGTTTCAAGGAAATATTGTGTCATGTATATAAAATCTCTTATGTTTTATAAGTTTATAATTTAATATAAAGAAAATTTGTAAAAAAAAATTATTTTCCATTTGAAATTAACATGTATTTTTTTTTATAATTTTTCATTATATAATATTGCAGTTCTCTAATAGTGGTTTCCTATAAATTTAGGGGGAAACTTCTATCAGCAGTTTCTTATAAATTTAGGGGAAACTTTTAGCCATTCCCGAAACTCGTGAGTTTCAAAAAGTTCTGTTGAGCCATATTCATTAATTAGGAGTGTTTATAAGATGCAGGATATGTGTGTTACAAAAAGTATTGGTTCAAAAAGAGTGAAATTGTTGGCCTTATTTATCCACAACTTTGGCCTCTCATTTTTTCGGATCTGATTAGGTTCCAAAAAGTGAGATTGTTGGCATTATTTCTACAACTTTGGTAGCATCTCATTCCTTCTGATCTAATTAGTAAAATTTTACAAATATAGACCTAATTCTGTATAATTTTATTTATATTATTATATATCAATAAAGAATGTTACAGTTTGGCTATTTTTAAAACTTCATCTGATCAGTGAGAATGGGTACCTGTTTTACAAGTGATCCAAAGAAAGCGGAAAAACTGGACCTCATGTAATGTAAAGATTGCGCCGGATTTTTGTGGTTTTGAATATCTTGCTTCCGTCAGTTGCTCGAACTCTTTTGTGGGTGAGAGTTGTGTATGAAAATCTTTTTTTTGCAGTTTATTTTTATTTTTGTGGTTGCCTACTGGCTTGTTTTCTCTTTTCCTCTGTTTTGCAGTAATTGCCCTCTTTTACTTATATGCTTGTTTTTATTATATCTTATATGCTTGTTTTTATTACATCCGAAACCATACTTACGGAGTCCACACCAGCAGCAACCAACATCAACACACAACTCTAATCAGGTTATTATTTGCTTTCTTGAGTTATTTAAATTTAAAATAAATATATATTTTTCGCTGAATATACATATTGCTCATCTTGAATTGATTCTGGTAGTGCAGCGCTATTCGTACTCAATGGTAGCGCAATGCTATTCTTAGTGGATGGATAATGTTTGAATTAATTGATTTAACAATGAATTCAGTTCTGTGCCACTCGAAATAACGGAGAATTCATTCCGTTGCTTCTGCGCTTTGAGGTAGGCAGCTCGATATGTTTAAATTTAATATTAAAGTATTTTTTTTGCTTACTGTAAAATTTAAGATATCTAAAGTCTTGAATTTTAACCATGGCCATTTAGTTTTATTAAAATATTTGTTAATTTTTTTACCAAAATTATAATAGAATTTCTACTATTTTATTATTTTCCTAATAAAATAGTTTCCTAATTAGACTGCTCCCTAATGGTATAGTTTGGCTCTTTTTACGTTTATCCTTCATTAAATCTGATTGGAATGGGTTTCCTCTTTCTCAATTGATGCAGAGAAAGCCGAAAAACTGAAACGGGTCCTCATGCAATGAAAAGAAGGGACAGGATTTTGTGGGTTTTTTTTTGAATATTTTCTTTCTGTTTGTTGAATATTTTGTTTTTACTTGTGGTTTAGTGTCGTGGAGTAGCCCTCTCTTAGGTTTAATTTTATTTTTTTTCGTTGCAGGCAGTCCCTGTTTTCTCTTTTCTTTTGCTCGGTTTTGCAGTAATTGCCCTGTTTTGCTTGTGTGTTTGTTTTAATTAAACGCTACTTTCTTCGGAACCATACCTGCTAACTTCTCTCGAACCATAACTTCGGGGTCCACTCCAGCAGCAACCAAAGCCAACACTGAACTCTAGTCAGGTTATCATTTGATTCATTGAATTGGTTTATATTTAATATAAATATGTTTTCCCTTCAATATACTCAATTGATTCGCTACTGCAATACCATTTGTACTCAATTACACAGCAGTGCTATTATTCGTACTGCACACAAAATGGATGAATTAATCGATTAATGGCGAATTCAACGTCCACTTCTATGCCAGCCGAACTAACGGTGAATTCATTGCAGTTCTTCCTTGACTTTTGAGGTAGGCAGCACGATATGTTTTAATGTTATAGGTTTTTATTTAAAATATTCATATAATTTCTTTTGCATATCATCATTGTAATGTCTTGGAATGATATCATCTTCCTACACAGAAACATCAATATTTTTTCTCCCTTTTAACATGAGGTACCTGAAACCAAGGTAAACTCATAATTATATTATGAAACACAATATTCAAAACAATATTATTATAAATTTTTAATATTTCATTTAGGCTTCACTTATAGCTAAAACCAAGTATAATGTTTTAAGTGAATTAAATAAAAAAATAATAATTAATATGGATATAATTTTTATATCATTTGTATAACACATTAAAACTTTACGTATACATAAAAGTCTAGTATAGGTTTTTTTTTAATAAATATTCGTATACCGTTTTTGGTATCAATTGCATAACACTTTAGACTCAATTTTACTTATACATAGAAGTCTAGTATAGTTTTTTTTTAATAAATATTTGTATAATGTTCTTGGTATCACTTGCCTAACACATTAGATTCTACTTAGAGATGGAATCCAACATTGATGATATAAAGAATTTTGTTTGTATTATGTCTTGTTTTAAAGTTTGTGTTTTAATAATAATTATGATATGTAAGTTTTAAGTGAAAATCTAAATACAAAAGATAGAAATGGATATGGTTAATATTATGTTTGATATTAATAATATTTTAGTAATATAAATAATATTGGATTGGGTTTTATTAATGGATCTTTCTGCATAAAGTGATTAGCTGTCCCCCGTAGGCTTCTGTGTGAAGTCTGGATTGGGCAAGACATACTAGGACTTATTGAGAACGTTCTGGATTGTGCAGGCATATATAGTGAAGGTTGGCGCAGCCCCCGTCTTGTGTAAGGGCAGCACACTGAGCAAGGGTGAACCGTCTCCCTGAAGCCTTACCTGAGGGTCTATCCTTTAGATATGAAAAAATCCCCGTACTTGGGTAGTTGACCGTTGATTTTCCGCTTCTTGGTGGATATTAGATTGTCTCCTGCTGATTGTCGCATCGGATCTATGTCTATTGGGATGGTGGATCGTATATGGTTGATATTGTTAATATTATAGTTTATAATAATATTATCTTAGTTATAGAAATAATATTGTATTGTGTTTTCATATAATAATTAGGAATATATGATTATAATTTTGTAATCTCATTTTAAAATAGTGATGATGTGTTTTTTTTTTTAACTGAATTAAATTTTTTAAAGCATCTATTTTATAAATATCACAAAGAGGTCATTAACAACAAGATTTAACCTACTAAGATCTTTTGACAAAGTTAGCTTTCTGAGTTTTCCCTATAAATTAATTTAAATTCTCTAATTTCCGAATTGGATTTTTTTGAAATAAGACTTTGACACTATCTTTACTTATATTAATTTCATAATGTCTGTTGCTACAAATTCATTGAATATTTATCTAGATAATACTTTCACATTCACACAATATATACGTGCTAGTATAAATTTCCACTGTTTCAAAATTTGAGATAGAATTTAGAATTTATATTGTACTCAACTGTGCTTTTTTTCCAAGTATAAACAGGTAATTATCATTTTTTTCCATAATGATTACGGGAACACATAATCAATGTTTTTGTAATATTTTTTCTCTAATGGTTGAGTTTACAAATTCTTACAGAAGATAAAATGTCTATTCTATCATTATTATTATTATTTTTTTTTCCGGATAATGAAGTAAGAGTAATTACATTGTATTTGAATGAATCAATAAGAATTGACATTAGAATAACAGCAAATCAAATTGAACCAGTAAACTCTCAATAGCAAATAGCATATAAAATTGAACCCATAACTTCTGAATAACAAAAATACTTTAACTATTGTAACTTGACTAATTAAACTAATTTTCATAATTAAACCAATATATACTCATTTTGTAAATTATACTTCACTGTAATGCCTTTCAAAAAGTATACTTCACTGGAATGCCTTTCAGAAAGCACAAAACCGGAGCTCCTGCCATGAAAAGAACGGGACGGATTATGCATATTTGCTTCTCTGAGTTGATTAAATGTTGTATATGGCAGCCCTATATACAATTTATTTCAATTTATTTTTATTTTTCCACCGCGGGCCAGCGCTGTTTTCACTTTTGTTCTGTTGTGCAGTAATTGCGCTCCTTTCGGTCTCTGTTTGTTTTAATTAAACGCTACTTTCTTTTATTTACCTACAGAAACTGTGGGGTCCACTCTATCCTCAACCAAGGCCAACACTAAACTCTGATCAGATTAATATTTGATTTATTAAATTGGTTAAAAATTAATAAACTCTGATCGGGTTAATATTTGATTTATTAAATTGGTCAAAATTTAATCTAAATGTATTTTTCGTTGAATATACATATCGTACGTTCAAATTGATATGTTAGTGCAACTATTCGTACTCAACGCAGTGATATTTGTACCGTACGCACAATGGATTAATTAATTGATTTAACAATGGATTCAGTTTCTATTTGTGTCCCACTCGAACTAATGGGGAATTCATTCCGTTTCTTCTGCGCTCTCAGGTAGGCAGCTCGACATATTATATCCTTTTATTTTCAAGGTTCATGTAATTTCTTTGCTTTCATTTATATGGCATATTGGACACCATTCATACATGGAATACAACATTCTGTATTCATGTTTCACGAATTGCCCTAAGCAGTTTTGATTGTGTTAGACTTTGTTAGAGTTTCATATGTCTCTAATCATTATGATGCGAGGATTTCAGTGTTTTAGGTCAAATATAAAGGTACAATTAATATGGTTTTATTTTTATATTTAAAAAAAATCATATTATTTGCATAATACATTAGATTTGATTCGGATTCTAATATACTGAACACAACATTTTGATGCACAAATTTGGATTTTTAATTATGTTACTATGTTTAAGAATTTGTATATTTTTAATGATAATAGTAATTATAACTTTGATTATGCTTTTGATGTGGAAAATGTTTTAACTATGTTTTGAGGAGGGGAAAAACATGGGAGAGCTGAAGTGACGAGGGTTTGAGTAAACAGTCGAGTCGTCTCTAATGGAGAGTGGCAGGTGAGGGAGCTCGGCTCCCTCTTACAAAGACGCTGTGGCCAGCAGAAGTAAATTACCGATTGAAAACAGTAAAGGCGGTACCGATGATAGGAACAAAGTTAATGAAAAAGAAACAGATGGGACCAGAACCAAGGAAAACAGCAGCGCCAAGGGCAAAGAGGAAGAAGAAAAAAATCTGGGTTCAAGAGACAAAAAACAAAAAGGACCTTGCAAACCGAAAGCAGAAATCACTCCTAGAGTTATATTAAATGATCTCGCTCTGCAGGTGCACAGGGAACACACGGGGACCTACGCCATTATTTGTAAATTTATGCGACTATGGCCCACTGAAAAGGCTTTACAGACGTGGATCAAGTATCCCCGGAAACCAAAAGGAAGCATTGACCTACATCTTGGGTCAAAAGGATTCTTCACAGTGGTGTTCTCTAACATAGAAGATAAAGACAGAATATTCGAAGGAGGACCCTACTTTTTTGCAGCAGTTGGTCTCTATATGAGGCCTTGGAGGTTGAACTTTGTCCCAGAGCGGGAAACTTTCTCTTCGGTTCCAGTATGGGTAAGGCTCTATTATCTACCTCTAGATTATTGGCAATCTGAATCGCTTGCTGCCATTGGCAATAAACTAGGATGCTTTGTTAAAGCTTCGGAAGCCACAAGAAGGGGAAAATATACCTCCTTTGCAAGGATATGTGTGGAAGTGGATCTATCAGGAGCGCTTCTGGATGAAGTAATCCTGGAAGTTTTTTATGAGGAATGGGTACAGACAGTGGACTACGAGCATATCCCTTTCAGATGTCGAAGATGCCATGAACACGGACATCTGTTAAGAGACTGCCCTCTCAGTAAAGCAGATAACAAAGAAAAACTTAATACAATGAAGGACACAGAAAGCTTTCAGAAAGTGGCAAGTAGAGGAAAGGGAGGAAAAAAGGGGTCAAAGCAACAACAGAATGAGGGGCAGAAGGGCAGTCAGAACAAGTTTCAAGTGCTAGAAGAGAAAGAAGAAATTACACGAGAGAACCAATATCAGGAGGAAGGTACTAGGGAAAAATAAAAAGAAGAGGACAAATACCAATCTCAAGATATGGATTCTCAAAAAGAGGCGATTAGAAGAATTACCCAAAGTGAAACAGATCTGGAAGATCTTGAACTACAAGAAATTCTCGACAAGGAAAACCTGGATCTGGAAGGATTCCTGATGCAGGGAACCAAAGGAGGAATAGCTTCACTGCCTCAAGAAGAATGCAACAGAATACAACAGTTGTTTTTATGGAAAACTCAGGAACGAAGGCTGGAAAAAGGTAAAAACATCCACATACAGGAGCACAAAGGGGCGAAAACAATGAAAGCAGCTCCAGGATTAGCTACAAGAAACCCAGGGAAGAAGAGGGGTAGAAAAAGGCAAAATGAGCTCTTGATGGAGTGTGGAAAGCTAATGATAGATTCGGGTAAGATGAAAGATCTAACCAGTTACTCCTTTACAAATCTTTAATCATGAAGTTCATATCTTGGAATATCAGAGGTCTAGGTAGTAAAAGAAAACAGAGAATGCTAAGTAACAAAATGAAATTAGCAAAGCCGGACATAATCTTCATTCAAGAAACAAAATGCTCCATTCAGAAATTAAAACAAATCCATAGCAAATGGCTTAGTGAATTTGAGTTTCTAGAAGTTAAAGCAGAGAACACAACTGGGGGCATTCTCACTCTATGGAACCCCCAAAAAGTTAGCATAATAGATGTGGAGGCATCAAGAAATTATTTATCAGTTATCATTCAACCAGTGGGGGTATTGGACACCTTCCTGGTTACAAATGTTTATGGTCCTCAAAGAATAGATGAGAAACTTAGATTTCTTGACTCCCTGGTAGATCTCAGAAGCAGACATAGAGAAATCCCTTGGGTCATTGGAGGAGATTTTAACATGATAAAATCTCTTACGGAAAAAAAAGGAGGAACCAGAATGCTAAGTAAAGATTCAGTAGCGTTCCAATCCTTCACAGAAGATATGAAAATGGTTGACTCTAAAATGCACAACGACCTTTTTACTTGGAATAACAAAAGAGGTGGTGATGCCCAGGTCGCCTCCAAGTTAGACAGATTTTTAATCTCTGAAGAGTTGATGCTCACAAATAAAGAAATATCTGCAAGTGTTCTCCCCTTTGGTGGTTCTGATCACTGGCCGATACAGTTAGAAATCAAGGGGCTCGATTCTCCCAGGAATAGACCCTTCAGATTTGAGAATATCTGGCTCTCCCACCCAGATTTCATCAGCAACATTGAAAAATGGTGGTCTGAAGATCTGCAAATTCAGGGCACCAAAATGTTCCTCCTTCATAAAAGACTAAAGCACATAAAACTCAAACTCAAAGAATGGAACAAGAAGGATTTTGGTAACATTTTCGTAGACAAAAAATCAGTGGAAATTAAAGTACAGGAACTAAACCAAGCATTGATCAAAGATGGTTTTGATAAAGTCAAAAGCGAGCAAGCTGAAAAATACAACCAAGAATGGGAGAATTTATGCAAACAAGAGGAAATCTTTTGGAGACAAAAGTCTAGAGTTCAATGGCTCAAAGAAGGTGAACGAAACACCAGATTTTTCCACAGATCCACCATAGCCAATAGAGCGCACAACAGAATCTCTGCGATAGTGAATGAGAATGGGGAGCTTCAGAACTCTCATAAGAATATTGAAGCTGTGATGGTTAAGCATTTCAGAGGCATTACAAAGGAAAATAATCTAAACAGAGAGCAATACATTAAGGAAACTACAAAAAATATCCCCAGAATGGTGTCCAGAGAAGATAATTTTAACCTGAACAAACCAGTAACCGAAGAAGAAGTCAATGAGGTAATCAAAGATATGCTGAATGGCAAAGCTCCAGGTCCAGATGGTTTTAATGTAGACTTTTTCAAAGCCTGCTGGAATGTTGTCAAACAAGATATTTTGGATGTTGTAGAGGACTCCAGAAGAAGCAGGACCATTCTAAAAGCCCTCAACACCTCCTTCATCTCCCTGATCCCCAAACAGGATTCAGCCCTGACTCCTGAGAAGTTCAGACCCATTGCTTTATGCAATGTGGTGTACAAAATTATTTCCAAGATTTTGGCTAGCAGGCTCAAACCTCTTCTCCCTTATTTAATTTCAGGGGAACAGTCTGGTTATGTAGAAGGTCGGAAAATCCTGGACAACATTATTCAGGCCCACGAGATAGTTCATACGCTCACTAGAAAAAGGCAGGCTGGTATGATCATGTAATTAGACATTGAAAAAGTGTATGACAAGGTGAAATAGATTTACATCAAGAAGGTCCTTACTACTTTTGGGTTTGATCACAGCTGGGTCAGATGGGTCATGGCTATGGTTACTTCTTCCAGCTTTTCAATTCTGGTGAATGGCTCGCCCTCTGAGATCTTTACTCCTTCCAGAGGCCTCAGGCAAGGAGATCCACTCTCTCCCTTTCTCTTCATCCTCATGATGGAAGGACTGGGCCGATCCATTAAACATGCCAAAGTCCTAGGAAAGATCAAAGGCCTCCAATTAACGGAGAATGGTCAAGCTATGACCCATCAACAATTTGTGGATGACACCATGCTACAGGGTATCCCCACAGTCAAAGAAGCTTCTGCGTACAAACAAATCCTAAATGACTTTGCCTTGGCTTCAGGTATGGAAGTTAATCTCTCTAAATCATTTTTTTTTCTTAAATACTAACATTGCTATTTAGAGGAATATTTCCAGAATTCTGGGCTTCCAAAGGGATTCCCTCCCTTCAAAGTATTTGGGAATTCCCCTTACAGCTAAACCTTTGCACAAAAGTATCTGGGAACCGGTGCTTAACAAGATGCAAGACAAGGTCAAAAAATGGACTTTCAGATCGCTGAACCTTGCTGGCAGGTTGATTCTGACAAAAGTCGTTCTGCAAGCTATCCCTGTTTTCTTTTTATCAGCCCTTCCAGCTCCCAAAGGGGTCTTACAGCAATTTAGGAATATCCAGAGGGACTTCCTTTGGGGTAAGGAGGAAACTAGGAAGAAATGGGCCCTAGTTTCTTGGGATAAAATCTGTAAACCCAAAAGTCATGGAGGCCTTGGCTTAGATGATCAGGAGATTCTGAGTAAAGTTTTAGGAGCCAAGCTCTGGTGGAGATGGGTTAAAGAACCAGGGGCTCAATGGGCTAAAACTTGGAAAGAAAAATATGCAGGCTCTTGGCAAACAAGTGATCTTATAAGAATGTCTGGAAACATAAAAGGCTCTTACATCTGGAATAAAGCCTGGGAAAATAGAAGCCTAGTACAAAACAACAGTTTCTGGGAAATCAGAGCAGGAGACCTAGCTCTCTTCTGGGAAGACAAATGGCAACAAGAACCAATGCTGTTAAGAGAAGACTTTATAAGCCTCAAGCAGGAAACTGATTCCCAAGGTTTAATAAAAGTAAAAGATTTCTGGAATCTTCCTCATGACTCCGAAAAGTGGAGAAACTGGAGAAAAATAGACTGCAGAGGGGATAGAACCATAAAAGCAAAAACAGAAGAACTCTTGAGCATGTTAAAACAAAGGAAGATCTTGGTAACAGATGGGCAGGATCAGCTAAGATGGGGCCACAATAAAGAAGGTATCTTCAATATTAAGGAAGCAAAAAGAATTATTCTAAACCTAGATCCATGTGTTTCAGCGAAGTCCTGGCAAAAACTTTGGAGCAACCAAGGATGGATGAAAATCAAGCTTTTTATGTGGTTAGTTCACCACAAGAAAATATTAACTTGGGAAAACATTCAGAAGAGGGGGGTTATGGGGCCCTCTAGATGTCAGTTATGCGAAGCTCAAGAGGAGACAATGGAGCATATTCTCAACAGCTGCACCTACACCACCTGGCTGTGGGATTCTTTTGACATCATTTTACAACAGACAGACAGAGATAAGGGCAGTATCATTAATACCTTGAACAAGTGGAGAAAAAACTTTTCGGAGTATGAAATTCTTAATTTGGCCTGGACCTTTGTGCCAAGCTTCATTATCTGGAATGTTTGGAAAGAAAGGAACAAAAGAATTTTCAAGGAAGAAAAAACTACTCCTCTTCGCCTGATGGATCTGATCCTGAAGCAGATTAAGGAGACAGTTTCAACCACAGTGCACAGTCTTCCCAAGAATCCACCCACAACGAATGAATTGAGAATTCTCAAGCATCTGGGTATGCATGAGATCATTCACTATGGTCTTAATAGAAAGGAAAGAGGGTGGGAAGTGGAAAAGGAGTTCTGGCATCCTCCACCAAAAGGTTATCTGAAATGCAATATTGATGGAGCTTTAAAAAGCAACCTGGGGACATCAGGTTATGGAGGTGTGTTTAGAGATGAAGAAGGTAACATTATCTTTACATTCCACTGTCATTTAGGCATAGCCACCAACAACATGGCTGAATTAATGGCATTGGAACAATGTCTAGAGCTTCTTAAACAAAATCACAGCTCAAATGTCATTATCGAAGCAGACTCAGAGATCTCTATAAATGCAGTCAAGAAGATCAGTTGTGGAACAACGCCAGAAAAGGTCTCAAAACATTGGAGACTAATTCAAGTGTACCAGAGAATTCAAAATCATCTCCTAAGTCTTTGAACTGTTAGCTTCAATCATGTTCGACGAAAAGCCAATAAACTTGCAGATTTACTGGCCAACCAAGGAGTGATTAATTCAGAAAGCAGGATTGAGATGAAGTGGCAGGGGACGCCTCTAAGCAAGTTAACAACTCTCTGCAATGAGCAAGCGGCAGAGGATAGAGAAATTTTTAAGTATTGGACTAAAAGGGTGTAATGAATAGTCAGCGAATGTTTCTGATGCGAGTTCCACTGTCAGCTTTCGCGGGACGAACGAATGGAACGATCCCGCGTGGGAATTTCTCCGGCATTCCTCCTTCAGAATGGAAAACCAAGCTTTGAGAGGTATTCAGTCGGTCGCGAGGCATTCGAGTGGTATAAGATGATTGAGAGCGATTCCACTAAGCTCTCAACACGTGTCATGGAAGGGGTTCGTAATACCACCCTCCATCGCACCTTATAGATCGTGCATATTGGCCTTCTGATTTCTTTCCGAGCCGTTCATTTTGGTAGCGGGTTTCGACAGTCAGATTGGATCGTGCATTTTTGTGGGGCCACTTGTATTTTCGAACTTTGTGAGTTTATTATGGAAGGGATCGTGAAGTGCAACTTTGGGTTAGCGTTTACCCGTGGGAACCATTTAATGGGTTAGCTTGTCCTTTAGTTTGTTCTTAGGGTCACTTCTATGGCAGTATGCCCTTGACGTTACCGCAGTCCATGAAAAATTCCAGTGTTATTGTATATATTGTAACATTACCTTTGGTTTAATTGAATAGAAGGACAATGTCTTGCTTCAGCCAAAAAATAATAATTATAACTTTTAAGTTTTAGATTAAAATTTAAATAAAAAAGGTAGTTAGTATTTTAAAGGTTATAATTTACATATATTAATATTATTTTATTTATGTAAATAATATTGGTTTGTTTTTTTATATTATTACTAGAAATATATGATTAGAATCACATAATTTTATTTTAAAATAATGGCCATGAACCTTAATGATATATAAATGTATAATTTGGTTTGTTACTTAATTACTATAAATGTATAATTTGGTTTGTTACTTATTTACTATAGAGTTTATCTTTTAATTTTTCCTATATAGATTAATCTCTAATATTAGAGGGCCAATATTTGTAATTTTTATAGGGTTAGTTTATTTAGATTTTCTAGATGAACTTGATACTTATGGTTTTCAATTGGGTATAGTTTGTGCAATGGTGAGAATGAATGTTATCTTCTCTACCCAGGTTCAATTTTCACAAGTCACATGTTGAGGTCTTAATGAGTATATTGTTGTAATCGTCTGAAGCTTTGGGTTGACAAAACCTTCACCTTCAACAAAATGTAGTGCTACCATCATCCTATAAAATATTGATACTTATTATGTAATTGATTGTGTGAATATTATTCCCCTACATTATAATTGTTATAAGGTGGTGTAGTGTTAGAAAACTGGAAAGGCAGAATGATTTTTTTTTTTTTTACTTGTGATATCTATGTGGTCTTATTAACTTTCTTATGTTCTTCTTTTATCTTTGTTTCATGAAGCAATCATCAAAACAAAACATGAAGATCACCGACACTAGATGCAGGCTCTCAGCCAGGGCTAAAACCCCTCTATAGTGCAAAACATAGTCAAACTCATCCACTAGTAAATCAAATTGAGATATACCAAGACCTTAGACCCAAAAGACTTTCCTCCTCCACCAAGCCAACCTTCCAGGATGATTCAACAAACTTCGCCAGTCCCTTCTTGTTCAACAACTACATCCCAACAATAATCTAGAACTTCGACCCCCAACAACTTGAGAATTTATGTCCTCCAGCTTCAATACTTCAACTTTGATTTCTTGCAATTATACGTGAATTCCTGTAATCACGAATTCCTGCAATCATACGCGAATTCCTGCAATCACGTCCAAATTCTTATAGCTGTGAATTACTCTAATCACACCTGAATTCATGTAGTCATGAATTCCTGTAATCACACCCAAATTCCTCTAGTCGAACTTGAGTGTCTTGTCCTCCAAATGAGGTTGAATTGTTGCCTTTATATAGTAGATTTTTCTCCTCAATTAGGGTGACTTGTTCAAGTTGAGGCCGACTTGGTGGAGGAGGCCTAGATGACCTATTTTACATAAAAATAAGTTTCTTTCTTGATAAATGAAGCCCAAGAAGGGTCTTTTACATTATGACAAAGACAAGGACACTTGACATAAACATTAGAAGCCTACAATGGAGGCTTTGACCTATAAACAATTGACCCAAACATGAAACACATGCTTTAATAAGTCAATTTCTTTTTAATAATTAAATTTATTTTTCTTCCTTTTGACAAATACATTACATTATGACACAAATACAATTATGAAGACCGACACTAGCTACATTTTCAACAATCCCAATTAATTAGGAAGGTATTCATAATTACATATATACAAAGGTACATGGAAGATCTCAAAATGATATGCTTTATGAAGAGTCACAACACACGCGTGGTACTACATATTAGATACCTGACCAGGGTATTCTAATTTGGTCGGACTAAGGTTAAATCAAGATTTGGCCACTCTAGGTACCAGTAGGATTTTAAGCTCTATCACCAACCCAGGGATCTAGGTGTGTATCCAAAGTCAGAGATCCGTGGCCAATGCAACCCTCCCTACTTCGGGATCTAGACATCAACACATAGGCTGGTCATATGTCCTCCTAAGCATCTTGCCATATGACACTTCCATCTCTCCTTATAAACTAAATTATATATATATATATATCCAACACTCCAAGCATGCTCCAAACGTTCAATGTTTCTACGTAGAGATCCTACACAATCACAACCCGAATTAATAATAACCTTTAAATGTATATATACAAGTAAACAAAAACCTTTGGGGTTCTCAATCATCATGATGCTACTCTGATCCAGTGGATATTGGTGGCCACCCACTTATTCCACCTAGACCTCCAGTCCGTTTCATATGTTCCCTTGTTTATTTTAGAATTTACTATTTTTAGCAGTTTTTCAGGTCCTGAACTTCCAGAGCTATTTTGACTCCCTAAATGGTGTTTTTTTAGGTCTGCAACAGACTCATATTTGTCTACGAGCCTACCAAAAATCTTGTAGTAGTCGGAGAGACCTTTCCAACAAGGTATCATACGCACCAAACAAAGATAATATGACCAAGTTACGACCTTGTGAAGTTGACTGCCCAACTAACCCCAACGGGGCCCACAAACTCTTGGCATTACATCTCCTGGTGTTAGGGTTTTGGTTGTTTAGAGTTTTCTCTTATTGTTCAATAATAAATAATCCCTTCAGTCTCGTTGTAACATAGTTCAGAAGCATGTAGCCGCCACATCTCTTCTCAAAGATAAACTACCATTGACGGAGCTATTTTATTTCATTTTTGTTTGTAAGCACATTTCAGTATTTTGATATTAATGAAATGAAGTGCTATTTATGCTGCATCTTTGTATTTATGGTTATATCTGTAATTTGTTGTGTTCATGTTTAATTTCACATCAATGGTTTCAGAGGATACTTCTCTTTCACTATTTTTCTTTGCATGCCCCCAACGAGGTCAGGGTATAATGAGTTAGGGGTTGAACTAGTTGGACCTTTGTAAGACTAGTCTCTCAAAACCCGATGACCTCCCATGGCGGAAGAAAAGAAAGACGAGGGGGCAGGAGATCCTTTCAACATATTGCTTGAGGAAGCTCTTGAGCAACGAAGGAACACGGTGATGGATACCTTTGCCCAGATCCTTCGACGGCTACCCACAGGCGACACATCTTCATCCAATAGCCACTCTGGAGGCACCACTCCTTTTAAGGTACAATTAACTTTGATATTCCCATATTTGAGGGCCAGATAGATGCAGACATCGTAGATAATCTGTTGGAAGGATATTTTTCATTTCATGACTTTTCTAATCAGGAAATATTATTTTTTCACTTCTCAAAACTGCCTACACATCAAGGACTGGTGGGAAAATTACTATGAACAAAAGGGTGAGGGGGAATCCTCACTGATTTCAACTGCACCCACTTGGGATTCTTTCTGAGACGCCATTAAGGAACAATATTACCCTATTAGGAGCTATGAAGATAAATACATAAAGTGGACCACACTACGGCAGGGAAGGGACCAAGATCTGATGGAGTTCACAAATATTTTCCATACCATCCGCACAAAGTTGGGTATCAAGGATTCTGAAAGCCATTTGATACTCAAGTACTGTAGTTGTCTACACAAGTACATCTAGGATGAGATGGAGTTCATGGTGATCTCCTCGCTCGACATTACATACCGATATGCTGTCAAGATTGAGAAGAATTTTAAACAGAAGAAGCGAGACTTTAGATCTGTGAATCTGAAGCAAGGAAAAGGCAACTCCAAACCATAGAGAAAAATCCAAAGTCAAGTCGGTGCGAACCAGGAAAACCCGTTAAATTCGTAAGAAAGGGACAACACCATGAAGACAAAGAAGGACACGGGAAAATTGTGTGAGTTCCATAAGATTTGTACTCACAACAAAAGTAACTATCGTGCCAAGCAGTCATTGGTGGCCGAGCTGAAGACTTTTGATTCAAACGCATGTTCCAACTCTGAGTCAGAATCCGAAAATGGAAGTAACAAAGGGGAGAAAATCATTGGCGCAAAGCCTAGTGCCACTATGGCCACCACCAAGGTCTAGAAGAATGAGCCTGAAGATCCAGAGGAGGGGGAACAACTCTTCCACTCACAGATGTGGGTGAAGGTTTCTCTGTTGCAGTTTATTTTCAACAGCCGAAGCCAAACGATCCTCATTTCAGTAGAGGTCATGAAGCGACTGGGCCTACCGACGACAACATATTCACAACCATAGACCATCAGGTGGCCTCACCAAGGACAAGATCTTCATGTTAGCCACCAGTGTCGCCTTCCCTACCACATCAATCCCTTCACGAATGAGGTATTGTGTGATGTTGCTCCCCTCGAAGTTTGTGATGTATTATTAGGAAAACCATACTTTTGGAAGTAACATGTTGTATATGAGTCTAGACCTCGCTCTGTGATTATTACTTTGGGCAATAAGTTGTACAAGGTACCGGAGGTAGCCCCGCCTACCGCTATCTCTTTAATCATTGCAAAGCAATGCAGTAAGATCATTTCCCAGGCTGGGAAATTTGTTTTCTTTATGATTCGCCCTCAGGGAAAGAATTAGGTTGTGGCCACGGCTTCCAGACAGGGCTCCTATGCACAACAACAATAGATGGACAAGGTCATTGAGGAGTACAAGGAAATTTTCACCTCACCTACAGGGGTACCTCTGCACTATCAGGTCAAGCACTCCATTGATCTAACCCCGGGTGCGCCACTACCTAATGGATCGATATATCGATGCTCTATTCTGGAGAACGATGAGATTGAGAAGAAGATTCAAGAACTGTTGTATAAAGGGAACATTACGCCAAGCTCATCACCATATGGGAGCCTGATTGTATTGGTATAGAAGGACGGGACCTGGAAACTCTGTATTGACTATTGGGCACTAAACAATATCACTGTTTGGAATAAGTACCCGATCCCATGGATAGATGACCATCTGGACCAGCTCAAGGGGGCCAAATATTTCAGCAAGATTGACTTGAAGTCTAGTTATCACTAGGTGCCTATCAAACCCTCCGATGTGTGGAAGACTGCCTTCAAATCCAAGGACGGCCTTATCAAATGGTTGGTCATGCCTTTCGGGTTGACGAATTTCCCCGTAACCTTCATGAGATTGATGGATGAGATCTTCTGACACTTCACCAATGCATTCGTGGTGTTGTATTTAGATGACATCTTGATCTTCATTCAGAGTTGGGAAGAGCACCTCCACCATATTCAACAGGTCCTTTAAACCCTGCTTCAACACAAGTTGTGTGCCAATTTGGAGAAATGCACTTTTGGCTTGACCCAGGTTCAATATCTGGGGTACATCATTAATCAACGGGGCATACATGTGGACCCAACCAAGATACAAGTCATTCAGGATTAGCCAAATTCAACCACTCTAACAGAGCTCCACAGCTTTCTCGGGCTTGCCAATTTCTACCGCAGGTTTGTGTTGGGGTTATCTCATATCACTTGGCCTTTAGGTCAAGTCACCAAGGGCGGAGTGAAAGAAAAGTTTTTTTGGTCCGAAACCCAACATAAGGCATTTGTCAAGCTGAAGCATCGCCTCTTTTCTGCACCAATGCTCACATTACCATACTTGCAACAACCATTTTAGATTGAGATAGATGCCTTTGTCTATGCTATTAGTGCAGTTCTTAGTCAGCAGGGGCATCTAATGGCTTACCACAGTGAGACACTTTTAGACACAGTCTGAAAGTATCCCATTTACGACAAAGAAATGTATTCCATTGTGTAGGCCTACTGTCAATGCAAGCATTACATTATGGGGAAGGAATTGGTCATCCACACGGACCACCGACCCCTACAGTTCATACAGGCACAAGGGAAGTTGTAGAACAATCGTCATAAAAAATGGTCCACCTACCTGCAAAAGTTCCATTTGAAAATTAAGTACATGAAGGGAAGCACCAATAATGTTGTAGAGTGCCTCAGCTGACCATCAATCATGGTGTTGATCACTATGCTCAACTCCTGTGAGCACGAGACTTCGGGGTGGCCGCATCTTTACCAGAGCGATCCAAAATTCGGTAGCACATACTAGACACTCCTAGAAGGGAAGAAAGTTCCAAATTTTCACCTTCAATATGCATTGTTATGCCACCTGGGACACATCTGTGTTCCTTCAAGTGAGCATTCCAAGATGATTTCGGAGGCACACTATAGTCGGGTCGTTGGACATTTCGAAGTAGAGAAAACAGTGCCAGTACTGCAGAAGTATTTTTATTGGTTGAAACTTCATCAGGATGTTGGGAAGTACATTAGATCCTACACCACCTGCGCCATTGCCAAACTAACCATCAAGAAGCAAGGCCTATATACTCCTCTACCTACTCCTAGTCGACTTTGGGAATCTATCTCCATGGATTACATGTTAGACCTTCCTTCCATTAGGCACGATAACGAATGTCTTTCATGGTCATCGGTAGATTCTCTAAGATGGCCATCGTGGCGACCTGCAAGAAGATTATCACAGCATATGCCATTACTAAGCTCTTCTTTGAGCGAGTGTGGGTACACTTTCGGATCCCACAGTCCATTGTCTCAAATTAGGACATCAGATTCTTGAGTGCATTTTGGTCAAGTCTCTGGTCGATGTTGGATAAAAAACTTACTAAGTCCCCAACTTTCCATCCCCAAACTGATTTTTAAACAGAGGTTGTCAATAGGATGATCGTACACATTCTACACATGTACAACTCGAAGCATCCACGCACATGTATTGAAAGCCTCCACTATGTCCAGCACAAATACAACATAGCTCTCCACAGCTCAACAGGCCACAACCCCTTTTAGGTAGGGTTGGGATTTTAGCCATTATGTCCCATTGATGTGGCCATATGATTTGCAGCTACTGAGGCAAATTCAACTCACGTCCAGTTTGAAGTCGACAGGGCTAACAACTTCATTGTGTGCTTCCAAAACATTCGCTAGTAGGTCCATGATATATTAGACAGAGCTAATGATAAGTACAAGCAGCGCCATGATCAACATCAAATGCCGCACAAGTTCTAGGTGATCGACAAAGTCTGGCTAAATTTGCAGAAGGAGCGCCTCGTTGGACTCCACCGCAAGCTTCACATGTTCCGATATGGGCCATACACCATCACCAAGGTTGTAGGTGACAATGACTTCGAGCTCAACATCACACCATTCCTTGGTCTGCACCTAGTGTTCAATGTAGACCACCTTCGACCATACTTTCCACCATTGTTGGACACATCCGACATTGCAGAACAACTCACACCAAAAAAGATCAAATTGGATTGCATGGAACAAGCCACTACTGATGAACTCATGGACACGCAAATCGAGAACACTCGCCAACACAGTATCCAGCTATATCGAGTTGTCAAAGTAGGCCAACTCCTTCACCAGGGCAAGTGGTTCACTAGGGACCAGGATCAACAGAGTTTTCCTCACCTCATGGAGGCTCTGTATAGAATGGGAACCATTGCTTCTCAAGGGGGGATGACAGATCCGGGTGTATATTGGTGGCCACCTTCCTATTCCATCTAGACCTCTAGCCAGTTTCATCTATTTCCTTGTTTATTTTAGCATTTACTATTTTTAGAATTTTTTTGGGTCTTGGACTTCCGAAGCAGTTTTGACCCCCTAAACGACATTTTTTTGATCCGCAGCAAGCTCATCGTCGTAGGTAGAGGCCTACCACAAATGCTTTAGTATTCGAAAAGACCTTTCTAACAAGCTATCGTATGCACCACATAGAGATAATATGACCAAGTTACGACCCCAGGAAGTGCGCTGCCCCACTAACCCCAACGGGGCCCATAAACTCTTGGTGTTACATCTACTGGGGTTAGGGTTTTTCTTGTTTAGGGTTTTATCTTGTTGTTAAATAATAAATAGGCCCTTGAGTCTCATTGCAACACAGTTCAAAATCATGTAGCCACCACATCTCTTCTCAGAGATCAGCTGTCATAGCCCGAGCTAGTTTATTTCCATTATGTTTGGAAGCATATTTTAGTATTTTGATATTAGTGAAATGAAGTGTTATTTTTGCTGCATCTCTGTATTTATGGTTATATGTAATTTGTTGTTTTCCTGTTTAAGTTCAAATCGTACTCAAATCATTATCAAGTACAACTTTTCAGAAGCTTGCTTGTGTAATATCCCTTCTCAATAAATTTTTTCTGAGGGAATTAGCAATTTTGCAATTTTCAGGGTAGTACAATTTTTGACACCAAATTAGGAAAAGTGGGTTGAATTATTTCATTGGTGGAATGTGGGGGCCACACTGACATGAAATACGCACCCCATGAAAAGGAAATCAAATGGGCCAAGGAAAAATCGAATTGCTTAGATGGAGGGACCCACATGGGGGAGAAGACATCTAGTATAAGTAAGAGGAAGGGAGAAACTATTGGAACCTTTTGACATCTTCTTATTTACCTTTGTTGCTCAAGCTATTTAGCTCGGTTACAAGTGTTTTTGAGCACATGAGTTTTCCAGGGAAAAGACTCAACCATTTCTTCAGTGGACCTTCAGTGACACCTTAGGAAGGCATCTCAAATAGCAGTGGAAGGATTGGGAGGAGGTCATGGTACTTACAATTATTCATTCTTCAACTAGTTTGTTTTCTAGAGAGGATACAGAAGCCAAATCATTCTAGCTCGTAGAGCAAGTTCCTAAGGGTATTTGGGGCTAGATAAATTGAGGTAATTTCATTGAAAGGAAGTCCAACATTTGAGGGGAATTTTGGAGCTAGGAGTCGTTGCTTGGAGGGAGGCTGAAATTACTGTTGTTAGGTCTACGTTGGGGGTCACTGGGAAAGTTTTCATGGGGCTTATATCAAACTTCTTGTGCGGAATTTTGGTGTGGAAACTCCTTCTATCTTCTAGACATAATTTTTGGAGCATCTATGCATCAAATTGAGAAGATATAAGGCAGATTCAGTAACAGATAATCTGGGTGGCATGCCGTTTCGTATTTTGGAGGGCATAACACAAAATTGGGTAATTTTGGGATTTTGAAATTAGCCCAATTCCTTTCTGGGTTTTGTTGAGATGTATTTCAATAACACCCTCCTAATTTTTCAAAAGTTTTGGATGTGTTTTGGGCCCTCAAACTTTAGTTTCCAGGAGCAGTAGGACAAAAACTTTTGGGTGCAACATACAACCTTTTTGAGCAAATTTGTGGGGAAATTCTAGCTGTCTCCACCTGGGTATTTGCTTGGTCTAACAACAAGCCCAGGTGCATTCTTTCCACCACATGTTGTAATCAATTTCCAACTCAATATGAATAAAATGGCTCTCATCTTTATTGTTGCTAGATGGGTTTTTGACTTGTGCATGCTTGTGTTAATTTTTAGAATTTTTGGTGCTTATTTATGAGATTTAACTAATGCCTGACTTTGGTATTTCACTCAATTAGGAATATTACAATGGTATCATAGTGTGTTCTTGGTCAGTTGTCGGCTCAAGAGCAGGTGATGGCAGGACCATTTGGTGGAGCAGTATATCGACATAGAGGCATGTTACCCCTCAAACTAGCAAGGGGTATAAAAGGGACAATTGTTAGGTCAAGGGAAACAATGGAGACTTAGCCCACTGTCACCTAAGCTAAGACTCCCTACTCTTTATGGACTTTCACTGATGGGAGGAGACCATATATATGGAAGTCACTTATGCAGGATGAATCAACAAATGGATGTGAAGTGACCTTAATGATCCTTTTCCTAGAAGGGGGTCAAGAATGGAGCTTACTTTCTCTTCAAGCAAGGTACGACGATTTCTAGTATAAGGAGGTGAGGATTTAAGGGCTAGGTTAGAGTAATATGCCTTGTAAAGGAGTTTCCCAATCCCTAAAATCCTTATTGAACTTAACTTCCCGAGTGGTACTTGAAGAATTGACTTTTCAAAATGTATGGGACCACACGGGACTAGGTAGACCCAACCTAGGTTAAAGAGAGAAAATCTTGCAACCAATAATGATCTCAACCTAGACAAGGTAGGGGAAAGGATCAAAGCAATAATTTCCACTTAAAGGTGTCAAATTGATCCTATGAGGTCCTAGCCTAGGGAATATCAGGGCAAAGTTTGATCTTAGAGCTAAGGCTTGGGACATCTCACAAATCCCCTATATGAATGGCTTCAAATTTGGAGGAGGCCTTTAGGACACACCAACACATTGGCGGCTAGGGGATCGAACTTTTTCTATAGCTATTTTGTCACTAAAATGATTCCCTAGGTGACCCAAATTGGCTAGACCTATAAGAGAAGGGAAGAAGTGGAGAAAAATTGTTCTTTGAGTGATCACCTATAGGTATACTAGTGCCTAATCCCTTGGGGATAATGGAGTCTAGGAGAATGATGAGAAAGGACTTCATATTTCGGTCAAGGAGGCCTTACGGACTACTTCGTTTGGCCTTTAGGGCAAGAAGAAGTGACCTCAAAGATTTTATACTTCGCTTTGCAAAAAGAGATGTCTTATCAAGATAAATTCACTGGTATAATTATCCCTAGGAGATTTCATTCAACATACATGGCCCATACAGTGAGAGATGGTATATAGAAACAATAATTCCAAAACCTTTCAATTATACAATGCAACAATTAGCCCTAGTATAGCGAAAATCCCATCCAATGCATATGACAAAAGTAAAACAAGAATAAAATTATATGTGTGTACTTACATGTAATAGAACATATCCAAACATCAACAATTTTACAACAAAGTAGCTCCAAGATAAGATACTCCAATCCAAACATCAAAATTCATCCATGCTCCAATTCATCCTCCAAGAAAAGGGTGAAATCCTCAAGATAGAAGAATGATCCAATCCAAAGTGATGATAAAAATTAATTCATGTATCTCGTATTTATCCACTCATTAGGAGTTTGAATTACCTAAATTGAGCCTACATTAGCCCATCAACTAAGATAATGTGCAAATAACTACTTATTGGTGACAAACCCACCAAACTAGCTCACAAATAAAATAATTAGCCTCCCAAGAGGTTGAATGATCATAGTGCATATCGTTGGTCTCTCTAAGAGGTTTGATGAAGTCCATAAGGGCCAAAATGATGAGTTGGACTTCCAAACGTAATGGACAAGGGGTTGGCCCCTTGCTCTCCACATAATAGACATGTGGTGCTCCCAATAGATGTGAGGGCTCACAAGTGACCTCATGGGTCTCCAAGTAAGTTGAATATGTTTGTAGACCATCTGTAAGGACTCAGATGATGGTGTAAGTGATGCCACATCAACATTGAAGTCCTGGGCCAGATGACAAGTGCATGCTACTTCTGTGGGGATGACTCTTTCTCATTCAATAGGTGAATCTCAAACATCCCTCAACATCTCTAGGGATCTGTGGAGTGTTGTCTATTGTTTTGGAGGCATACGTCTCTCAACACACACCCTACATGCGCTAATGTAGCCCTCTGGAGGGTTAGGACCCCATATAGGGAGACCTAACCCAAGATGGAGACCATCTGCAATCCTTCATAAGATCCAATGCATCCCCTAGCTTTCCAGTTAGGTTACAAACTATGGAGCACAAGTGGGGACTTCATAATGGCATGCCCTTCCATAATGGGCTTTGGCATGTGCTAATGTCTCCAAACTCCAAATGGGGTTAACCAAGTATCCCATTAGGTGGTTTCGACTTCTAAAGGGGATACTATGTCCAAGGTAGATCCTTTAAAAGGTGGTGGCATGTGATAAAGAGATGAATGGAGTAGGGAATGAGAAGGGGAATCCATGGGCCATATGCTAGGGTACAAGGGTAGCAAGGAAGAGGGAATCCCACACTTGGGTATATAATGTATAGGAGGGAGAAATCGTGGTACATGAGGTGGCCTGACCTTGATTTTTCTACCCTTCTTTATATGCCTTTTGCTTTTTATGATGTTTCTTTAATTAACTTCTCGGGGCTCAAGGGGTAAGAACATGATGCATGAGATATAGCTGTGGATACCCCCTTTTAAGGTAGGGTGGTTCATTTCCCACCAGGGGTTGGGGCAATAATGGGTTCCTATATGATGAAGGAGACTCATAGAACCTATACGAACCTTGTTGATGGCCAAGGTGATGGGGTAGAGTTCATGTATTGGATTTTTCCCACATGCTAAATGTGTTTGTCCCGACCATCTTTTTCATTTTGTGTGACATTTTCGTGTTGAATGTGGCCAATTATTCTTTTACTTTTCCTTTTAGCTGCATCAACCTCTGGGGCATCATTCTAGATCCGATCCAATGTGTGGGCAAGGGGAAGGGGAGAGCTAACACTATGTGGACCCAATGGAGGGATGTGGACCCAGGTGGGAGAAATGATGAATGGAGTAATAATGAGTGGAAAGGGGGTATTATATTCGGATGAGAGAGAGGGACCACACAACCAAAATCAGGTTTTCCCATGAAATACCATCCCTAAAGCCAAATGGTTAGTAAAGGAGATCCCACATGACTAGAATCTAAGGTCAATATCCAAAAAGGGGTCTAGGGGACAAAAGCACAAACCTAACCCGTTCTTTCAACCAAATCCCCCCATTAATGCATGCCCAAAAGTGTCTATGATAAGCAAACTACAATACTCAATTACCAAATAACAAGGCATACCTTTAGGTTTGGGAGGCCCACCTTCAAACATACGATCATGACAGATGGGTGAGTGGCCACATGGATAGATCAGGTGGCAGAGAAGTGGCACAATGAGCTAGTTGGTGGTTGTAAGGGGCTACCGACTGAGGACCATCTTGGAGAAAAATTTTCTCCTAGGGATCACACCTACAAAATGGTGGGTAACATTTGGCTCCAAATGGGATGTGATCTCTCGAATAAGTGGACGAAGCTACTTGAAAGGGATGTCACGAGAACTCCAACAATCCCTTGGTTACCTAAGTTCTGTTACCTTCACATATAATGGATGAAAAACACAAGGCAATACACTTTCGTGACGTCTCATGATCACACATGGTTAATGTTAGGCTGTAAAATCAACATAAAAATAAAATATGCAAAATTTAGACGCATCTAATATACAATGAGAAATATCATATGAAGCTAGTTCTAATGCAAAATCAATATGCAATGCATCCTACTCTACCATTCATATGATACAATATTAAGTTTCAATGAAAGGGGTGATACGACTTAATTTGACCGACTTGAGCCAAAGTTCGTCGTTGAGTTTGGCAATGTAATATAATCCTCCCAAACGTCTCCATGAATCTTGACAGGAATTGGATCTTTATCAACCAAGACCAAGTCCTCAACCTTAAATTCCTTTTTAGGTGTCCATTTCTTGCTTTCTTTGGAGATTGCTCATTTGAGGATACAGACTTCTTGAACTGGGAGAATAGGAGAAGCCTTCTCAATTTCATGTGCTTCAAGTATGGTCCAAACTTGATCACATGAGGTAGGTAGGTGGGTTCCCTATAAAGGATAAAAGGGGTTCCATTAGATTGTGGAATGGTAGCATATGATAAGTCCATTTGAACATGACCCCCAACAATAGCCCCGCATTTCGTAGATAATAGCATCCCCCACACAACAAGAATATCAATGATAACAACATCCATGAGGAGGGATATGTCAGGATTCCTGGCCAAAGAAACCTTAATGTCCTTGATGACACTTTCTACTTCCACAAGCTTGGGGCTCAAACCACACACCTTCTTATATGGTTGAGTGATGTTGAGACCCAATTGCTTCATAACTTTTAAGGGAATGATATTCGTGGAAGCCCCTGAGTCTAACATACAATTATGTAAGAAGAGGTCATTGATAGCCAAAGTGAGCATAAATAGTCCACACCCAAGGTTTCATTCAGGAATATGAATGGTTTGTAATTCTTCGGGTAATTTGTCTTCCTAAATTTCCAGGGACTTCTTGATTTATTGTTGTTGCTCGGGAATTTTAGCAACCTATTTCAAAGGAATAGGTATGGTTATTCTTCCTACGACATCTCCTATGTCAATGTCAAGTTTAGCCTCTTTCCCTTTTTCTTTCTTCTTTATATTTTCCTTCCTTGGAGGTTATTTTATTGAATTGGCTTTGGTTGGGGGATCCTTCTTGGGAGGAATTTCAGGGAGAGACTCTTTGGGAGGGGCTTGCTTCGGCAATGAATATTCTTTAGATGGTTCCTTAGATGTTGTAGGGTCTTTATTATTTTCCTTTCATGAACATTGGACCCCTTTGAACCTTCCCTTTCTATTATAGTTAAGAATAGATTCTTCCTTTTCCTCCTCAAGGGTGAGCTCACTAATCGGAGGATATGTATATGACCCTCCGAGATAAATGCTGAAGATGTCAAATTCCACAAGGTTAGCTTTCTCATCAATTTGTTCATCCTTACTCTCTTCCTCTTCACTTTCCTCATCCTCAGATGATGGGTCTGGCTCAATAACATTAGTTGGAGCCAAAGTGTTTGGGAATTGAGACTAGCTCGGACTATCTTCTTCACTTTTCTTTTTGGGAAAGGGTTTTCCTTTTGGAATATAACTAGATTTTTGGGCCCTTTACAAGGTCGTGATTTTTTTCCTAATAACCTTGTCACATGCATTGGATTCTTCAGTGAACTTGTCCATTCTCTTGAGGATGGCAAGGAGAGTTTCTTTGTGTTGATCTTTGGACTTCTCCTTCTTGATATCGACTCTAGCTCTAAGGTGGTCAATGATATCTACCTTTCGAGATTCGTATGTTTTCTTCAACTTCCATTGCTATCTCTTTGGATTCAGTCGATGTGGAAGGCTTCTTGTCCTTTAACACATAGGCTAAGTGGCTACCCACCTCTTTTATGAACTTATCGAGAATATTAGCTTCGGATGGCTTCAAATGATTAGGTATATCTTTGACTATTGTATCAAATTTTTTAATGAATTCTCGTACATCTTCCCTTCCCTTGGTTTTTTGGTATAATTTTTCAATGTTAAAGGTCCCTTGCGCATTGCATGCCCACCTCTTCATGAATAGGCCTTCAAAGTCATTAGAGTATTCTATGCATGTTAGAGGAAGGCTAAGGTACCAGTCTCTTGATTTTCCCTCAAGCAATAGAGAAAAAGCATCATGAGCCTATTTTCATCAAAAATCATCCTAGGGGACATTTGCTAATAGAATTCCTCAATAAAACCATGGGAAGTCCATGTAGCATCCCCTTTGAACTTGGGTAACCATTGGTTATATTTTTCAAGTAGTGTTTTGGGATCCTCACTCAACTTCAAAGGGGAAAAGACATTAACCAAGTGTCTTTCACTTTTGGTCATCTTGGGTTGATCTTGTTTTGAGTCAGTGTTTGAACTAGATGGAATCTTTGGGGATGGATCACTAAATTTCTCAAATTCAGGGAATTTTGCGTGTGTGTTATATTCTTTCCACAACTAGCCCCACGTGTGAAGCTGTGGGGTTAGAGGGGGGGCGGCCAACTGCCACTTCTTTGTGCTCGGCGCAGCGAGGGGGTCACAAGGGGGGAGGAAACACCCCGAGAAAACTTGTTTTGGACCCTATATTAGGTTGGCAGACCTACCTATGGTTTTGTGCATGGGGTTTTCACATGGTTTTGGGCATGATGGTTTTCTGTCCATGGTATCCTGTAGATTCGATCAAGGGAACTTTAGTTATTTTCTAATATAGGGTTAATGGATTAGGGCTTATGGATGCTTCAACATGTATATATATTTATTGTAACATTGAAATGAATATAATGAAAAATCAAGCTAGTAATCCCGGTTTTGGGATCGGGGGGAAAATCTTTGTGTATATTTGTTTTATGTTTTATTCTCTTGCCATTGTTTATTTTCTGTTTTTAATAATTCATTTGCAGGTAATTTCCATATAGGGTTAAAATCTACAGGGAAAAGGGTGGTCCCAATAGGTGATTGAGTTGACTCTCCCCTTTTTGCAGCAGCCCTAGTTAAAGGAGGAATGTTGTCACCTTCAAGTAAAGTAGTGGTTTGGACACTAAGTGGAGTCGCCAGAGGAATGCTTTATAGATGTCGTTAATGAATCAATTCCTCAATGATTCACTAGGGAGGTAGACATTCTTCCTCCCTCGCAATGATGCCAAAATGTTACCGCTCAAACTAGTACGGGGCCTAAAAGGGACTCCTAAAGGGACAACTACTAGGTCAGGGGAAACAATGGAGACGTAACTCACTGTCACCTCAGCTAAGACTCCCTACTCTTTACGGACTTTAACTAATGGTAGGAGTCCCGATATATGGAATTCATTTGTAAAGTATGAATCAACAAATGGATGTGAAGTGACCTAAATGATACTTTTCCTAGAAGGGGGTTAAGAATGGAGCTTACTTGCTCTTCAGGCAAGGTAAAAATATTTCAAGGATAAGGAGGTGAGGATTTAAGGATTAGGTTAGAGGAATATTCCTTATAAAGGAGTTTCCCAATCCCTAAAATCCTTATTGAACTTGACTTCCCGAGTGGTTCTTGAAGAATGGACTTTTCAAAAGTATGGGACCACATGGGACCAAGTATATCCAGCCTAGGTTAAGGAGAGAGAATCTAGAAACTAATGATGATCTCAACCCAGACAAGGAAGGTGAAAGGATCAAAGCAAGAATTTCCACTTAAAGGTGTCAAATTGACCTTATGAGGTGCTAGCCTAGGGAATACTAGGGCAAAGTTTGATCTCCAAGATAGGGCTTGGCATATATCACAACTCCACTTCTGAATGGCTTCAAATTTGGAGGAGGCCTTGAGGACACACTAGCGCAGTAGAGGTTACTTTGTCGGGACTTAGGTGACCCAACTTGGCTAGAGCTAGAAGAGAAGGGAAGAGGTGCAGAAAAATTGTTCTTTGAGTGATCACCTATAGGTAAACCAATTCCTAATCCCTTAGGGAGAATGGATTCTAGGAGAATGATGAGAAAGGAATTCGTATTTCGGTCAAGAAGGCCTTGAGGATTACTTCACTTGGCCTTTAGGGCAAGAAGAAGTGACCTCAAAGCTTTTATACTTCGCTTTGAAAAAAGAGATGGCTTATCAAGATAAATTAACTGGAAGAAATATCCCTAGAAGATTTTGTTCAACATACATGGCCCATACATTGAGAGATGCTATATAGAAACAATAATTCCACAATTTTGCAATTATGCAATGCAACAATTAGCCCTAGTCTAGCGAAAATCCTATCCAATGCATATGAAAAAAGTAAAACAAGAATATCATTAAATGTGTGTATTACAAGTAATAGAACATATCCAACCATCAACAATTTGACAATAAAGAAGCTACAAGATAAGATGCTCAAATCCAAACATCAAAATTAATCCATGCTCCAACTCATCCTCCAAGAAAAGTGTGAAATTATCAAGAGAGAAGAATGATCAAGTCCAAAGTGATGATACAAATGAATTCATGTCTCTCTTATTTATACACTCATTAGGAGTTTGAATTATTTAACTTGAGCCTACATTATCACATCAACTATAATAATGTGCAAAATAAGTACCTATTGGTGATAAGCCCACCAAACTAGCTCGCAAATAAAATAATAAGCCTCCCAAGAGGTTGAATAGTCAATAATGCATGTCGTTGGGTCTCTAAGAGGCTTGATGAAGTCCATATGTGCCAAAATGATGACTTAGACTTCCAAAAGTAATGGACAAGGGGTTGGCCCCTTGTTCTCCACATAATAGACCTGTGGTGCTCCCAATGGTTGTGAGGTCACATAAGTGACCTGATGGGTCTCCAAGTAAGTCGAATATGCTTGTAGACCATCTATAAGGGCTCAGATGATGGTGTAAGTGATGCCACATCAACATAAAAGTCCTGGGTCAGCTGCCAAGTTCATGGCACATCTGTGGGGTTGGCTCTTCCTCGTCCAATAGGTGAATCTTGAGCAATATCTGTACATATTTGGGGATCCATGGAGTGTTTTCTACTATGTGGATGCCCATGGCTCTCAACACACAACCTACATCCGCCAATGTATCCCTTTAGAGGGTTAGGACCCCATATAGGGAGACCAAACCCAAGATGGAGACCATCTGCAATCTTGCATAAGATCCATTGTTCCTTAGCCTTCCAGTACAACAAGTCATCAAGGAAATTGATTAAAAGAGCTTACAAGCCATGGAACAGAAGTGGGAACTTCATAATGGCATGTCCTTCCATAATGGGCTTTGACATGTGCTAATGTCTCCAAAATCCAAAGGGGGTTATCCAAGTATCCCATTAGATGGTTTCTACTACTAAATGGGATAATATGTCCAAGGTACATCCTTTAAAAGTTGGTGGCATGTGATAAAGAGATGAAAGGAGTAGGGAATGAGAAGGGGCAACCCTGAGCCACATGTTGTGGTACAAGGGTAGCTTGGAAGAGGGAAGCCCACAATTGGGTATATAATTTATAGGAGGGAGAAATCATGGTACATGAGGTGCCTTGACCTTGATGTTTCCACCCTTCTTTATATTCCTTTTGAATGTTATGATTTTTCTTTAAATAATTGCTCGGGGCTTAAGGTGTAAGAGCATGATGTGTGAGATATAGAAGTGGATACCCCCTTTTAAGGTAGGGCAGTTCATTTCCCACTAGGGTTTGGGACAATCATGGGTTCCTATACGATGAAGGAGGCTCATAGAACCTGTAGGAACTAGGGTGATGGCAAAGATGATGGGGTAGAGCTCATGTATTAGCTTTTACCCATGTGTTAAATGTGTTTGTCTCGATCATCTTTTGCATTTTGTGGTATATTTTCCTATTGAATGTGGTCGATTATGCTTTTACTTTTCTTTTCAGCTACATCAACCTCTGTGGCATCATTCCACACTCGACCTAAGGTGTGGGAAAGGGGAAGGGGAGAACTAGCACTATGTGGACCCAACTGGGAGAAATGATGAATGAGGCAATAATGAGTGGAAAGGGGGTATTATATGTAGATGAGGGAGCAAGACCATGCAACCAAAATCATGGTTTCCCATGAAATACAATTCCTAAAGCCAAATGGTCAGTAAAAGAGATCCCACTAGACTAGAATCCAAGGTTAATATCCAAAAAGGGTTCTAAGAGACAAAAGCACATACCTAGCCCATTCTTTCTACTGAAAGACCCCATTAATGCATGCCTATAAGTTTCCATGATAAGAAAACTACAATTCTAAATTACCAAATGACAAGGCATACCTTTAGGTTTGGGAGGCCAACCTTCAAACATACAATCATGACAGATGGGTGAGGGACCACATAACTGCTTCAGGTGGCGGAGAAGTGGCACAACGAGTTAGTTGGTGGATGCAAGTGGCTGTTGGCTATTGGCTAAGGACAATCTTGGAGAATTTTTTTCTCCTAGGGATATCACCCACACAATGGTGGGTAAGATCTGGCTCCAACTTGGACGTGATCTCTCAAAGAAGTGACAAAGCTACTCGAACGGGAGGTCATGAGAACTCCAGCAATCTCTTGGTTACCTAAGACCTGTTGCCTACACATATAATAGATGAAAAACACAAGGCAACATGCTTTCGCGACATCTCATGGTTAATGTTAGGTCTTAAAATCAATAGAAAAATAAAATATGCAAATTTTAATTTAGATGCATCTAATATACCTTGAGAAATATCATATGACGTTAGTTCTAATGCAAAATCAACATGCAGTGCATCATAATCTACCATGCATATGATACAGTATCAAGTGTCAAGAAAAGGCACGATACGACTTAATTTGACTGGCTCGGGCCAAAGTTCGTCGTTGAGTTTGACGATGTAATAATAATCCTCCCCAAATTTTCCATGAATCTTGATAGGCATTTGATATCTATCAACCAAGACCAAGTCTCCAACCTTATATTCCTTTTTAGGCATCCACTTCTTGCTTGCTTTAGAGTTTGGTCGTTTGATGATACAAACTTCTTGAGTCGAGAGAATAGGAGAAGGATTCTCAATTTCATGTGCTTCATAGTATGGTTCAGGCTTGATCACATGAGATAGGTAGGTGGGTTCCCTATAAAGGATAAAAGGGGTTTCGTGAGATTGTGGAATGGTAGCATATGATAAGTCCATTTGAACATGACCCCCAACGGTAACCCCCCATTTCCTAGATAATAACTTCCCGCCACACATCAGGAACATAAATGACAACAACCTCCATGAGGAGGGATATGTCAGGATTCTTGTCCAAAGAAAACTTAATGTCCTTGATGAGACCTTCTACTTCCACAGGCTTGGAGTAAAAACCACACACCTTCTTATACGTTCGAGTGATGTTGAGGCCCATTTGCTTCATAAATTTTAAGGGAATGATATTTACAGAAGCCCCTAATTCTAACATAAAATTGTGTAAGAAGAGGTCATTAATAGCCAAAGTGAGCATAAACGGTTCACACACTGGGTTTCGGTCAGGAATATGAATGTTTTGTAATTCTTTGGGTAATTCTTCTTCTTGAATTCTGAGGGAATTCAAGATTTGTTGTTTTTGCTCGGGAAGTTTAGCAATCTCTTTCAAAGGAACGTATATGGTTATTCTTCCTAGGGCATCTCCTATGTCAATATCAAGTTTAGCCTCTTTCCCTTTTTCTTTCTTCTTGATATTTTCCTTCCTCGGAGGATCCTTTTTTGAATTGGCTTTGGTTGGGAGATCCTTCTTGGGAGGAATTTCAGGGAGAGACTCTTTGAGAGTTGCTTTCTTGGGAAAAAAGTCTTCTTTAGGTGGTTCCTTAGAGGTTGTAGGGTCTTTATTATTTTCCTTTCATGAATATTGGACCCCTTTCTATTAGAGTTAAGAATAGATTCTTATTTTTCCTGCTCAAGGGTGACCTCACTAATGGGAGGATGTGTATATGACCCTCGTAGTAAAATGTTGAAGATGTCAGATTCCACAAGGTTAGCCTACTCATCAATTTGTTCATCCTCACTCTCTTCCTCTTCAATTTCCTCATCCTCAGATGATGGGTCTGACTCAACAACATTAGTTGGATCCAAAGTGATTGGGAATTGAGATGAGCTCGACCTATCTTCTTCGCTTTTATTTTTGGGAAATGGTTTTCTTTTTGGAATATAGCTAGATTTTTGGGCCCTTTCCAAGGCGGTGATTTTGTTCATGATAACCCTATCATGTGTGTTGGCTTCTTTAGTGAACTAGTCCATTCTCTTGAGGATTGCGAGGAGAGTTTCTTCATGTTGATCTTTGGACTTCTTCTTCTTGACCTCGACTCTAGGTCTAGGGTGGTCAGCGATATCTATCTTCGAGATTCGTATGTTTTCTTCAACTTCCATTGCTATATCATTATAGTTTTTTGAATGGGAGCATTATGTTCGTAAGGATAAAACCACCATTGATCCAACAATAGACTCCACTCTGTATCTTGAATCTATGAATCATAAATGAAATTGAGATATGTGGCCATTCTCATTAAGGTATTTAGCAAAAAAATAATTGTCATGATTATTGAGGAAATGAACCATAAATCCAAATTCATTCATGTAGATATGATTGGACCGTGATAAGAAAGAATTGTTTTGCAAAACATTTTTTTCCATTGTTTGCAAACAATGCTAAACTTTATCGCAACCGATAAACGGAGTCATGGTTGGATCCATGATCAGACAATGAAATCACCTACCTTAAAAAAAAACATATGAAATCAAGAAAATAATTTTCAAATAATATTGAATAAAATTAAAAGTAACAAACATATATAATTTTCAAACTACACAAATATAAACAATGATAAATATATATTAATAAACATAGATATATTTATAAACATGATAAACATTGAAATGTTTCTAATGTTGCAATAATTTTTACAATCTATTTATACATTCAAATCTTTTGAATGCATTGATTGCAACCTATTTAATGCACATATATGCAAATTTATTCAAGGCATAACATCTAATAAATGCATAAAACCTAAAATAAAATATAAATCTATCTATTCAATAAAATAGGAATCTATGCCAAGGGATTAATAAAATATATTTTATTGAATAGATTTTATCTAAAACAATATGTTACATAAAACAATCTAATTTATTTCACATTTTGAATGATTACATTGGAGATATAAAATGTTAATAAACAGTGATTAAAAAAATCTATCAAGTGAATCAAATGACAGTTACTTAATAAAATCTATGCAGCTCATAAAATCTATTGCATTAAATACATTGAATGTAATAAATCTATTCAATCCAAGTGAACTAATATAGAGTAAATCTAAATGAACCAAATTCTATTGCATCTAATGCATTCAATCTATTGAATGCATTTAAAATATGTTGAATTCATTTGTTGCAATCTATTTAATGCATAACATCAATTACAATATATTGAATAAAATCAAATTTATAATATATAAATTTATTTGAATAAAATAAATTTTATTTAAATAAATTTGATTTAATTCAATTTATTGCAATCAATGCATTCAATAGATTTCAATGCATCAATAGATTATATAGATTGAATGCATAACTTGAGTGCATTTCAATAGATTGCAATAGGTTTGAGTGCATTATATTGCAACATAATTTGATTCATTTAGATTTACTTGTATTGGTTCAATGTATTTAATGCATTAGATTTATTGATTAAAATCTATTCAATGCATAAGATCTATTCAATACATAAAATTTATTCTATTCATTAAAATAAAATATATTAATGCATAAAATATATTTAGTGCATAAAATATATTCACATTATTAATGGGTAAAATCTATTCTACTGATTAAAATAAATCTATTAAATATATAAATATTTATTGATAAAAATCTAATCAATACATAAAAATCTATTGATTAAAATAAAATCTATTCAATGCATAAAAATATATGTAGAATGCATCTAAACATCACTAACATCTAAAATCTATTCAATACATAAAAATCTATCTATAATGCATCTAAGCATCATCTATAACTCATCCAAGCATCTAATGCATCTTTCTACGTTTCTATGTAATTGTGTTTATTGAAATGTTTATAATATTGATCTATGCATCTAATGTTTACATTCAATGAATGCATAAATTGCAAGCTATTTAATGGACACGAGTCCAAATTTATCTAATGCATAAAATATAATAAATGAGTACAAATATATCCAATGTATAAAACCTAAAATAAAATAGAACTCAATCTATTTAATAAAATAGAAATTAATCAAGTGAATAAGATAAAAAGTATGGAATAGATTTGATCTAAAACCATATGTTACATAAAACAATTTAATTTATTTCACATTCCTAATTATTACATTGCAGATATAAAGTGCTAATAAACAACCATAAAAAAATCAATCAATTGAACAAAATAAAATGTATTTAATCAAATCTATGCAACTCCTAAAATCTAATAAATATAATGCGTTAAATACATTGAATGTAATAAATCTAATCAATCTAAGTGAACCAATACAAATTAAATCTAAATGATCCAAATTATATTGCAATCTAATGCATTCAATCTATACAATCCATTGATGCATTCAAATCCATTGAATGTATAAAATTGATTGCAATATATGGAATAAAATCAAATTTATTTCAATAAAATCTATTTTATTAAAAAAAAACAAAACAAAGTAGATTTTATTGAAATAAATTTGATTTTATTCAATTGATTGCAATCAATGCTTTCAATAGATTTGAATGCATCAATAAATTGTATAGATTGAATGCATACATTGAATGCATAGCTTGAGTGTATTTCAATAGATTGCAATAGATTTGAGTGCATTATATTGTAAAAAAATTTGGTTCCTTTAGATTTACTTTGTATTGGTTCACTTAGATTGATTAGATTTATTACATTCAATGTATTTAATGAATTAGATTTGTTGATTAAATTCTATTCAATGCATAAAAATCTATTGATTAAAATAAAATCTATTCAATGCACGCATAAAAAATTTTCATGCTTAAAATTCATTCTATTGATTAAAATAAAATATATTGAATGCATAAAAATTTATTAATAAAAAACTATTCAATGCATAAAAATCTATTCATTAAAATAAAATATATTTAGTGCATAAAAAATTATTCAATACATAAAATCTATTCGATCCATAAAATTTATCCCATTGATTAAAATAAAATCTATTCCATCCTTAAAAATCTATTTATAATGCATCTAAGCATCATAAGCATCCGAAATCTATTCAATGCATAAAAATCTATTTATAATGCATCTAAGCATCATCTATAATGCATTCAAGCATCTAATGCATCTTTATATGTTTCTATGTTTATTGAAATGTTTACAATATTTATTTATGCATCCAATGTATGTATTGAATCTATACAATCTATTGATGCATTCAAATCTATTGAATGTATTGATTGCAACCTATTTAATGCACACAAATCCAAATTTATCTAATGCATAAAATCTAATAAATGCATACAAATCTATCCAATGCATAAAACCTTAAAATAAAATAGAAATCGATCTATTGAATAAAATAGAAATCTATCTATTGAATCAAATTTATTTTATTCAATATATAAAATCTTTTTTATTGAATAGATTTTATCTCAAACAATATGTTACATAAAACAATCTAATTTATTTCACATTTTGAATGATTACATTGTAGATATAAAGTGTTAATAAACGACCATAAAAATATCTATCAATTGGAAAAAATAAATTTTATTTAATAAAATCTATGCAACCCATAAAATCTAGTAAATCTAATGCATTAAACATATTGAATGCAATAAACCTAATAAATATATTTAATCTAAGTGAACCAATACATAGTAAATCTAAATGAACCAAATTCTATTGTAATCTAATGCATTCAATTTATGCAATCTATTGATGCATTCAAATTTATTGAATGCATAAAATCCATTGCAATGTTTAAATAAAATAAAATTTATTTCATTCAAATCTATTTTATTGGAAAAAAAAAACAAAATAAAATAGATTTTATTGAAATAAATTTGATTTTATTCAATTGTTTACAATCAATGCATTCAAATTTGAATGCACACATTGAATGCATAGCTTAAGTGTATTTCAATAGACTGAAATAGATTTAAATGCATTAGATTGCAAAAAAAATTGATTCATGTAGATTTGCTTTGTATTGGTTCACTTAGATTGATTAGATTTATACATTCAATATATTTAATGAATTAGATTTATTGATTAGAATCTATTCAATAAATAAAAATCTATTGATTAAAATAAAATATATTCAATGCTTAAAATCTATTCATTGCACAAATAATCTATCTATAATGCATCTAAATATCTAAAATATATTCAATGCGTGAAAATCTATCTATAATGCAGTTAAGTATTTAATGCATCTTTCTATGTTTATAATATTTATCTATACATATCAATCTATACATTCTATTGATGCATTTAAATCTATTGAATGCAATTCAAATCTATTGAATGTATTGATTGCAACTTATTTAATGCATGCATATCCAAGCATATCCAAATTTATCTAATGCATAAAATCTAATAAATACATACAAATCTGTCCAATACCAAAAAAAAAAACTATCTAGTGAATAAATTTTATTTTATCCAATAAATTGCAATCAATTTTATGTGTTAAGTAAATTGAAATTAATACAACATACCAAAAAAATAGTAAATATATTTCAATCTATGAACATCAATTTTATGAAATAAATTTATTGAATAAAATTTATTTTGTTAAATATCTAAAACAATATGTTACATAAAATAAACCAATAGAAAATAAATCTAAACCCATACAAAGTAAATCTAAATGGACCAAATTCTCTTGGTGGCTATGCATTATATTCTAATCATGAACTAGAGTAAATCTAAATGGACCAAATTCTCTGGGTGGCTATGCATTATATTCTAATCATGAACTAGTGTAGGTGGCTATGCATTATATATAAATGTTGACAAGGTTATGATGTCCACTACCCCATTTATGAGTGGATAAGTCCTTTACTTTGGTGATGTTGGTGTTCCCATTCGAAAAATTGGAAAACGCAAGTTTGTTCCTAATACATAACAGTTGAAAATGGAGATCTCTAATAAATAGAAAAGAAAAAGAAATCTATTTATTGAATAAATTTTATTTTATCCAATAAATTGCAATCAATTTTATACATTAAATAAATTAAAATTAATACAATATATCAAAAATAGTAAATATATTTCAATCTATTAACATCAATTTTATGAAATAAATTTATGGAATAAATTTTATTTTATTAAATAAATTTTATCTAAAACAATGTGTTACATAGAATAAACCAATAGAAAATAAACCTAAACCAATACAGAGTAAATCTAAATGAACCAAATTCTATTAGTCGCCATGCATTATATTCTAATCATGAACTATTGTAGGTGGCTATGCATTATATATAAATGTTGACAAGGTTATGATGTCCACTACCCCATTTATGAGTCGATAAGTCCTTTATTTGTGGGGTGGTGATGTTTGTGTTCCCATTCGAAAAATTTGAAAGCGCAAGTTTCTCCCTAATACATAACAGTTGAAAATGGAGATCTCTAAAAATTAATGTAAACTTTCAAAACACAATGTTTTGTACAAAATTAATTTTTACAGGTGCTTTCAGAGCATAAAGAATGTTTTCACAGATAAAGGTTGGCTATGATGTTCGTGTGCCAATTTGAAAAATTGGATAAGGCATATTCCCAGTGATGTGGATTCCTGTGCCTATAACGCCCTTCGCCTCTCAATCTCACAATCATAAATTTTACTAACCCCGTCTATTTATTTCACCACTGAACATTAGAGGAGGATAATAATGGTATACGAACTGTGTACATTTCCTCTTTGTCCAAGAAGGGGAAAACGTTTTAGTTATTAGAGTTATGTGTGAACTTGTTTTTGTTGAAGAAGGAATACCAAGAAGGAGAAAAACATTTCAAGTATTAAGATGACATGTAACCACTTTTTCGCAATTAATGTCTAACATGTACAGTTAAGTTGGTATCCTGAGCCATTTTAAACACTAAAATTCGCAGAAAACAATATTATTTATCGTTAACAGTGACACATTTAGAATTTATTTGAACCCTAGGCCAAACGATATTCAAAAAAAATTATTAAATTAAATATTTAGTTTTATAAAAATACAAAATACTTATTACTCGGGTTATAAAATCGAGTTAACTTGATCAATAATGCAAATTTATAAATTCAACTCATTAAGGGATTGTGTACCTTTTTCATCTGATAGACACCAAAAGAAATAGTTACAGACCGGCAGTGAGACTGGTGCAGACCCCTTACCTGCTTCAGCAAGTCCAATAGTGCTTTGACGAACAAATGCACAACAAATTCTTCAATTCCAACCACGCTTACACCCACAAATGAGCAACAAATCGTTCCAGGAATTTGACCTAACTTACTTGCATATTGATTGGCTTCAACAATTCGAAAAACACATCGACGGAGAAATGCACACTGCTTCTACTAACACCAAATCGTTCAAAGAATTAGACCAAATCTAATTGCATGCAGCTTTAAACATTCTATATGTCGTTTCAATTCTTGATTGTAACACTAATATGCCATGTATTTGCGCACGAAGACACTTGTGGTTACAATAAGTCTCTCTAACATTAGATTTAGATGGAGTAGTAGATGTTACAACCTATATTGTTTAATTTTTTTTCCTTAATTCATTTCTCATTAATTAACATAAATAACAACAAAAAAAACCTTTTAATTCATTTAACTTACATGTTATTTCCCACCACTCACTTAATGAACTAAACAAAACAATTACATACGTTTGAGAATGTGAGGAGTTTTAAATTTTACAATAAATCAAAGGGATTGCACCCCCACACCACTCACTTAATGAACTAGACAAAAAAAAATTTGATACGTTTGAGAATAGGAGGAGTTTTAAATTTTACAATAAATCCATATTACAGTTCATGTTGTTTAATTTTTTTTGTTTCGTTGGTTTTTCCTACTAATTAATATATTTTGCTATTAGTATCAATTACAGTGATATTTTAATAATGTTATATATATATATATATATATATATATATATATATATATATATATATTTTATAAAATAAATAAATAAAATATGGTTTAAATATATGATTTAAATATGTAAGGAATTTAAAATTTTCAATAATATTTATTAATGTATTAGAGATAATGAGAATATACTTACATTTTTAATTCAAATCATTTAATTAAAAAAATTAAATTAACAAGAAACTTATTTCCCAATTCCAATAAAGAGAACGCTTATCAACTTAATTAGATTCCACACAATAATGAAATATGCATGCTTCACTAATATGCCATAAGGAGTATAAAGAGACCAGAAGATTTTAGAGTTTCGTGGGTTTATAATTATGATGATTTCAAAGTTATGGGAATCCAAAGGCATTTTTATATTTGTGTAATTTTTTATATATTATTTTCGTAAGGGTTTATTCAAAGTTAATATAGGAGTTTTGATTATATTTGTTTTTTCAAGAATTTATATATTTTTAATAGTTAGAATAAATATATTTTTTGAGTTTTTAGGTTACAAACACAATAGACATAACTAATATCGTTATTATTTTAGTTAGTATTAATATTATTTTAGTAATGCAAATAATAATGGTGTGTTTTTAATATTTTTACTAGAAATGCATGATAGGAGTTACGAGTCTTCATGAATTATAAATGTATAATTTGTTTTGTTACTCAATCTTCCTAAGGTTAAATTTCTAATTTTTTAAGATAAACTAATCTCTAGTACTGTGGGGCTAATAAAGTAAATTTTATAGGGTTAATTTATTTAGTTTTTCTAGACTTACTTGATACATACAGTTGTTAATTGGGTCGAGTTATTGTGAGAATAAGGGTTATCCTCCCCACTCAAGTGCAATTTCCAAGTGAAATGTTGAAATCTTAATGAGTATATTGTTGTAATGGTCTTAAGCCTTGTGTTAACAAATTATCAAGCTTCTGCAAAATGCAGTGATACCATCATTAAAAAAGATCAATACTTATGGATTAATTAATTTTTGAATGTTATTCCCTACATTGTAATTGTTGTAAGGTGGTGTAGAAGTTTATTTTGATGCTAAGTTCAAGTGGTCAGTTGAGAACATGGTTATTTTTTAGTAGATATTAGGTGGTGAATTAGCAAAGAACATGGTTATGATCAACGACTTAGCAATGGTCTTGGTCGAAATCCTAAAATTGATGGTTGTACCTCTGACACACATTGTTATGTAGGAAAAATCAAGAATATTGCATTTGATTACTTGGTTCAATGTGTAGGACAAATCCATTTAGTTAAATTAATATAGTGGAGGATCCCTTGGCTGGTTTTAGCCTCATGTATTTCTTAGTAGGCCCACTCCTTTACCCTTCTACTTAGCTTTTCACCTCTTTGATTTTTTCCACCCTTTGTTTCCTTTAATATTTTTGAATTTGTAAATTGTTCTATATTATTTTACTCCATTTCTTTTATTTGTAAAAATTATACATTGTTTTTCTCTTTCATGATTGTATGTCACATTAATCTATCATAGTTTATTGGTTTCTCACCTAACATAGAATTGATTTTTCATGTTTTCACACGATAGAGAGTCCTTTTGGCTAAAATGATGATATCCACCCATTGACACATTTTTCTTTCTCTTTTCAAATAAATTAAGCAAATTTCATTTAGTTTACGGTTCCTTTTCCTTTTCTTGATCCTTCAACTCATCTTGAGAATCATTTCATCCCCTTAGGACTTTTTAATCCACTTTTCCTTACATTTTGATTATTGTTCATGGAGCCTTTTTTCCCTTCTTTGAATATTTTTTCCTCCCTTTTGCTTTATTGGTTTTTATAGTTTATTTCATTATCCATGGTCCCCTCACTTTGATTCATTGCTTTATTTTGAAGTTCTAGGAGTGAAGGAATGATGTGAGAACCTCCATGGCTTCCATCATAACAATTTTACCCAATGATCCACATTCTCCACTATTTACTTAAGGTCATGTCCATTGTTTGTTTCGATAATGAAGAGAACCCTTTATTTATGGAGGTTCAATTAGGGTTCTTACCCTCAGTTCTTGTTTGCGATTCAAAAATAAGCATCCTTGCACAATGTTGATACTCCTTTCAAGTGCCACCTCTTACCCAAAAATTTACTTGATTTTAGTTCTCCTATTTCCTTCTTCTTCCCTTGGCCTCAGTCTCCATCCACCATTTGCTAAAGGTCATATCCATTGTTTTTTTCCATAATAGAGAGAATGATTTATTTATAGGGGTTCAATTAGATTTTCTCACCATCATCCCCTTGTTTGTGGTTTGAAACCTAATCATTCACTTTCTCCTATTTCATTTTCCTTACCTTCGCCTTAATCTTCATCGCTTGGACGTAAAGCCACAAGGGGTGAGAACTAAGAAGAAAAAATTTCCATTGAGAAACCAAAGGAGGATTAGTGCATTGAAACCTAACATCCTTGCAACATGTCAAATCATGTCATTGGTGCATTAATAAAGTTTCCAAAGCCAAGGTCATAATTATCTTGTTGGATTTTGTGCAACCCAAGAAGAAACAAATTTCGTGAGTGTATAATTGCAAATAAATGAAAATGATTACAAGTTTCTTGTTGGATGAAGACTTCCTTCCTTAAAGAAACATTTTTATGCAAGCATTACATAGAGACACACACACCTCTTGATGTTGAGCAACAACCTAATAAAATACTTGAACCATAATAAATTTTTTCATTTTCATTTGTTTTATATAATATACATGTACTATCTTTATGTTTACATTGAATCTTTTTTGTGATTAATATTTTATTAAAATGTTACATTTAAACTCCACATTAGAAAGAATTACCAAATCTTCATTTCTTACTAGGTTGAAGAAGAATATTCTTTGAGTATCTTATATGATAGATGTATATTGCATAGTTTCTTTCGAATTATGTCAATAATTATAGTTTGCCAGTTTGAGGACTTTGGCTATTAGAGGGTAGCCTTTTTAGGTTACTATTTGATATAATGGCACCTACAGATTCAAACTAGAGGATAAAAGAGCTATGTGTATGGTAGTCATTTATCTCGTTTCATTTTCTTCGTGGAAATGGCCATGTTCTCCCTATTGGCTTTGTTCTATAGTGATTACTCTCTTTTTCTCGTACTTATGGGGTCCACTCCAGCGCAATCCTATTCATACATTAATATAATGACAAATTCAAGGTGATCAATATTTCTAGAGCTATAACTCCATTAATGCATTGGGGCAGAGTATGCCACTTGTTGGATTTTAGCAAGTATAAAATCCAAGGGGTAGCATATACTACCCCGTGCATTAATGGAGCTATAGCTCTAGAAATATGGGTTACCCAAATTCAGTGTCCACTTTTGTGCCAGCCGAACGACACATTCATTTCGTTTCTTCTCTTTCTCAACTTGGAGGTAGGCAACTAGATTGCTACAAGCTTTTAATTTTGTCTATCAATATTTCTGGAGCTATCCATCAATTAATGCACAAGGTTATATATGCCACCCATAAGATTTAAGCAAATACAAAATCCAACAAATATGCCCATTCATTAATAAATAAATAACTCTAAAAATATTAATCGCCTTTAATTTCTATATTTGTCTAATTTATTTAGATATCATTTACATAAATATATTAAAATCCACCCGTACATGGAATATAGCGGGTCATAAATCTGTCATAAGAAGTTTTGAGAGATGCAGAGCTCCACATATTTATAAATGATGAGTTTTAATTATGTTAACCTATTTCGTGTCTCTATAATAATTACAATTATGATTTGAGCCTTTTAGATTAAATTATAAACGCAAAAGACATTATTAGTATAGCCTTACTCTCTATGATTATATAATAAAAAAATCCATACCATTTATATAACCGATTAGACTCCATTTACGCAAGGACCATTTACACATGGAACACCTTTCTGATGTAAATTCACAAATTTATTATTAAAAATTTAGATTATATTATTTTATTTTAGAGTTTGTATATTTTTTATATTAATAATAATTATAAAATTTAAAATTTAAATTTAAATATAATTAATATGTATAATTTTTATTAATATTTTTTTAATTATATAAATAATATTTATTTGTGTTTTAGTTTATGTTGTGTAGAATAGATGGTTATAGGGTGTTTTGTTGAGGCATTTTTTCAGATTGAAATTCTCTTGAAAAGTATCCACTTATATTAAGAATTGGTGTGGGTTAGCCAAAATATAATTAGATGATTTTAAAAACTTAATTACACTTGTGTTAAAGCTACTTAAACCACATATTAAATATGCAAATCATCTCAAAATTCACATTACTTAATAAACCAAAAAAATATTTTTAATAGTAATAATATAAGATTAGAATAACATAATATCATTTCAAAATAATAGTGATATTTTCTAATAAATCATATATATAATTTGTTATTCAATCTTTAGTGAATTAACATATTTTTCTATTCAAATTAGGGAGTTGATTTTCTGAGTTTTCCTAGATATAAATTAATCCGCATTATGTTTCAATATAGAAATTTTTACTTGAGAATTTCTGTAGTTTTTCCGAATAGATTGATAGGTTTGGTTTGTCAGTTGAGTTTGGCCAATACTGGGTCTCTGTTGCATAATAATATTTTTTCAATTTTTTTTTTGCAAGATATAAAATTGCTATTCGACCATTTATGAAATGCTCACAACATTGATTTTTTTTCCGACCCGATAATGAAGTATAACCAGTTACATCCCATGTGGATGAAATGCTAGCGACATTGATATTTCTTTTCACACCAATAACTAAGTATTAGCAGTTACATCCCATTTGAATCAACTGATAAGAATTATTTCGTTTCAAAGAGTTTTAATTAGTGTTTAGAGGATATGGGAGTGAATGTCATAAAAATAATTCATCTGAAGAAAGTTTGCTACTTGGTATCATCTATTTGTAATATTGACATTTCATTTTTTCAGTGTGATTAGATATTTAAATTTATAGTTTTAAATGGTATAGATGGGGAAAAATTCTATATACTTTCATTTATATTAATAAATAATGGTATAGTTTAGCTAATTTTAGTTTTCAAAATAATGGTATAGTTTAGCTAATTTTAATTTTTAAAATAATGGTATAGTTTAGTTTATTTTAATTTTTAAACTTCACTCGATCGGTCAGAATGGATTTTTTTAAGTGATTCTGAAAAAAATAAAAAAAATTGGAGCTTATGCAATGCAAGGAAGGGGTTAGATTTTTATAGTTTTTAAATATTTTGTTTCGGTTAGTTGATTAATCTTTTTAATTTATGGTTGAATATTGTATATGGTAGTTATTTCTTTAAATTTTTGGGGGTTTTCTAACTGACTTGTTTTATTCTTTGTAGTAATTGTTCTATTTTTTACATAGTGGGAAAATCTATCATAATTCAGTTGCCAAACTAGTGGTGTGGACAACCATCATTGGTGGTTATCTGTGAATATAGGTTGACTCATTATTTAAGGAAAACCATGCCACCTGGAATAACCCACTAGTGATCCATGAGGGGGCATGCTTTCACTCCTACCATATGCATCTGGGTTTTTGGTTGTTAGCTTGTTTCCTTACATCCGAGGAAGACGAGCTATTAGCCAAGCAGAAGAAATTTTAGGGTATACTCCATGGCTAAGTAATTCCTTTGTTTTGTTTGTTTGTTTTAATTAAATGTTTTTTTTTTTTCCATTTATATATGGAACCATACATACGGGGTATAAAAAAACGACAACCAACACCAACACTAAACTCTAATCAGATCATTCTTTGATTTATTGGATTGGTTTATATTTAATATAAATATGTTTTTTTGTTGAATAGTTTTAAATTGATTTTGGTAGTGCAACATTATTCTTATTCAATGGTTGTACAATGTTATTTGTACTGCACGCTCAATAGATGAATTAATCGATGATTAAAATTTCAACTTCTACTGCTTTGAGGTAGGAAACGAGCATAGTCTAATGACTTAATGATTTTGACATTGTTTTTTGAGCCCTCCCTTTGCTGGCGACCACCCTCTAAATCCCCTTTGTCTCTCGCTTCATCTATGTCTCAGCACAATGGGCCCGCTTTGTATCCATCTCCATCTTCGCTCCCCAGCTCCATCACCATCACATCCTTCTACTTGCCTTCTTGTACGATTCAACGTTTCCTTGGGTGCGATGTTCAATGCACAAATTTCAACTTTTGAACCTCTAAACTCGTTATGAGAGCCATTTGAATGCCCTTATCCTCCTCCCTTATTTCAGCGACCAAAATCCACCCCCCCCCATTTGGGTAAGCAAACAGACCTGCATGAACATCCTACCACCGTCGACTCACTGGACTGTTTTCCTCCCTGTATGAGTCAATCTTTTCCTACATATAGTGTTTAATGTGCAAATTTCAAATTTTGAACCTCTAATTTGAACTCTGACCCGCACATTTGGAGCCATTTGAAACTTCTCCTTCTCTTTTATTTCAGTGACCAAACTCCTCCCCCGTTTCTACAACCAAACCGACCTGCATGACACGCCTGCCACCATTGAATTTTGGTGCGTGCAACTAGAGTATCATTGACACGCCTACAACCAAAGGTAAAATTTTCTCCTATAAGCGAAGGAAAATTTTTTCTTCTTGTTACAACAACATTGCAACCCTTTCCTTTTGTGAGGAGAACCTGAACTAAAGATCTATATATAGGGTATTATAGGAATTTATTTGGATACTTAGTGTACAAGAGAACTTTGCACAAGTAATTAGGTTGACAGTGTATGCAGGAAACCACCACGATAGGTGTGAGTACGGGCCAAACGTCATGCTAATGATCAACTTGAATGGCGATTCTGGCCACTTGCTCAGTCACATGCACATCCCAATGCATAGGTACAATATGAGAACTCATCACACAACATGGCCATTAATAGATTCAGTGGGTAGGTACACTCGCTCGGCTTTGGATTACAGGGAAATGATGGCCAGTTATAATGGCATGGATTGGCACCTTGAGTTGCGAGAAAAAGGCTAACACAAAGCATGGTAGCTTCCATATTTATATCAATAGTGGTTACACCAAATTTGTATTATTTATCCCTCTCTTTTGTAGGATATGTCGGGCCTTAATTATCATGTCGTTTGTTTTCATTGCAGCTGCATTTACATCCATTGGCCCCTCCTTAAGCATTCTTTGGTTTCTCTAACTTGGAATGTTTGCATCTCACTACACCTTTTATTTTATCTCCAACACACTCCTACATCTACATGGGCACTGTGGGGATCAGGATGCTCAGTCAACCTCAACCTAGTGGTTTGTTTGTCACCAAGGATCTTCTATCTCCTTTTCATTTGTCGGACACAACAGGTGGCAGTCTCAAAATAACAAGGGAATTCACTCTCTATGGGTAGAGGACCTCACATTGGAAGTTTACTTTCTCCACTAGTGGCCAAATAGTGATGGGTTCAGGTTGGGGCAATAATTCTGACACCTTGGAGTAGTTTGTACACCAGTGTCCCATATGCCCCTCCCTAGGCATTTTCTGATTTCTCCAAGTTGGAATGTTTTCATCTCACTACACCTCTTATTTTGTCTCCATCACACTCCTTCATCTGCATGGGCATTGTGGGAATCGGGATGCTCGGTCAGCCTCATCCTAGTGGTTATTCTATCACCAAGGATCTTATATCTCCTTTTCATTTTTTGGATACAATAGGTGGCAGTCTCAAAATAGCAAGGGAATTCACTCTTTGCTAGTATAGGACCTCACATTGGAAGTTTACTTGCTTAACCAGTGGCCAAACAGTGATGGGTTCAGATTAGTGTCAAGAATTTTGACACCCTGGAGTAGTTGGCACACCAGTGTCCCATATGCAAGGTTAAATTATTATCAGTTCTTTGGCTCATAGATCTCAGTTACGTAGGGAGGAGTACCGTAGCAAAGTATACAAAATTTAAACAAGTGGTCGTCGTGATGCTTGTGGTCAAAGTGTTTGTGGCTAGGTGCTCATGGTTGGATGCACCTTGTTGAGGTCATATTGATCGTGGTCGAGGTGCTCACAGTCATGGTGCTCATGGCCAAAGCTATACTTGAGGTCTGGATGTTCATGGCCAAGGGTATGGTCAAGGAACACATTGTCTAAGGTCACGGTTCCACACTACTCTTGCTTCTCCTGTTTGTCACGGGATGCTTCTTCTAGCTAAGTGAAACCTTGTGCTATTTCTTAAGGACGCTTCTTCTATTTCTTGCAAATGAAGTCTTTAAACAATTGCAAGCTCAATTTTGTTGTTTTGTATGTCAACTGTCAGTTGGTGAAGCCAATGTATTTTGGGGACTTCTTTTTTCTATCTAATAATATGGTTAAGCGAGTTCTCCACAACCTCAAGATCATTTACTTTTTCCTACTTCTCTGGTTTCCCTATGGGCATAATAGTAGGGGAAAAAATTACTCCTTTGTAATATCTCTTTGAACTGATGAAATGTTGAGCTTTAAACAAAGAAAAAGATGGTGTATGCAGGAAACCAATCAAACAATTAGAAACAATATTGAGCATAAAGATCTTTGTAGGTTCTCATAGAGACACTACAATATTTTAGTTATACTTATGTGCTAAATACATGTTTTTGTTAAGTATTTGAAATCATGCAGTTGTCGTAATGGTGACCCAGTGAGTTGTCGCAATGGGTGCAGTGGCAAGAAATTACCAATGAATCATTGCGAGGTCATATTTATGTTAAAATTCACTGGTAATTTCTTGTTGGTTTACCCTTTGTGGCAATTAGTTGGTTCATCATTGCGACAACTCACTAGGTCACTATTACGGCAACTAGCTAGTTCACTATTGTGGCAACTTGTTGGGTAATTGTTACAAAAACTCACTAATTTGCAGTTCATGGGTATCCATATTTCTAGCACACAGTTTAATTAGCTCATCAAATCATAATGGGAATTAACCATAGTTTTTCTTACATTTGTTTTGTTTAGTTCTTAATTACTCGTTGAAAACCATAATTAACTTACAACTCATAAAACTAATTTATATTTAAAACCTAATGAATTTAGTGGAATTTCTCTCTCCTTATTTTATTCTTCTCTTACTCTTCCTTGGGGTTTCTCGATATTTCCTTAAAACCAAGTCATGACTCCACTCTCTCATTTCTATTTTTCAAGCAGTGATTGTACTAAGATGGTTTCCCACCCTACTGATACACTACATGTTTATTACTCCACCAAGGAGTCCCTATCAATATTTTCCATCATCAAGCTTTGGGATTCTTCCTTATTCCCTCTCTCTCTAAAAAAAATGGAAAGAGAAGGATTAATTACCAACATACCATCTGATTAGTCTTCGATTCATAAGATGCTAACCCTCAACTTACCCTACAATTAGGGTGTTTCCATTCCTTTAACCTATTAATGGTCTCTGAAGATGATTGAGGTGTGATTTTTGTGTACCCTTCTTTCCTTCTCCCCAAATGAGATATCTTAAATCTATCTATCAGAGGCACACCCTATCCTTTCAGCTCTTGATCCCTTATCCACGCTATGCTCAAACACATTCATCTAGTTCCTTAATATGGGGTCATTGAGATGGCCACCTTAATTAAAGTATGCATTCAATAACCCCCTTTTTTCAAACTTGAGAATTCATTTGCAGTGTCTCCACTCCACAACACATGATCTTATTTTGGCATTCTAAAGAAAACTACAGATATCAGCTAACATAAAACAAGAACAACAAAATGCAATCTCAAAAACAATTCTTGTAAATAGTGCAAGTACCATAAGGTATCGTCCCATAACACCATAACTTTTAAATAATCGAAGCATGAGTGCACATTTTGACTATAACTTAAGAATGACACTTATTCACTTGGAGACATGGGTCAAGTTCACACAATTTCAATAATTATACCTAGTTGTAGCTATGATCTTCCTAATTTAATCAACCTTTATGTTGAGTTACTAATTTTGTATTATTTATGCTTATTAATGAATTCTAAATAGTTAGCATTCATATATATATATATAAAAGATTTATTTTATGTTATTTTAATGTCAACCATAAATTTTTAAGCATATAAGGCTTAGAAAGTGTAAACAAAAAATTTCATCGCTAACTTGCCAAGTGAACCACTCTAAGGACTAATATTGAGATATATCAAATAACATAAATATTCAAATGAAATATATATATATATATATATATATATATATATATATATAATTTTTTTGTTATTAATATTTTTTAGAATATCACATGTCAATTCTAAGTTTGAATGAAATTATCTCTTTCATACCAGCCTGTAATATTAACAATTTATTAATGTTTATTAAATATGTTTATTTTTTTTATTAAAGTCTATATGGTTTTTATTTTATTTTTATTTTAAAGAGATACATTGGAATTCTAAATTGATCATGGAAATAATTACAAATTTTCTTTTTATTGATTGTAAAATGGATCTCTTAAAATAATAATTTTATTAATAATCTAAATACCATATAAAACCAAAAATAACTTATCTAAATAGCATTGTTTTCTCTAGAAAATATTATATCACGTATACACTAGAAACCATATATTATTAAACCAAGAAATCTTGCCATGTGAGAAAATATAATACTCTTTTTTGATGTATGTTGAATCATTTTGAAAATTTTATAATCATAAAATTTATTCTAATACATTATAAAATAAACATATTTAATAGTTGTTTCTCTCTCATACATACGGCGTTTTTTATAAACCAGGAAAAAATTAAAACAATATAACATAATCTCTATGAACATTAAAACTATTAATAAACAATAAAAAAACAAAAAATATTACTCATTAAAAAATAAATATTTTTTAATTAAATAATAACTATATATATAAATAATATTTAAAATATAATTTTCATTATAAATATAAAATTCTAATTCTAATAAATTAGAGATGTATTCCAACCCTCCCCACATCATTCAATATTGCACATCGAATTATATAAATCTAGCGTTGCAAATTAATGATTTGAGTAAAATCGATCATTTTAAATACGTCTCATTCACATTGATTTAAATTTTGAGGATCATATTTGGAGTTGTCTATAATGTGATTTTTTGGAAATTCCGGTGACAAAATTTGGCGGAAAAAATTGAGGTTAAATCTTGATTTGTATTATTTAAAATGGTTTTTTAACTGCATATTTGGATTCAGCACCGTGAAAAACTCCTGGGACGCTTTGATTGTGTAGAAACTAGCTATCAAACTTGCGATTGCAATAAATTGCTACCAGATTTTGACCGGAAAAACCCACCGAAAAGACTTCCAAAAAATCACATTATAAACAACTGCTTTATATTTTGGTGTGCTCTTTTCATGATTGTATATGGGGAGTTGAGCCTTGAATGGTTACTTACTTTTTCAGGGTAACAAAAAGGCAAAAAGCAAAAAGATGAGTGGACCCTCGTTTAAATTGATGTAAATTTTGAGGGTTGTATTTTGGTTTGGTGTTTTCATGATGACATATGGGGAGCTGAGTATTGAGCGTTACTCATTATTTATTGAAGCCGTTTACAGAGGTGGAGGAATTGCTCGAATGAGTATTGACTGGTTATTCTTTATAATTTATTGGAGCCATTTACTGAGACGGAGGAGTTGCTTGGAGGGTCAAAAGTGGTCCGAATCTGGGTAAAAATATTTCAAAAAATCTTGTAGAAGCATTGTTTGAATTGTGGAAATAGATTCAACACCATCAAAAACCTCTAGGATACCTAAAATTTTAAAGTTTAACAACTATAACTTGGATTTACAAAAATACTTGCTGGAATTTCTCTAAATATGACTGGAATTTCCATAACTTTCTGAGCAATTCTTCCGGCTAATTCTACCGCTTACTGACTATTTCAGGATAACAGAAAGCCAAAAAAGGAGGTGGGCAGGTTGATGTATTTAAGAAAACGAAAAAGCTGTTAATGTAATCCGTTAGATGTGGGTAGGTGAAAAAGCAAAACCCAGCATGAGCTGTTAGATGTAGGCATGTGACTAGTATATTATCATCTCATCTGGCTCTGCATAACATCTTATGTCGGCGAACGTGGTTGCAATGGTCTTTATTTTTGTTCAAGCTGTAGCTTCCACTTCTGCAGCCCTCATAATTAGATTTTCTAGAAATAGTGTGTTGTAAATTCAATTCCATGATTTCATATCGTCCTTTATACTTACACGGTATGTACTCTTCTACCATGAATTTCCATCATCTCAGAAAGTGCGAACAGCATATATATTGTATTCGGCCTCTCTTTCTCTCATTTCAATGCACATTCCTTATTTATTCCTCAGTTAGGAATTTTTGTATTTTCTTGTATCAACATTTAATCAATGTTTTTTTAAGTTTTCCCAGTTATGCTACCATCTGTGAAATACTCAGAATGTAGATATTTTTTGGGCGGCGGTTGCAGCAAACAATGAGGTACGAATAGTTCCATCCCATGTGGAGGAACTAATAAATAAAAAAATTCAAGGAGGTACAAATGGGTTTCCCCTTTTTCAAGCGATGCAAAGAAAGCGGAAAAACTGGACCGGATTTTTGAGGGTTTTTTTGAATATTTTGTTTCGGTTGGTTGAATATTTTGTTTTTACTTGTAGTTGAGTTTGTGGCTGGCAGTCTTCTCTTCGGTTTATTTTTATGGGTTTTCGTTGCCCGCCGGTTTTCTCTTTTGCTCTGTTTTTCAGTAATTGCCCTTTTTCTTGTCTATCTGTTTTAATGAAAAGTTACCTTCTTCGGAACCATGCCTGCGGCGTCCACTCCAGCGTCAAAACACTGAACTCTACTAAGGGTATTATTTGATTTATTGAATTACTTTAATATAAATGTGTTTTCTCGTTCCAAAGTGATACTGCTGTACTTTTTGTACTCAATGACAGCGCAGTGCTATTCGTACAGCTCTCGCAAAGGATGAATTAATTGACTTAATGGCGAGTTCAGATTCCACTTCTATGGCAGCCGAACTGAGAGTGACAGTGAATTCATGGCAATGGTTAACGAATTTGTCATAGGGCATTAAATGTCTGTTTAGCTGCATACTCTTTGACGGGGATTAGATAAATAAAAAATAACAGCAATGTGTTATCTGCTTAAGGAGTATGCAGCTAGGCAAACATTTAATGCCCTATGGCAAACTCGTTAACCATTGCCGTGAATTCATTGCATTTCTTCTCCCCCTTGGCTTTGAGGTAGGCAGCCCCATACGTTTCAAGTATTTATTTCGAATATTCTTATAATTTCTGCGCATATCATTTTTGCATAAATATATTAGGTTAGAAAACACAACATTCAGGGTGCATGCTTCAGACTGCTATAAGGCGTGTCGAGAGTTAGAGAATTATGACTATGTTAGCTTTTGTTAATATTTTGTATATTTATATTTTATACTAATAATGATTTTAGTGATTTGGGTTAAATTAAAATTTGAATACAAAAGTATAATTTATATTAATATATATACTTTTATATCATTTGCCTAACAAATTTAGAATTCACTAAATATACTTTTCCTGCAAATTTAGAATTTACGAAATATAGTTTCCCTTTTTATATTGTTGCCATTAAATTCTTTAGAGATGGAATCCAATATTTATGATGAGTTTTCAAGTATTTTATTTATATTATAGTATGTCTTTAATAATAATATGATGGATAAGTTTTAAGTGAAATTTTAAATAAAAAATATAATTAATATTATGATTTACATTAATATTATTTTAATTATATAAATAACATTAAATTAGTTTTTAATTTTCCAACACAATTAACTTTATTGATAATACATTCTACATTAATATTAATATTATTTTAGTTATATAAATAATATTATATTGTTTTTTTATATTATAACTAAAAACACATGATTATAATTAAGTAAAGTCATTTTAAAATAATGGTGATGTGATTGTGGTTAGGTTTTTTTTTAATGAAATTGGAACAGATTTCATAAATATCACAAACATATCCAATTACAATATATATTTAAAGACTTGAACCTACTAAAATCCTTTGACAATAATGATCCTTTGACAATAATGGTAGTTTGTTATTCAATCCTTATAAAGTTTATTTTCTAAGTTTTCCCTTATAAATTAATTTACCATGCAAAATTAATCTATCATACTAAATAAATTAGGTTTTTCAATAATAAGGCTCTGAAATTGTCTTTACCTATATAAATTTAATTTTATGATGTTTGCTGCTACAAGGTAATTGAATATTCATTTGTGCACATAATTCTTGCATGCTCACAGAACATGTATAATGCTACTGTGAATTTCCATTGTCTCAGAGTTTACAACATAATTTATATTGTAACCTACCTTTCTTCTTTTTCTAGTATCAATTCATGATCGTTATTTTTTTTGCTCAAGCTTCATATTTTTGCATTCTCTTATATCAAAACATAATCAATGTTTTTATAATATATTTTTTTAATGTTGAATTGAGTTTACATATTCTTATGGTAAATAAAATATCTATGTTACAATTTTTGTTTTTAATCAAATAAACTAAATTAGATATAATTTTAACTCTAATTAAATCTAATTTTATGTGACAATTTATTAGGAAGAATTTAATTCTTGACCTAACAATAACAAATTAAATTGAACGCTTCTCACAGTGAAATGAAATTGAACCATAACTTTTCGATAACAAAAATATTTTAACAAACCAATTAAATTAATGGTCCAGACTAAACCCATTTTTACTTTTTATACTTCATTGGAATCCCTTTCGATCAAGAGAAAGCAGAAAACCGGTGCTCCCACAATGAAAAAAAGGCCCGATTATGTATTTTTTCTTCTCTTAGTTGATTAAATGTTGTATATGGTAGTGCCTTTTTCAATTTATTTTTGTTTTTCCATTACGGTCGGCCCCGTTTTCTCTTTTGTTCTGTTGTGCAGTAATTGTCCTCTGTTTCAATTAAACGTTACTTTCTTCTATTTACATACGGAACCAGTGGGATCCTCTGTAGCCTCAACCAAGGTCAACACTAAATCCTGATCAGGTTATTATTTGATTTACTGAATTGGTTAAAATTTTGCATAAATATATTTTTGGTTGAATATAAATATGGTACATTCAAATTGATTCTGTTAGTGCAACACCATTCGTACTCGACTCAGTGTTATTCGTACTAGACGCACAGTGTATGAAGTAATTGAGTTGAGGTTGAATTCAACTTCCATCGAAGACAAATTCATTTCACAGTCTTCTTTTGGTGGACTGTTTCAAAGTCTTCTTTTGTTTGTGGGTTTAGGCTTCGCTGCGCCCAGATTTTATGGCTGGTTGTAAGTGGCCTTTGCCATCGCTACGCCTTGTGATGATTAGCCACGGTTCTTGTTGGTTGTTTTTTACTTTTGTTGTTCTGCACCTTTGGGGGTTTTTCTGAGAGCCTGTGTGCCCTGGTTTTTAGAATTCAGTGCTGTCCCTAAAATTTTCATTAATGTTGTTAATGTATTTAGTTTATATAGTTTCTTTTATAGCGGGTCATCTATTCTATGGCGTATTCCTCTTTCATTAAAGCTTTTAATGAAAAGAACGAAATTTTCCTTTTGAAATGATCATTCGTGTAATTTTTTGCATATAGTTTACATAAACCTATTAGAATTCCCTCATACACGGAACACATCAGTCAGGATGCATGCTTCACCAATCGGAGTGTCGAGAGATAAAGAAATATGACTGTGTTAGCTCTGGTTGTCGAGAGATAAAGAAATTTGACTGTGTCAACTTTGGTTAATGTTAGGTTTTGTTAGTAGTTTTTGTTTATAATTTATAACAATTATAATTTATAACATTCTGGTTCAAAGTCGAAATAGTAATAGCAAAATCAGTATAGTTTTATTTTTTATATTCATATAATTCTTTTTGGAACAGTAACATAACACGTTAGACTGCAGTCATACATGGAGCAAAACAGTCATGTTCACCTAAATGGGCTTTCACGGATTTTGATTATATATATATATATATATATATAAATTTTAAATATAATTAATATAATTTTAATCATATAAATAATGTTGATTTATTTTTTAATATTATTATTAAAATACACATTAAAAATATATATATTTATTTGGATGAATCACTTTTATTTTTTTTTTTTTATTATTATTGATTTTTAGTATTATGGTTTAAAATAGAAATATTATACATAAATGGATAATTGGTTGTTAATAGGATTTAGATATTGTTATTTATTTAGATGAAAGTGTTGCAAGTGTCTATCTCTAATCATTTTGTAATTTCCATTTCCGCACACTTAAGAATTGGGATTTTTTTGTGAAATTCTCTTTACAACATGTATATTGTTATTATAAATTTCCATTATCTCAAAATTTATATTTTACAAGTTCTTTTTTCTTTCAATCATATCAAATTCATAATAATTATTTTTGAAAAATTGAATAAATATTTATGTGTACAGAAGATACCTTCATACTCACATCATATCTATATCTATATATATATATATATATATATATTTATTTTATCATCTCAAAATTTATATTATATTATTCCTCTCAAAATTTATATTGTACTAGTCTTCTCTTCTTTGGATCATATCAATTCATAATTTTTTTTTAATAATAAAATTTCAAATTTTTACATTCCTAAAATTTCCTTAATATCAACACATAATTAAATCCTTTTAATTTTTCGATAGCATTAAAAAAATTCTTGATTTCAATAGCATTTTAGTTTCAGAGAGTGCTGGCTAGCCATATTCAATAATTAGGAGTGTTTAGAGAATAGATATGTATTTCACACAAATTCGGTTTGAAAAGAATGAGATTGTTACCTCATTTATCCACAAAATTACATTTCATTTCTTTCGATCTAATTAATAAAATTTTACAAATATAAGCACAACTCTATATAATTTTATTTATGTTATTATATATTAATAAATAATATTACAATTTACCTCATTTTTACTTTTAAATTTCATTGTATCCGATGAGAATGGGTTTCCTTTTTACAAACTGGACCTCATGCAATGTAAAGAATGGACCAGATTTTTGTTGTTGTGAATATTTTGCTTCTGTCAGTTGATTGAATTTTAATTCGTAAGAGTGAGTTGTGTATGGCAAAAAAAATTTTGTTGTTGCCTACCTGATTGTTTTCTCTTTTCCTTTATTTTGCAGTAGTTGCCCTTGTTTTCTCCTTTCCTCTGTTTCGCAGTAATTGCTTTTTTTTTCGCTTGTATGCTTGTTTTTATTACATCAGGAACCATACCTGCGGTCCACTCCATAAGCAACCAACACCAACACAGAACTCTAACTCTAATCAGATTATTATTTGCTCTCTTGAGTGGTTTAAATTTAATATAAATATATTTTCCGCTGTATATACATACAGCTAGCCTTTTTATTTTCAATATTAATGTAATTTCTTTGCTTTCATTTACCTGACATATTAGATACCATTCATACACGGAATACAAATTCTGTATGCAGATGGGAGTTGAGTTTTGAGTGGTTTTTTTAATGGGAAAAATGGTGTTTGGAGCAGTTCTCAATATTGTTTGGAATTGGAGTTGAGTGTTTTTTTTAATAGAAGAAATAGTGTTTAGAGTAGTTTCCAAATATATATATTTTGTTTGGATTAGATTACAAAACTTGTAAGACCAACACTCTCCATTAAACCATTGAATCACATCCTAAGGATTGAATCTGGAGTGGTAATTACTATTTCAGTATAACAAAATGCAAAAAGAGGAGTGGGGGGCGGTTGATGTATTTAAGTAAACAAAAAGATATTAATATAATCTGTTCGCTGTGAGTAGGTGAAAAGCAAAACCCGGCATTAGCCGATAGATGTAGGCATGTGACTATATTATCGTCTCATTTGGGTCTGCATAACATCTTATCTCGTGGAACGTGCTGCAATGCTCTGTATTTTTGTTCACGCTATAATTTCCACTTCTGCAGCCCTAATAATTGCATTTTCAGGAAGTATCGGGTCTGTTCACGCTGTAATTTCCACTTCTGCAGCCCTCATAATTGCATTTTCTGGAAGTAAGGCGCTGAAAATTGTCTGTAAATTCAATTTCATGATTAGATATCTTCCTTTATAATACTTACACGGCAGGTACTCTACTGCCATAAAATATCTGGAAGTAGGGCGCTGACATTGCCTGTAAATTCAATTCCAGGATTTTATATCGTCTTTTGTCTTTACCGGGTATGTACTCTGCTACCACGAATTTCCATCATCTCAGAAATTCCGAACAGCATATATTATATTGTATTCGGACTCTCTTCTTTCTCTCGTTTCAATGCAAATTCAGCTTCCACTAAAACGAGTGAATTAATTAACTTGATGGCAAATTCAGCTTCCACTTTTATGCAGCCCGATATGTTTTAAGTTTTTATTTTGAATATTCAGGGCGCATGCTTCACGCTATCATAATGGATGTCGAGAGTTGAGTTATGACTGTGTTAGGTAGGTTTTGTTATAGATTTATTTTTATATTAGTATAATTTTTTTAAAATATTTTGTATATTTATAATCTATAATAATAGAGGTAGGATGAGGGTGCTTGAGGTTAATATTAAATATAAAACTATTATTAATATAGATTTATTTTTTATATTAGTATAATTTTTTTAATGTTATTTATATAATATATTTAAATTTTATTTATACATAAAATAAAATCAAGTATAGTGCTTTTGCAGAAAATTAAATACAAAAATATAATTATTATAGATTTATTTTTATATTAATATAATTTATTTTTATATCAGTTACATAATTTATTTAGATTTTTTCTTATACATGGAAGTTAGAAGTTAAGTATTACTATTTTTTTTTTATTATTATAAATATTGATATAATGTTTTTAGTGTCACTGGCATAACACATTAGATTTCAGTTAGAGATGGAAACCAATATTTATGATGAACATTCAAGAATTTTGTTTATATTATCTTATTTTAAAGTTAACGTGTTTCTAGAATAATTATAATGTGTAAGTTTTAAATAAGAGTCTAGATACAAAAGATATTATCCTATTTTAAAGTTAATGTGTTTCCAGAGTAATTTTCAGTGAAAGTTTAGATATAAAAGATAAAAGTTAACATGGATATGGTTAATATTTTATTTTATATTAATATTATTTTAATTATATTAAATAATATTAGATAGGTTTTTATTATTATTATATTACTGGTATTAATATTATTTTAGTTATATAAATAATATTAGATTGGTTTTTATTATTACTATATTATTATGTGAAAGTTTATATTAATATTATTTTAGTTATAGAAATAATATTGTATTGTGTTTTCATATGAAAATTAGAAATATATAATTATAATTATATAAAATCATTTTAAAATAATGATGCTATGATTCTGTTTTTTTTTTATACCTAGAATTAGAACTTTTAAAAAATCGTTAAAAACTTATTTCATAAATATGACAGACATGTCCTATACAACATGTTTTAAAAACTTGAACCTACAAAGGTATAATGATGAAAGTTAATTTTCAATGTTCCATCAAGTTTGTGGGACGAGGAAATGCTAGAGTGGGGATACACATGAAATGCTAGAGCGGGGATATGCACAAGGGGGACGTATATAAGCAACCTCAAATTTTAGTGATTATGTCAGTCATAAAAATTATAAAATTAAAAATTATTAAAAAATTAATTAAAAAAGTATCCCAAAAATATGTCAATAACTAAATAGAAAATCTTAATAATTATGAAATGTACATCTAAAGACTAAATATGATCATCATTACATATTAGACTATTATCATTTATGAATTATCATTTGACATTTCTGCATTGTAAATCTAAAAGTAAATTACTAAATTGAATCCATCATTTGACATTATGCAATGTTCCTTCTAAATTCATCATTTGGCATGATGCAAGGCACATCTAAATTAAATTAATAAATTCATCATTTGACAATTGAAATTATGCAATGCACATCAAATTTTCAAAAACGATAAAAAGTAAATTCATCATATGACAATGACATTGACATTATGTTGAAGTCTAAAATAGTCATAGAATACTAAACTAAAAGTAAACATAGAAAGCATTGAGCAATGAAATACTAGTAAATTTCTCAAAAAATACTAAATAATATTAATGAATACTAAGTCTTAAGTTTTAATATACTTTAAGTTTTTTATTTTTGTTATCATTTTTATTTTATTTTTACGTTTTAAATTTTAATATAATTTTATTTATTTATTTAAAAAAAAAAAGTTTTAACAAATTTTAAGTTTTAATATAGTTCCATTCTTTTTTCATTTACTTAAATTTGTAATGTTTTATAAAAAATATTAGACAAAAAAATGGGGGGACGCATATGTGTCTCCCCGACGTCCCCTCGTCCCCCTTGTGTCCCCGTGTTCCCCCTTCTCAAGTGCAAAATAAAGTAAGTGTCTAAGTGTGATGAGCTCTGCAAAGTTATTTGTACCCTCTCTCAGACCCATCTGCATTTTGTAATAGTGAATGTCTGATAAATGCAATAGGACACCGCCCTCCCCCTCGCCACAACCTTGTTGTTGTGTTGAACCATCAAAGTAAGCCCAAGGGATGATCTTGTCAATGTTCTCTGCAGTAATGATATGAGCATTTTGGGTGCGATCGTCATCAAGTATGTTGTTGTATATATAAATGATATGTGTAGCCGCATGAGGCCAATGCGGGGTATGATTAGAGAAAATATATCTATTTCTTAGTAACCAAATGCGCCAATAGATCAACCGAGGGATATTACTAGCCTTGATGGGTTGTGCAACAAACTACCACAATTGCCAAGATTCTAAGAGATTGTTACCTTGCCAACGCAAGGGAAGTTGAAGGGATCTAAGAACATTGTGACAAATGGAAATGGTGCATGGACATTGCAAAAAGAGGTGATCTATGGATCCAAATGCTAGCTTGCAAAGGATACACCAAGGGGGACCATGCAATTTTCACTTCTAAAGATTATCCCCTATAGGAGAAATGTTGCGAAGGATACACCACATGAATCGTCTGGCTCTGGGAGGAGCCTTCAGCTTCCAAAGAGATGTCCACCACTAGTCTATGATCTAGGGCTTTTGTGTTGCAAATATAAGGGGATATCCATCCTTAGAGTATTGTCCACGCTGTGAATATGCCCAAATAAGTACATATTCACCCTCAGTAATCCTAACATGTGATTCAGAGAGATAATTTGTGTAGGATTCCCACTCATTATGCCAGTTGTGTGGGATATTCAATTGTTTGGCAGATTTCCAGGCTTTTCGAAATATGGAGGTATTGTCTGGATCAACAATGTGTGCAAGACGAGTGTGACTAGATGTCGAGATGAGATGTAGGAGCTTAGGTGGGAGATGATAAGCATTCCCACAGCCAGACCAAGGATCTATTCCCAATCAAACAAGGGACCTAGATCCAATCCTCCAAGAAAGCCCATCTCGAATATATGAGAGGGAGTTCAGAACAACTCTCCAAATGGTTGAGATATGACCCTTGTTCCAAGAGGGTAGCCTAATCTAGTCCAGAGGGTGTAGGGGACTTATGTATTTATGTATGACCACCTTAGTCCATAGATTCTTGGTTGTCATGATGTGCCATGCCATTTTGGCAGCTAATGTTTTGGAAAATGCAACAATATTTTTCATGCCCCAACCACCCCATTTCTTAGGAAGGGAAATGCATTCCCATCTGACCCAAGCATATAATTTCTCTTCATGTTGCCCCTTGCAAAGGAATCTGCAACATAACTATTGTACCATGTTCAAGATGCCCCTTGGAATCCAAGCCAAAGACATCCAGTACACTAGAGTGGCTTCAAGAACCGATTTGATGAGAATGAGTCGACCAGCTCGAGACAAACATCTATGGTGCAAAATATTCAGTCGCCTTTCAATTTTGGCCACTAGCCAGCTCCAATCTGCGATCTTATATTGTATAGGCTTGAGTTGAAATCCAAGGTATTTGATCCCTTCTTCAAAAGGGAGAACAATAAAAGGAAATTGATGGCTGACATAATGAACTTCATGAGGTGAACAACCAGTCGCGGTCACAATCGATTTCTGAGTATTACATTCCATACCAGTTGCCACGCAGAAAGTTATGAAAATCAATGAAAGGGTTGTAGTATTGCCAATAGAACCATTTAGGAAGATTAGTACATCATCAACAAAAAGTAAATGAGTAAGTATGCATCCATTGGTAATTTTAATACCCTGTAATCTACCCAGCCTTTTCTCCTTAGATATAAGACAACTTAGACTTTCCATGATCAACAAAAAAAGAAGTGGGGAGAGAGGACATCCTTGTCTAAGTTCTCGCTCGGCGTGGAAGAAGGGTGATGCAGAACCATTAATAAGAACACTATAAGAAACATAAGATATGAAACACATGATCCATTGTATGAAACCAATGGGGAACCCCAAATGTGTCAAGAGCATTCTCAGGTAAAGCCAACTTGTACGATCAAATTCCTTTCCAAGGTCAATCTTAAGTATCATACCCTTGAGCCTCTTGATATTAATGGAATGAAGAACCTCTTGGGTAGTACCAACTGGTTCATGAATTTGACGATGATTGAAAAAGAAAATTGTTCCTGAGAGATATGTTCGGATAATATAAGCTTAAGGCGGTCGGCGATGATCTTGTGTAT